>CM065480.1:16048798-16488130 GCA_032873175.1 Leptopilina drosophilae | reverse complement strand
GCGAGAATAAATCGCGTGAGTGTGAGAGAGAGCGAGAATAATCGCGTGAGTGTGAGAGAGAGCGATAATGGTTTCATAAGAGTAAGGGAGAGCGAGAATGGTCGCGTAAGAGTAAGAGAGAGCGAGGATGATCGCGTTAGAGTAAAGGAGAGCGAGAATGGTCGCGTAAGAGTAAGGGAGAGCGAGAATGATCG
This sequence comes from Leptopilina drosophilae, assembly GCA_032873175.1. Classification (NCBI taxonomy): domain Eukaryota; kingdom Metazoa; phylum Arthropoda; class Insecta; order Hymenoptera; family Figitidae; genus Leptopilina; species Leptopilina drosophilae. Next base: position 16,487,936 of record CM065480.1, on the reverse strand, counting down.
CGTGAGTGTGAGAGAGCGAGAATGGTCTCGTAAGAGTAAGGGAGAGCGAGTGTAGAAATTTTTAATTCTTTTCAAAAATATACAAGGGCATAATTATCACCGGGCTCGGCCAAAAAGGAAATACGAAATTGTCAAAATTGTAAAAATAATCTCATTTCATGCCAACACATACTTTAACATCAAACAATCTGGAATAATATTTAATACAATGCGTGGCAAAATTTCAATTAGGTATTTTTAACATTTAAAAAAAAATCTGTTCAAAAATTCAAATATCCTTATAAATAATAAAATACTTCTCTGTAATTCAATTATTTGCAAAGAATTTCAATAAAATTATTGTCAAAATTTTAATTATCCTTATAAAAATATTTATTTTAAAAATTCAATTATTTACAAATTCCCTTTTCCTTTATAAAATCTTACAAAAAAGACTTTCTCACTCGGTCATCTGTAATTATTATAAAACATGAAGAAATCAAATGCTATGGAGTGGAAGACTCGAAGTGGTCGACCTCTTCATTTACAACAATTTTCCTTTCTATAAGTAGTTTAATATCAGAATAGTTTAAATTTGAATCTTTTGAAGAATTTTAATTTTTATGGAAAAATCACAATTAAATATTTATTTAAAAAAAGAAGTTATTGTTTTTTTTGAAAAATTTGAAAGAAATCTATAAATAAACTTAACAGAACATTAATTTTATTTTATTTTACTTTACTTTACTTTACTTTACTTTACTTTACTTTACTTTACTTTACTTTACTTTACTTTACTTTACTTTACTTTACTTTCTAATACAGATAATATCTAACTGAATAATTTTCTAATAATCGAAATTTCACATAAAAATAAAAATATTGTTCTAAAACTTAACCAATTTAATGCATTTTGTCCGTTTGGAAGTAGTATATCGTTTTCTCCAATAAATTGGTTAAATCTTCTTCTAGCATGAACTAAGGCTAAAAAGATTTTTTCTTCTTCGTTGTATAATATTTCTGGGGGTTGGTATTTTCGTCTTGATTGCTTAATTAATTTAATTCCGTGATCAGAATATTCGACAAGAATCACTTTAAAGTAATGTCCGAAAATTTGAAAATGCAACATTAGTTGACCATTATATGAAGGATTTGGTATTGGTACAATGTTGTCGGGTTCAATTTGCGAATCCATATAATCATGTGCGTCGATCTTGTCCAAAAAGAGCTTACAATTTGATGCTTGAATTGAAATTCCGTTTAGAGTGAATTTTGAAAGTATAGTTGATAATGTGTTGATGTGTTCCTTCTTATTTTTACTCGTCACAATTATTCCTTTTGGATACAATGTAATGTCTTGTATTAAATTATTTTCAAAAATAATATCAAAAAATTTATAAAAAGTTATTTCGGATCCTTTTAACGTTGGAATCAGTCTTTTAAACTCAAACCTTCCGATTGGGGTGACAATTGACGTCTTATGTGTGTCATTAGGATGGATTTCGATTCTTGAATAAAGGTCTGTTAAGTCGAAGATTGATATTTCAGCATTCTCATTTATTTTGTGTCGAATTTGTTCAGGATCCTTGTTAGGATAGTTTGGTACTATCATCCTTTTGTTCAGCCGTGTATAGTCTGTAGAAAACTTCCAAGTAAATCTTCTTACATGTGATGTCCATACGAAATTTATGTTGATTTTATTTGCGTAGGTAGAGTTTGATGGCGTGATTATTTCTGCTAGTGATAAATAACACAGCTGTGAAAACAGGTCTTGTTTTTGGTCAATTGTATATGAATCTCGTGAATTGTTTGTCGTGGTAATTGGTACATCAGTTTTGGTGATAATATGATGCTTTATTTGTGTGAAGGGCTCAAACGAGTAGTGAGCAAACAATGGATAGTGAGATGTCATTAAATTTGTTACAAAACCAGCCTCTTCTGAATTCATTCTTTCTGCTTCAAAATCGTCAAATATTTTTATATATTCTTCTGTCAATGGAGGGTGATTTTGTTCCATGATCATCTGGAATTTTAAAGATATTTATTTGTTACTATGATGTTTAGAAATTAGTATTCTTTAAGAGATTTGGGATTAATTTTCGTTAAACAGAAATTTTCCTTCGTTAGGATTTACATAGTTCCAATTCATATTTTCCAAATCCAATAACCATTGTATACGTGTAAATCCTTTTGATATAGTTTCTAACCACTGTGAGTTATTATCTTTATCATAGAAAAATATAGGATTGTTATTTATTAGATGTTTATATCTTCTTGCACTATGTATAATCGCAAGGCTTCTTTTTTCATGATAATCGTATAACATTTCTGGTCCAGTGTATATTCTAGAAGAACTTGTAATAGGAACGAGGTAGTGAATGTGAATTCATAGAGAGAGGTTTCGAATCCGTTTTCTTGTAATTTTATTTGTAGTAACAGTTTTCCTACATATTTTGATGGTTTCTCGATTGAAGTTTGGATTGACATAGCGTGATTTAAAAATTCAACGCAATTAGCAACTGATTGGAATAACTTAATCTTATTAGGATCAATTGGAATGATTTGGTACAATAATGCGAAGAAAACATTGGTCAGTACTCTTCTGTGTTCGTCAAAAGTTGGGCTAGCTATTATTATTCCCAGGGGAAGAAAAATTATGTTATCCTCTTTCCATTTTGGAAATATTCGTCGTAGTAAATTTAGAAATGTGACTTGGGAACCTTTTATTGATGGTGAAAGAAAATTAAATTGGTATTTTCCAACTGGAGTAGTAATCGGCCATTATTTGTAGAGGCAAGATTATTTCATTATTAAATTTTGAATCAGATGGTGTAATTACTTTCATTGAGAGAAGGGTATTAATTTGGTCAAAAATATTTTCTTGTTGTAAGGCAGTAAATTCATTGACCTTTTTATACGATCTTTTAAATATTTTCTCGTTTTTTGTAATTATTCTATGTTCTATAAGTGTTCTAAAACCAGCATTTTCCAAAAAATAGATGTAATTTTTTTATTATTTGCATTGAAAATTTTATTTCTTCTGTATCTAATTGTTCAAGTTGTAGACTTTCGAATATTTTAGTTTCTTCGGGATCTAATAAAAGATCGGAATCTTGTTCGTTCATGGTTGCTGAAAATAAGGGTTTATAAAATTATTATAGAAATAATAATACCATTGATTTGTTAGTATGGTTAACACTGTTTACAGGGTGTCAGTATTTGAGATAAAATTCTTAGAGTTTTAATCGTAGGTAAGTTTTATTTTGTCCATATGTTTTTGAAAACGTTGTCCTTCTTCTCCTTCAAGAATGACGTTGTTTTTATCCGTTATATCAATTATTTTATAAGGACCGTGGTATCTTTTTTCGAATTTATGAGTTCTAGGTTCTTTTAAAATGTATGCCGAGTCTCCGATTTTGCCTTTAAACTCGTTACAGTATTTATCGTATTTTATTTTAGAACGTCCTTTTGGTTGAATTAAATTTTTAGCAGTTAATAGCTTTATTTCGTTGAGACGGGTAATTAATTCTCGAAGATAAGTTCCGTATGTCGCTAGTTTCTCATCTGGAGGGAAGGCTGTCGGTGTTTTTTTTGTTGGTTATATGGCTTTTTGCATTGCAGGTAGCCAAAACACGAGGCTGTCGGTGTTCTAGCAACCTTTCCGAAAATCAATTCAAAAGGAGTAAAATTCGTGCCTTCGTGTACAGATGTATTATAAAAAAACATCGCAAAAGGAATAAGGCGATCCCAGTCATCGTAGTGGTTGGAATAATGTTTTATAAATTCTACGAGGACTGTGTGACTTCGTTCTAGTGATCCATTTGATTGTGGTCGGTAACCCGATGTAGTCAGCTGTTTTACTCCAAAAATACGACAGAGGTGGTTCATTAATTTACTAACAAAACTTCCTCCCTTATCGGTTAATATTGCTCGTGGGGCACCAAATTGGGCAAATAAGTTTCTAGCTATAGCATGTGCTATAGTATTCGTTTTAATATCAGGGAGTGGCACAGCGATACAATATTTCGATAAATTATCTTGTATTGTTAGTATGTAACTATTTCCAACAGGAGTGGTTGGTAATTTTCCCACAGTGTCAAGAGAAACTTTGTCGAAAGTATCAATTGGGGTGTCTGTGATTAGCATAGGTTCTCGTATTCTGGATCGGACTATTTGTTGTTCCTGACACGGTTTGCAGTGTCTAATGTATTCTGTAACATCGTTTTTCATACCTGTCCAAACAAATCGTTTTCTAATTCTTCGATAAGTTTTAGTCATTCCTTTATGATCACCTACTAGGCTTTTGTGCATTTCAGAGATTATTTTCGGTCTGGTTTCAGTTGGAGGAACAGATGCTTTCCCATAACATAAAGTTATTGTAATCGTATCTTCATAGAATATTTCTGTTCGAATTTCTGTTAACTCATTTGGTTTTAAGTTTTCCAAGTAATTGCCAAGTAGAGAAAGTCGTGATGTTTTAATGTTTTTATTCATTATAACTGTTTGTAAATTTTTAAAAACGGTTCGTAAATTATCTAACTTAAAATCGTCACTGTGTTTGTTCTTTACCATGAGAGTAAATATTTTTGAACTCCCACGTGGTGTTATTAGAATTTGTCCTAATTTTGGATTTTGTAATTTGATTTCTTCAGGATCTATGATTCCTAAATCTATGAACAGTTTATCAATTGGTGTTAAAAATTCACAATTAGCAGAAGTCAAATGAAAGTAATTATCACGTTTGTAAGTGAGGTTTTCTCTACAGCTTTGTACAATTATGTTTCTCGCGTAAAAACCTTTTGTGAGAATGCCACAATCGCTCGTTAATTTATTTGTAATTCTATCAAGTTCAGTTGAAAGTAAGGTAGTTATTTTAGGTGTTTCTATTTTCTACGGTAAAGTTTCTGTTTCATTCGTTCCTGGAATTTCTTGCATATATAATTTTCGTGGTTGTTTTTCTTTTGGTTTTACTATAATATTAATTTCTTCATCTTCCTCTGGTATAGTATGGGGTAATGAAAGTCCTGCAATAAAAGGTGTAGATCTAGCTGTAGGTTGAATGGCAGAAGAAGGAGTCATTAAATCTCGGGAGAGTGTAGTTGATGTATATTGTGATTCTATATATTTACTTTGGTCAATTTTGTCAATATCTTTATTTTGTGTTTGAATGGGAGGAATTTCTTTTCCAGTGTTTAGTGCAGTTATTTGTTCAGTTCTTTTTACTAATTTTTCAATTCATCTTTCTAGTTCTTCATCTTCGTTTTCCGTGTCATAAGGGTCTAAATCTTCAAGGGCTGATAGTAATTCTTCATTTTTCTCTCTTTCAGATAGGGCTTCACAAGAAATCATATTCGGATCCTTTTCTAAGATATTTTCATGTTCTTTTAAAGATATATTAAATTTTTCGAAAGATTTTTGGAGTTCGTCTTTTAATTGTTGTCGTGTTTTATCCAAGATTGATTTATCAATGATTTGTGTTCCTTCTTCGTCTTATCTACCTGAATCACTCAGTGGGGATCCTTCTAGATGTATAGGCTCAATTTCTGTTTCTATTATTGGTTCATTTTGCTTTTGCATTTGTTCTAATCCGTCTTGAAAGAAAGGTTCTGTAACACATTGTGGTGGAGCGCTTTTGAATGGAGTAGGAAACTTGGTAGGATCTGAAGTTACATTCAGACTTGGGAGGACACTTTGTTTCCTCCTCCAAATGGGAACATGAATATGTGATTTTGTTGGTTCCTCGTCAGATTCAGATTCTTCAATTTCCTGGTTATCATCTTCGTTCTCGGAACTGTCCTTTTGTGTTGTAATGTTTTCTTTTACCTTACGAGGATGTTGTCTTGTTGCAATGGAGCTTACATTAGGTTTAAATGGTTGTTTAAGAAGAGAAGTTTTAGATCCTAATTTTGGATGGTGTGAAGGTCGGGTTTTTGTACTCTTTTGGGTAGGTTGTAAATTATCTGCAGAAGTTGAAGCAACAATCGTTGGTTTAGTAACGGAAGGCGGGTTAAAGTAGATTTTAGGTTTTTGGATTTGTTTTGCAGTGCGAGACGTACCAGGTTTATTAGTATCTTTATTTTCGTCAGTAGGGTCTTTACTTGAGTTTGGTGGTTGGTCTAAAGATTTCTTACCTGCTCGTGTCAATACAAAAATTTTTGAATGTGGATCGTCCTATAGTTGTAATAGGGTTTCTTGATAATGCATCTGCATTACAATTTAGTTTTCCTGGCTTATATTTAAAAGAGTATTGACAGTCTCTTAACTTTAAACGCCATCGTGCAAGTCTTTGTCCAGGATCTTTAATACTATCAATCCATCGCAATGGCACATGATCACTTACTAAAATGAATTCACGTCCATATAAGTAAGGGCGAAAGTATCTTACCGCATATAAAACTGCAAGACATTCTTTCTCGGTTGTGAAATAATTTTTTTGGGTCCTGTTAAAAGTCTTGATAAATAAGCTACTGGGTGATCGAAACCGTCTTTTTCTTGGCTTAATACTGTTCCAATTGCATAATCAGAAGCATCTGTTGTTAACGTAAATGTTTTATCAAAATCAGGATATTGTTAAATAGGTTCTTGACATAATGCATTTTTAAGGGTTGTAAAAGGCTCTTCATGTTCAGGGGTCCAGATAAATCTTTTTTCCTTTTTCAATAGGTCATATAGAGGTTTGGCTCTCTTAGAGAAGTCTTTTATGAATCTACGGTAATATCCTGCAAGTCCAAGAAACTGACTGATATTTCGGACAATAAGAGGTACGGGAAAATTCCTTACTGCCTCGATTTTCTTGGGATCAGGTTTCAAACCATCCTTGCTTATTATGTGACCCAAATAAATTACTTCTCTTTTTAAGAATTCACATTTTTCAGGTTGAAGCTTTAAATTAGCCTTTTGTAATTTGGAAAATAATCTTTTAATTTTTTTATCATGTTCGTCTAAATCTTTTGCGTAAACGACAATATCGTCTAGATAGACAAATAATTCTACTCCTTGGAGACCTCTAAGGACTTGGTCCATTAATCTTTGGAACGTTGCAGGGGCGTTTTTCAAACCAAACGGCATTCGAATATATTCGTAGTGTCCATTTAATGTAGAAAATGCCGTTTTTTGGCGATCTGACGGATCGGTCTCTATTTGATGAAAACCCTAAGCAAGGTCGAATGCCGAAAAATACTTAGCTTCCCCCAAGTGATCAAGTATGTCCGAGAATTTGGGCAGTGGATAAGCGTCTCCTATCGTCTTTTCGTTAAGGGCTCGAAAATCTATTACTAGACGCCACCTTTTATTGCCTTTGGCATCGGGTTTTTTTGGCACTATCCATAGTGGAGAGTTATAAGGGGAGTTAGAAGGTGTTATTATTTCTTCAGAAAGCATTTTAGCGATTTGACGTTCAATTTCTTCCTTTTGGATAGGAGGAAAACGGTATTGTCTAGTATTTATGGGTATATCGTCAGTTGTAGGAATTTTATGACGAACTAAAGGTGTAGATGAAAGGTTATCACCTGGTAGGTAAAAATCATTTTGAAATTCTGTGATTAGTTTTTCTACATGTTGAATTTCCTCTGATGTTAGATGATCTAATCTAAGTTTTTCAAAGATTGCTTTAGTTCGATCTGCAGGTATTTCAATAGGTTCGTTAGATTCAAAGCATTCAAGGTATTCGTCACCTGGTATATTATAATATTCGAATGGTATTAGTTCTTGAGGATCTAATTGTATTGTAACATCATCATTATTTGTATTTATTGCTAAAACATAAGCGACACCATTTCGATTAGTAACTGCTGCTTCGCCTATATATATATATATATATATATATATATATATATATATATATATATATATATATATATATATATATATATATATATATATACCTGGGTCAGTAGAAATTAAAGGGAGATAACCTTCATTTATTTCTTGATTAAATATATCAATGGGAATGGTTTTTCTCATTCTTGCTTGGATTTTAAACATTTTAGGCTGTCGATTTTTAATCAATTTTTTATCTGGTTCAAATGATTCTTTGTCGATAAATGGAATTGGTTAAGTGGGCTCTGAATGTGTAACGATAGTGTTGTGCCAGAAAGATATTTCAGTTTTTTCTTGTCGTAGATAATTTCTACCTAATATTCCGTCTGTAGAAATAGGGAAATAGAATGAAACCACGTGAAATTTTACAGGAGTTTTTCGAATCGATAGGATTATTGTTCCAAAGGTGTTAGCTCTAAGTTTTGTAATCCCAGAAAGTTCTATAGCTTCTGTCAAGTCGATAAGTAATTCTTCCTTCAATTTATTTACCTTTATTAGATTTACGTCAGCTCCTGTATCTATTAAAAATTTGACTTTATTATTCCTAAATTCAGGGCCAGATAATTTTATTACAGGGGACTCATGACATTCTCCGGTAGTTTGGAAGATGTTTCCGTATTTTCTAGGAATTTCACACTCATCTGACGCTCTGGTCGCATCTCGTTCGTCGTCGCGTCGTTTCGACGAACGTAGTTGGAGTTTAAATTTTCTGGGCGTTTTGAAAATGATGGAGATGTAGAACGTTGTTGTGATAGTGTAAGGTTAGTTGGTTTAGCATTGAAGGAATTGTTAGATTGTCCTTGAGGAGGCGGAAATTGTGGTGGATAATAAGGATAAGGATTTGGATATGGATAATAAGGGTAGACATATGGATATGGTGGATACTGCAGATCTAAAGGGAAAAGTTGAGGATTCTTCAAAATGCTTATCTGTGGTTTGTTTGGTGTTTGAAGAACTGGTGGTTTAAAATTTTGGATTGGACTGGAACTTCCATCACGCATAGGTGGACCAAATTGGATATTATCTGATCTAGAAAAACGATAAGCACTAGGCCCATAAAATTGTTCCTCATGTCTTGCTTCAAAGTTAAGGGCTGCTTCTAAAGCTTCTTCTAAATCTTCTGGATTACGTACGTCTACGTTGGTCGACATATCATCAGGGAGACCACGAATAAAAGCCTCCAGGGCACAATCTTTAAGAGGAGAGGTCATATTTATGGCTTCAGCACCGTATTTTTCCTCTAAAGCAGCCTCAGCTCCCGACCGGAGGAGGGAGATTCTATCGCAAAATTCGTTGACTCTTTCACCTCTTCTCATACGAACTGAAGCTATTTCTTGTAAATACCAAGGGTATGATTGCACCAAATCTTTTCTTCAAATGTTGGGTTAATTCTCTTAAATTATTGAATTGTTTTTCACGCACACTGTCCCTAGCTGCTCCTTTAAACGGCCTAATATTGCTTTAATATATTTCCTGTGACACGATGGGGGAATGTAAGCTGAACCATTTTGAATGTCTTGGATAAAATCATGTACGCGTATATTTCTTCCGTCAAAATTTTTGAACGTTTAGTATACCTTGTTGTAATGCTATACATTCAGCTACATTCGTAACCATTTCAGTAGTGACGTTGTGGTCGATTTCGGTTCCTAAAGTTAAATATTCAACAGGCTGTTCGACGCGATTTCGATTAGCCCCATCATTTTGACCGCCATTGTTATCGTGTTCAGACATTATGGGAACCTGGTTATTGGATATTTGGTTTCTTAAAGAATGTCTTTGAAAATATTTACGTTTCTTTTTATAAGGTTTTGTCATAAACTGATTTAGAGGATTTAGTTTGATAAATTCTAACTTGCTAAGTAGAGTTTATTTTTAGTAAAATATGTTTTTAATACTTTTATATTGGTTTCGCTGGATTGGGTTGATATTTATGACAATATGAAATAGAGTGTCCTCGTTAATAGCAAAATTCGCAACTATTAGACCACTTAGATAATTTTAATTTTGGAAAAATTAAGTTTTCTATAGGAGAAGTTATAACAAAGGTTTCACTTGGATTTTCTGATTTTTGTTCACTAAAATAGTATACTTTATTCAGGACTTCTAAAATTTTCTTTGCGGCAGAATGTTCGGCGTTTCTAATTCTTTTTTCACCGCTTCCTACTTCACAAAAATAATTATTTTGATAATAATCTTCAACAATGCATTTTATGAAGAAAATTCTATTATGCGAAGGTCCTGTTTTATGATGGAGAGAATAAATGGGTTTTGACAGATCGTATTCTGTTGTTAATTCTTCAAGGATTGATTTTGGATATTTTAAAGAATTGACTTCTCCTTTAAGAAAAGTCAGATGTGTAACAATTTCTAATTTTGGAAATGTTGTGTTAATGTGGGTTTTATTTAAAAACATAAAAAGATGTTACGATAAACTTGCAAGTACCTCCTCTAATTCGAGTATTAATGACTTTAGTTTTTCTTTACATTCGAGTTTCGAGGATTCGGACAGGGGAAAATTAGGGAATAATTCTCTTTGTATCTCTCCCCACTTGTGTTCAATAATTCTTTTTCTAAGTCTTTTACGTATCCTGACCTTTCTTGGGTCTAGTTGATTCATGTATGCAAAAACATCGAACACTTTTGTTTAATACTTGGTTACCTTCTTCTTAGTAACTTAAATTACTAAAATTACAAATGACTAATAACTAATTAGTTAAAACTTATTTTAGTTCCTTTTCGAGTATTGAAACTCGAACGTTAAAGAATAATCTTAAATCTAACTTAAAATTAATATTATGCAATAATATCGGAACTTAAAGGTAAGTGTAAATTATTAACTTATGACAGTAAGTATAATTCAGTTCTTTCCTGTGAGTATTGGAACTGAAAACATTAAAGAAGCTGAATTAGTTAAGAATTTAGGTCTTTCCTGCGAGTATTGAAACTGCAAGCACTAAAGAACAACTTAGACTAACTTAAATTTAGCTTAATACAAATAACATGCATTAATATTAGAACTTAATTTTAGGTATAAAATTATTAACTTATGATAGTAAGTATAATTCAGTTCTTTCCTGCGAGTATTGAAACTGCAAGCACTAAAGAACAACTTAAACTAACTTAAATTTATCTTAAGATTAATGTCATACAATAATATAATTATAATATATTAGTTCCTTTATTCGAGTGTTAACTCAAAGATTGAGAAACTACTTAAAATTAAACTTACGAATTAACTGAAAAATAAAATAAGACAAAAATTAAAATTATATGATAATAACCAAGCAGTAGACAAACGAGGGTATTAAATAATTTTTATATGCAGTATTGCAATAAATAATTTTAAGTAATTATGAAAAATCAAAATACTTATTTAAAACTCCTAATGAATTCAGTGGTATGTGATAAAATAATATTCGTAGTTGATGATATTCCCCTTTTGGTTTATGAATGGGTTTAAAATGGTTTATGATAAATGAAATAAAATTTTGAACAGGCACTCAAGATTTGTGATTCTCTAACAATTACATGTGTTTCAATTAGAATTTAAATGTAGAAAATATTCAAGGAATGATTTAGAAATGATTAGTCTTGTTAGAGAAGAAAAGCCTGAAAGTAATTTAATTGTGAATAACGTCAAATTTTGGCAATATCCCACCGCTGCCACCAGAAAATTGCTAACTGTTACGTTTATATTAAAAATAATATTTCAATAATAATCGTGGTTTGAAGATCGAGCGATGTACTTTCGGAAGTTGTTAGCAGTTTTCTCGCAAGATGGTAAGTCTTGCGAAAAGTATTTATTTGTGAGTTCGTTATTGCTTCAGCTCTGTGGGGGCTGTAATGACGTTATTCTCAATTTAGAAGGATAGAAGAAAATATAGATTTAGAGTATAAGAATCTTTTATTTTAAAGAGAGTTATGGTTATAAAGGTAGGTATAAAACAGATATTCTTACCAACTACTTACAGTTGTTGTATCAGTTTGAATAATGCACAAATACTAAAATACTACTTTCAAATATTTTATTTGAAAGGCAAACTTTTAAAATGAGTAAAAACGGGATTAGAACGATCCGTAACAATCGAAAACCGTATTGAAACTCAAAGCTTTACATAAAGACACTGATTATTTTGAGTATCTCGATTTGTAAGAACTTGTCTTAAATGCAGAATTCGACGGCACGCATAATTTAACAGACTATGTCTTTTATACGATTACAAAATAATTCAAAAGGGCATCTGCCTGATGGGACAAGATCTCTGGTTACTTCGGTAAGAGAACGGAAGAAAATGACGATTCGGAAGAGGGCTTTCCGGTTTTTATGTAATAGTCCCCACTTGCGGAAAAAGGGCGCAATGTAATGAGTAGCCAATACGGATGTTTAGAAAAATGAATGTCGTCTTCCAGACCAATCTGGAGCCGAGTTATTTTAGTTAACCAATCAAATTTAACCGAACAGGCCCTAGGTTATTGAACTTTGGTATGAGTGGGGTCACCATGCGTTGGATATCCCTCTTTAGAGTCGTTCTTATATAATACAAAATCGAAGAATTATTAAAGTATTATATAAGTTGATTTTTGTTACTAACAATTCATACGTATACCCATGCATAGTCACGATAATAATATAAAATTAATAATATAAATTTATAATATAACAATAACTCATACATATGTCTTACCATGAATATAATTTTTGCTGGCGAAGAATCTATTTATAATTAATGTCCACACATACAACCATATAGTGATAATAATGTAGTTAGTTATCACATTTGTCGTATGAATATCTAATTGTTTAAACAATTACATTTTTGGTTTGGTTTCGTCTAGAAATCTCGTTTAATTATGATAAGGTGAATTAGAGAACATGTACATAAGATGAGTAATACTCTGAGGTCAACAGGAGTTATCAAGCATTCTTTCACATTTCTCTTATTCTTTACCGGCGCTATGAACTATCATTTAGAGTGTCAATTTATGATTATTTTTACTGCACGTTCTAATGAGTAATGCTTAACACTCCTGATGCTGACAAGTGTATGCTCAGAAGACAGTTTATGCATACACTTTTATGTATTCATAACATTGTCTAATTTTGCTAAAACTTTACGTTTCATGACCCCTGATTCCAAAAAAATGGATTTTAGAAAAGTGTCTGTCGTCTGTCTGTAGAAAAATTTGTCTTAACGATAACTAGAATGAATTTAAATGAATAGACTTGAAATTTAGCACACTTTCTTAGTCCATAAAAATAAAGCGTAAGTTCGTTGGGCAGCCAATTTCGTTAAAAAACAACAAAAATACAAAATTTTAAAATTTTAATAATTTTGTATTTTTGACATTTTTTAAAAAAATATTTTTAAAAATTTTTTTCCTTAAATTTTGAGTAAAAACAAACAACTTTTCCTTTTGACACTTTTTTGTACAACAAAAAACAAAAAAGTTATTTTCAAAAAAGTGCAAAAAATTGAGATTTAAAGTGAGTGAAGCATTAGCCGAAACATGAAGAAACGTTAGACACATATAAAAACCTTCCGTTTTTTCTTTTAGATGCCAAAGTAGGGTAAATATACGAAACTAGGAATAAAAAGAACTCAAAATATGCAAAAATTTTGCTCTTTTTAAATTTTTCCGTAAAATTTGCTTTTTACATTCTCATAAAAAATGAGAAAGTCTTGGAATTGTGCGATTTTGAGCATTGTCTAATTTTGCTAAATCTTTACGTTTCATGACCCCCTGATTCCAAAAAAATTGTTTTTAGAAAAGTGTCTGTCCGTCTGTCTGTCTGTCGTCTGTCTGTAGAAAAAATTTTCTCGACGATAACTCGAATGAATTTAAATAAATAGACTTAAAATTTGGTACACTTTCTTAACCTGTAAAAATAAAGCCTAAGTTCGTGGGGCAGCTAATTTCGTCAAAAAACAACAAAAATAAAAAAATTTTAAACTTTCAAAATTTTTTTTTTTGACATTTTTTAAAAAAATATTTTTTAAAATTTTTTTCCTTAAATTTTGAGTGAAAACAATTAACTTTTCCTTTTGACACTTTTTTGTACAACAAAAAACAAAAAAGTTATTTTCAAAAAAGTGCAAAAAATTGAGATTTAAAGTGAGTGAAGCATTAGCCGAAACATGAAGAAACGTTAGACACATATAAAAACCTTCCGTTTTTTTTTTTAGATGCCAAAGTTAGGTAAATATACGAAACTAGGAACAAAAAAGAACTCAAAATATGCAAAAATTTTGCTCTTTTCAAATTTTTCCGTAAAATTTGCTTTTTACATTCTCATAAAAAATGAGAAAGTCTTGGAATTGTGCGATTTTGAGCATTGTCTAATTTTGCTAAATCTTTACGTATCATGACCCCCTGATTCCAAAAAAATTGTTTTTAGAAAAGTGTCTGTCCGTCTGTCTGTCTGTCTGAAGTCTGTCTGCAGAATAAATTTTCTCGACGATAACTCGAATGAATTTAAATAAATAGACTTAAAATTTGGTACACTTTCTTAGTCCGTAAAAATAAAGCCTAAGTTCGTTGGGCATCCAATTTCGTCAAAAAACAACAAAAATACAAAATTTTGAAATTTTCAAAATTTTGTTTTTAGACATTTCTCAAAGAAACATTTTTTTAAATTTCTTTTATTAAATTTTGAGTAAAAACGAACAACTTTTCCTTTCGACTCTTTTTTGTACAAGAAAAAACAAAAATTTTTTATCAAAAAAGTGCAAAAAATTAAGATTTATAGTGAGTGAAGCATTAGCCGAAACATGAAGAAACGTTAGACACATATAAAAACCTTCCGTTTTTTCTTTTAGATGCCAAAGTAGGGTAAATATACGAAACTAGGAACAAAAAAGAACTCAAAATATGCAAAAATTTTGATCTTTTTAAATTTTTCCGTAAAATTTGCTTTTTACATTCTCATAAAAAATGAGAAAGTCTTGGAATTGGGCTATTTTGAGCATTGTCTAATTTTGCTAAATCTTTACGTATCATGACCCCCTGATTCCAAAAAAATTGTTTTTAGAAAAGTGTCTGTCCGTCTGTCTGTCTGTCTGAAGTCTGTCTGCAGAATAAATTTTCTCGACGATAACTCGAATGAATTTAAATAAATAGACTTAAAATTTGGTACACTTTCTTAGTCCGTAAAAATAAAGCCTAAGTTCGTTGGGCATCCAATTTCGTCAAAAAACAACAAAAATACAAAATTTTGAAATTTTCAAAATTTTGTTTTTAGACATTACTCAAAAAACATTTTAAAAAATTTTTTTTTTAAATTTTGAGTAAAAACAAACAACTTTTCCTTTAGACACTTTTTTGTACAAGAAAAAACAAAAAAGTTATTTTCAAAAAAGTGCAAAAAATTGAGATTTAAAGTGAGTGAAGCATTAGCCGAAACATGAAGAAACGTTAGACACATATAAAAACCTTCCGTTTTTTCTTTTAGATGCCAAAGTTAGGTAAAGATACCAAACTAGGAACAAAAAAGAACTTAAAATATGCAAAAATTTTGCTCTTTTTAAGTTTTTTCGTAAAATTTGCTTTTTACATTCTCATCAAAAATAAGAAAGTCTTGGATTTGTGCGATTTTGAGCATTGTCTAATTTTGCTAAATCTTTACGTATCATGACCCCCTGATTCCAAAAAAATTGTTTTTAGAAAAGTGTCTGTCCGTCTGTCTGTCTGTCTGAAGTCTGTCTGCAGAATAAATTTTCTCGACGATAACTCGAATGAATTTAAATAAATAGACTTGAAATTTGGCACACTTTCTTAGTCCGTAAAAATAAAGCCTAAGTTCGTTGGGCATCCAATTTCGTCAAAAAACAACAAAAATACAAAATTTTGAAATTTTCAAAATTTTGTTTTTAGACATTTCTCAAAGAAACATTTTTTTAAATTTCTTTTATTAAATTTTGAGTAAAAACGAACAACTTTTCCTTTCGACTCTTTTTTGTACAAGAAAAAACAAAAATTTTTTATCAAAAAAGTGCAAAAAATTAAGATTTATAGTGAGTGAAGCATTAGCCGAAACATGAAGAAACGTTAGACACATATAAAAACCTTCCGTTTTTTCTTTTAGATGCCAAAGTAGGGTAAATATACGAAACTAGGAACAAAAAAGAACTCAAAATATGCAAAAATTTTGCTCTTTTTAAATTTTTCCGTAAAATTTGCTTTTTACATTCTCATAAAAAATGAGAAAGTCTTGGAATTGGGCTATTTTGAGCATTGTCTAATTTTGCTAAATCTTTACGTATCATGACCCCCTGATTCCAAAAAAATTGTTTTTAGAAAAGTGTCTGTCCGTCTGTCTGTCTGTCTGAAGTCTGTCTGCAGAATAAATTTTCTCGACGATAACTCGAATGAATTTAAATAAATAGACTTAAAATTTGGTACACTTTCTTAGTCCGTAAAAATAAAGCCTAAGTTCGTTGGGCAGCCAATTTCGTCAAAAAACAACAAAAATACAAAATTTTGAAATTTTCAAAATTTTGTTTTTAGACATTACTCAAAAAACATTTTTAAAAATTTTTTTTTTAAATTTTGAGTAAAAACAAACAACTTTTCCTTTCGACACTTTTTTGTACAAGAAAAAACAAAAAAGTTATTTTCAAAAAAGTGCAAATAATTGAGATTTATAGTGAGTGAAGCATTAGCCGAAACATGAAGAAACGTTAGACACATATAAAAACCTTCCGTTTTTTCTTTTAGATGCCAAAGTAGGGTAAATATACGAAACTAGGAATAAAAAGAACTCAAAATATGCAAAAATTTTGCTCTTTTTAAATTTTTCCGTAAAATTTGCTTTTTACATTCTCATAAAAAATGAGAAAGTCTTGGATTTGTGCGATTTTGAGCATTGTCTAATTTTGCTAAATCTTTACGTATCATGACCCCCTGATTCCAAAAAAATTGTTTTTAGAAAAGTGTCTGTCCGTCTGTCTGTCTGTCATCTGTCTGTAGAAAAAATTTTCTCGACGATAACTCGAATGAATTTAAATGAATAGACTTGAAATTTGGCACACTTTCTTAGTCCCTAAAAATTAAGCCTAAGTTCGTTGGGCAGCCAATTTCGTCAAAGAACAACAAAAATACAAAATTTTGAAATTTTCAAAATTTTGTTTTTAGACATTTCTCAAAAAAACATTTTTAAAAATTTTTTTTATTAAATTTTGAGTAAAAACGAACAACTTTTCCTTTCGACTCTTTTTTGTACAAGAAAAAACAAAAAAGTTATTTTCAAAAAAGTGCAAAAAATTAAGATTTATAGTGAGTGAAGCATTAGCCGAAACATGAAGAAACGTTAGAAACATATAAAAACCTTTCGTTTCTTCTTTTAGATGCCAAAGTTAGGTAAATATACGAAACTAGGAACAAAAAAGAACTCAAAATATGCAAAAATTTTGCTCTTTTCAAATTTTTCCGTAAAATTTGCTTTTTACATTCTCATCAAAAATGAGAAAGTCTTGGATTTGTGCGATTTTGAGCATTGTCTAATTTTGCTAAATCTTGACGTTTCATGACCCCTGATTCCAAAAAAAATGGTTTTTAGAAAAGTGTCTGTCCGTTCTGTCTGTCTGTCATCTGTCTGTAGAAAAAATTTTCTCGACGATGACTCGAATGAATTTTAATAAATCGACTTGAAATTTGGCACACTTTCTTAGTCCCTAAAAATTAAGCCTAAGTTCGTTGGGCAGCCAATTTCGTCAAAAAACAACAAAAATACAAAATTTTGAAATTTTCAAAATTTTGTTTTTTTTTGACATTTTTCAAAAAAATATTTTAAAAAATTTTTTTCCTTAAATTTTGAGTAAAAACAAACAACTTTTCCTTTCGACACTTTTTTGTACAAGAAAAAACAAAAAAGTTATTTTCAAAAAAGTGCAAATAATTGAGATTTATAGTGAGTGAAGCATTAGCCGAAACATGAAGAAACGTTAGAAACATATAAAAACCTTTCGTTTCTTCTTTTAGATGCCAAAGTTAGGTAAATATACGAAACTAGGAACAAAAAAGAACTTAAAATATGCAAAAATTTTGCTCTTTTTAAGTTTTTCCGTAAAATTTGCTTTTTACATTCTAATCAAAAATGAGAACGTCTTGGATTTGTGCGATTTTGGGCATTGTCTAATTTTGCTAAATCTTTACGTATCATGACCCCCTGACTCCATAAAAAATTGTTTTTAGAAAAGTGTCTGTCCTTCTGTCTGTCTGTCATCTGTCTGCAGAATAAATTTTCTCGACGATAACTCGAATGAATTTAAATAAATAGACTTGAAATTTGGCACACTTTCTTAGTCCGTAAAAATAAAGCCTAAGTTCGTTGGGCATCCAATTTCGTTAAAAAACAACAAAAATACAAAATTTTGAAATTTTCAAAATTTTGTTTTTAGACATTTCTCAAAAAAACATTTTTAAAAATTTTTTTTATTAAATTTTGAGTAAAAACGAACAACTTTTCCTTTCGACTCTTTTTTGTACAAAAAAAAACAAAAAAGTTATTTTCAAAAAAGTGCAAAAAATTAAGATTTATAGTGAGTGAAGCATTAGCCGAAACATGAAGAAACGTTAGAAACATATAAAAACCTTTCGTTTCTTCTTTTAGATGCCAAAGTTAGGTAAATATACGAAACTAGGAACAAAAAAGAACTCAAAATATGCAAAAATTTTGCTCTTTTCAAATTTTTCCGTAAAATTTGCTTTTTACATTCTCATCAAAAATGAGAAAGTCTTGGATTTGTGCGATTTTGAGCATTGTCTAATTTTGCTAAATCTTGACGTTTCATGACCCCTGATTCCAAAAAAAATGGTTTTTAGAAAAGTGTCTGTCCGTCTGTCGTCTGTCTGTAAAAAATTTTGTTTCGACGATGACTCGAATGAATTTTAATAAATCGACTTGAAATTTTTCACACTTTCTTAGTCCGTAAAAATAAAGCCTAATTTCGTTGGGCAGCCAATTTCGTCAAAAAACAACAAAAATACAAAATTTTGAAATTTTCAAAATTTTGTTTTTTTTTGACATTTTTCAAAAAAATATTTTAAAAAATTTTTTTCCTTAAATTTTGAGTAAAAACAAACAACTTTTCCTTTCGACACTTTTTTGTACAAGAAAAAACAAAAAAGTTATTTTCAAAAAAGTGCAAATAATTGAGATTTATAGTGAGTGAAGCATTAGCCGAAACATGAAGAAACGTTAGAAACATATAAAAACCTTCCGTTTTTTCTTTTAGATGCCAAAGTAGGGTAAATATACGAAACTAGGAACAAAAAAGAACTTAAAATATGCAAAAATTTTGCTCTTTTTAAGTTTTTCCGTAAAATTTGCTTTTTACATTCTCATCAAAAATGAGAACGTCTTGGATTTGTGCGATTTTGAGCATTGTCTAATTTTGCTAAATCTTTACGTATCATGACCCCCTGAGTCCATAAAAAATTGTTTTTAGAAATGTGTCTGTCCTTCTGTCTGTCTGTCATCTGTCTGTAGAAAAATTTTTTTTGACGATAACTCGAATGAATTTAAATGAATAGACTTGAAATTTGGCACACTTTCTTAGTCCCTAAAAATTAAGCCTAAGTTCGTTGGGCAGCCAATTTCGTCAAAAAACAACAAAAATACAAAATTTTGAAATTTTCAAAATTTTGTTTTTAGACATTTCTCAAAAAAACATTTTTAAAAATTTTTTTTATTAAATTTTGAGTAAAAACGAACAACTTTTCCTTTCGACTCTTTTTTGTACAAAAAAAAACAAAAAAGTTATTTTCAAAAAAGTGCAAAAAATTAAGATTTATAGTGAGTGAAGCATTAGCCGAAACATGAAGAAACGTTAGAAACATATAAAAACCTTTCGTTTCTTCTTTTAGATGCCAAAGTTAGGTAAATATACGAAACTAGGAACAAAAAAGAACTCAAAATATGCAAAAATTTTGCTCTTTTCAAATTTTTCCGTAAAATTTGCTTTTTAAATTCTCATCAAAAATGAGAAAGTCTTGGATTTGTGCGATTTTGAGCATTGTCTAATTTTGCTAAATCTTGACGTTTCATGACCCCTGATTCCAAAAAAAATGGTTTTTAGAAAAGTGTCTGTCCGTCTGTCGTCTGTCTGTAGTAAATTTTGTTTCGACGATGACTCGAATGAATTTTAATGAATCGACTTGAAATTTTTCACACTTTCTTAGTCCGTAAAAATAAAGCCTAATTTCGTTGGGCAGCCAATTTCGTCAAAAAACAACAAAAATACAAAATTTTGAAATTTTCAAAATTTTGTTTTTTTTTGACATTTTTCAAAAAAATATTTTAAAAAATTTTTTTCCTTAAATTTTGAGTAAAAACAAACAACTTTTCCTTTCGACACTTTTTTGTACAAGAAAAAACAAAAAAGTTATTTTCAAAAAAGTGCAAATAATTGAGATTTATAGTGAGTGAAGCATTAGCCGAAACATGAAGAAACGTTAGAAACATATAAAAACCTTTCGTTTCTTCTTTTAGATGCCAAAGTTAGGTAAATATACGAAACTAGGAACAAAAAAGAACTTAAAATATGCAAAAATTTTGCTCTTTTTAAGTTTTTCCGTAAAATTTGCTTTTTACATTCTCATCAAAAATGAGAACGTCTTGGATTTGTGCGATTTTGAGCATTGTCTAATTTTGCTAAATCTTTACGTATCATGACCCCCTGAGTCCATAAAAAATTGTTTTTAGAAAAGTGTCTGTCCTTCTGTCTGTCTGTCATCTGTCTGTAGAAAAATTTTTTTTGACGATAACTCGAATGAATTTAAATGAATAGACTTGAAATTTGGCACACTTTCTTAGTCCGTAAAAATAAAGCCTAAGTTCGTTGGGCAGCCAATTTCGTCAAAAAACAACAAAAATACAAAATTTTGAAATTTTCAAAATTTTGTTTTTAGACATTACTCAAAAAAACATTTTTAAAAATTTTTTTTTTAAATTTTGAGTAAAAACAAACAACTTTTCCTTTCGACACTTTTTTGTACAAGAAAAAACAAAAAAGTTATATTCAAAAAAGTGCAAAAAATTGAGATTTATAGTGAGTGAAGCATTAGCCGAAACATGAAGAAACGTTAGAAATATATAAAAACCTTCCGTTTTTTCTTTTAGATGCCAAAGTAGGGTAAATATACGAAACTAGGAACAAAAAAGAACTTAAAATATGCAAAATTTTTGCTCTTTTTAAGTTTTTCCGTAAAATTTGCTTTTTACATTCTCATCAATAATGAGAAAGTCTTGAATTTGTGCGATTTTGAGCATTGTATAATTTTGCTGAATCTTTACTTTTCATGACACTTTTTTGTATTTTTTTTAAGTTTTTGGGCCAGACTTTTCTTTTTATTTAATAAGTTTTAGAGTTTTTAGTTTTAAATCAAAATATTTTTTTCACTCTTTAACTTGATTTAAATGTATCCTTGTCGATGTTAGGCAGACAAATTTTGTTGAATTTTAAAATTTTTTTGAATTTTTGAAAATGGTATATCTCTAAGGAATATTAATGAAATTTAATCAAATTTTTAGGGAATGCTTATTGTTTGCAGACAATTTAAGTTTGTTGGACTGCCCATTTCAAGAAAAAACATCAAAAATACAATATTTTTAAATGTTCAAAATTTTGTAGTTTTTACAATTTTCAAAAATTATTTTTTTTATTCTTTTTCTTAAAATATGAGTATAAACAAACAACTTTTACTTTTAACACTTTTTTGTACAACAAAAAACAATTATAATTTTTTTATAAGTTTTTGGGCCTTAGGGTGCATTCCCATGCTGAGCATTGTGTTTTTTGCTCAACATGGGACTGTACCCTTACGCAGCCAAACGGGTCACCAACTTCTAAAAAATTTTCTAGTCATAAATTCTTCACAGTATTCAAGTAAATTCTTAGGCATAATAGAATCTTTAACCGGAACCGTAATCGTGAGCTTAAGGGTGGTGTCCGATGGCAGCATCTTGCTTTGCGTTTTGTAACTAGACAATAAGTGCAAATAGAGCAAACACATATCTGTATCTCTCTCACACTCATGTTGTGTTGATTTTAGCATGTGTTGCTATAGCAAATGACGCAGACGCAACGTAGAGTTTTAGGAACTTATTGGAGAAAGACCTATAAACCACCTTTACAATGTTATTCAAGTAGGTGACGTCACAAGTTCGCGTCAATGTACACTCGTGCTCATTAATGCCTTCTCTCAGAGAAGGCACTCATTTGACGCGGTTTGCCCTCTTTCTATATTTTTTATAGTTGGCGCCAATAATTCCTACGGAATTTTACTATTCCATTGGTTGAGATTTTAGGCAATATAGATGGTATGTAACGTTCGTGAAATTAGTGTCTTCCCTGAGAGAAGGCATTAATGAGCACGAATGTATATAGGCAATTAAAGGCCTATACAAAATAGAATCATTAACTCGAACCGTAATAGTAAATGTAAGAATGAGTTACAGAAAGACAAATAGTATTTCTTTAACTCGTTTTTACGATTACGCTTATGATTTGATTCCTGTTAAAGATTCTATTTTCTGTATGCCTTATATTAGAAAGAGATAAAAAACAGCACTGTAAAAAATTTCGGAATTTTTTCCGATAAAAAACTAGGATATTTTTCCGAAATTAGGTGGAAATTACGGTTTCCGAATATTTAGTAGGAAATATTTCCGAAATCAGTAGGAGAAATACTTTTTCCACAGAAAAATGGAAATTCTTTCTCAATATTCGGAAAATTTTCCGAAAATGATGGATTTTTTCCCAATATTTGTCGGAAATATTTCCGAGGAAAAATGGCAGAATATCTCTTCCACAGTAAAACGGAAATCATTCCTTAATATTCGGAGAATATTCCGGACCTTAAGGATTTCTTTCCAATATTTATAGAAAATATTTCCGAGGAAAGTAGTTAACCAATTATTAAAATTTGACTTTTCTAACCATTTGTTAAGTATATCAAAAAATTATTTTTTTCACATTTAATTTATACTACTATTAGTAGTAGTATAAATTAAAGTAGTAGTATACTACTCTTTAAATCTAAAGAACTAAAAATTCACTCAGAATACATCAAAAGTATTCCATATGTAAGATATGTACATATATTTAAAAATAAATGAAAAATCATTTATAAATAAGTCTACATACATGAATTTTTTTTTGCGTGAAAGACTTTTGAGGTAACTTTTCTAAGCAAATTTTCACTTACTTAAATTTAAAGAGTAATAATTAATTTATTTTTACTGATTTAAATTTAAAACCTGATAAATTAGAAAAATAATTTTTTTTACAAAATTGGGCCTGTATATGCAGTAAGTAGTTCTTAAATATTCCTCAAAAATCTAAATATATATCATAAATTTAACGGAAATGTGAAAAGAAAAAAGTTTACAATACTATTAATCCGTTGATCAACAGTTTTAAAGAGATTGAATTGTTCGAAATTCCATAGAAGTTAGAAAGAACAGATTTTACTCCACATGTTTTTTAAAACTGATACTTTGTAGCATATTCTCATAGCCTCCCTTGGACGAGCGCATCTAGGCGAGCTCCCAATGGTTGATGGCTCCTTAAAAAAAACCTACGCACAGACAGCACTATAAGGCTGAGAGTTCAAATCGTGGTAGATAAATAAATAGATACTTCCGTAAAAATGTGTATAATAATTTTTTTAAAATTAATTTACATTTATTTTAATATATCAGAATACAATATAAACAGTTTTGATTTTTTATATAAATATTCAAATGATTTATGTCGAATTTCCGAATAAATAGTAGGAAATATTTCCGAAATACATGGAAGATAATTCCTCTTATTTATTCGGAAAAATTTCCACCGTCTGGAGTTCCGTGCTGTCCAAATTTTTTCGGAAAAAATTCCGAAAAATTTTTTACAGTGAGGATAGTGTCTAAAAGCAGGTACAGTAATGGATCGTTAACCTTATTGACTTAATCCCAATTGTAATTTTTTAGAATGTTTCTCATAATATTTCAGCAATATTTCAGCCTGAGGCTGCTTCTACAACAGCTTTTTTTCATCGAAATCAGTGTGAAAACGTTGCGCGCGCCTCGAGGCGCGCTGAAACTAGCGAGCCCCCGCGCGAAGCGCGGATGAAAATGTGTCCGCCATCCAGGCGGACAGATTTTTCTTTTTAAAAACGGATTTATCAACTTTTGAAAAATTGCTCCTCAATTGTTTTCGTTATTTATCGGAAATATTTCCAACACAAAATTGGGAAAAATACTTTTTTCACATAAAAACAGAAAACGGTTTTGCTTGTTTATTTATCTAATTATTGTGCTTGTTTAACAAAGAAGTGAATTTAGAAACAATTATTTTCTTGTGCTTTTATTTAAAAAAATTATTTTTATTTCATTATGTAAAATTTGAATGATGTTAGAAACACAATTTTTTTATTTAAAATTTTAATTGTAATTCTAAAAGGGAACTGCTAAAAATTATTGAATTTCAAAGAAAATTTTATTTTTTGTACTGTAAATTATTTTCGTTTTAAAGAAAAGATATTCTGTCGTTTTCTAAGGTTTCGCACATCTGGTTCTACTTAGGATGACCGGGCCTGTGAGTTTCTCGTTGCAATGGGACCTCTATTTTATGAGTTTTTCGATGCGAGTTTTTTTCTTATAGATTTATTTAGACTAAAAGTTCGTTAAATTCTTCGAGTTGAAATTTACCCTGGTGTGGTTGTGAAATTGAAAATATTTTCAAAGATATTTCCTGATGAAAGCCTTTCAAGCATCAGTTGCTCTTAAACATCCAATGACCAGAGACATACTATAAGTCTTGTTATTGGCAAAACTGTTTTAAAATACAAGTTATCTAAAGTTTATAAAGTGGATTGAGTGAAGTGAATTAAAGGATAACATATGAGGTAAATAAAATTTAATAATATATTTATAAAATAAATTGTGAAGCGAGCTCAATAAGAGACCGAAATTAAAAAATAAATTTCTGCACAGAGAAAGGCTAAGAGTAATTTTTTTTGTTTCGCTATGACAGATGAGCCTTATTGAGAGCGCGTCACAGTTATGATAATAATAATAAATAATTCATTTGTATAACCTTATATTAAGTGAATTTCACTTATTGGTAAGTGTACACTAAAAAGAATAAAATCTCATAGTGAGAGGAATTTATTTTTCTATCTTAAAAGAGAGGATGTTTGTTTCAATTTGAGAGGATTAATATGAAAAGATTTCTTTTACATTTTCCTTTCTGTTTAAGATTCTTCTTAAATATTTTTAATCATTTTTCTAATATTAAAATTATTTTTTCATAAATTCGTGAAAAAAACAGAACTTTTTTCAATGTTTTCAAACAGATCACCTAAAATTAAAAAATTTAATTTTCATATTTTTTTTAAATCTATTAGCAATTAAATTTTTAGCAGATTTTTTTCTCGAGTTTCAGTTGACTAATTTTAAAATTAGAATAAATAAAAATATTATAAAATAATTTTATAATTGTAAAATTTCATTTTTTATAAAGAATAATTTATTTTAATTATTTGCTTCACTTAGAAAATTTTAGTATTTTATTTTTCGGTACATTCTTCTTTGAAACCAGTTAATAATATCTAAAATTAATATCTAAATAAAATGTTGGTCAAACCACTTCTATAAGGTCTTCTTCTTCTCATAATTTTATTATTTTTTAGTAAATGAATAGAAAAAATTTTAATTTTGTAAGTTTCACGTTTTATGATATTTTTCATTCATCAAAAAATGTGTGGTATCACAATTCTGGCCGGTAGTGCTCTCTGAATCTGAATCAGCAAAATTTCACTGATTCTCAGCGATAAGTATGCCACTAATTTCAATCAGCGTATATGCGCTAATTAATCAGTGAAATTTCACTAATTCACAGTGCAAATATGCTAATTGAAATAGTGTCATACTTATCGCTGATTCAGATTTAGAGAATGTATATAAATATATAAATATTTAATAAAAAAGCAGATAAAAATTATATTCACTCTTTGTTACTAACATATTAAATTATGAATTGTCAGTTTAGACTTTTTGAATTTTGATGGTCATTTTAGATGGCCTATGAAATACATAAATACATTTAAAAAATTTTTTTGTCTTGAATTACTTTCTTACAGGAACTTAATATAATGTAATTGAAAATAAAAAAATCTTCTAAATTTATTTGTTTGTCACAAAAACAAACGAAAATGACCATCAAAATTTTATGCGTTTATATATACACTACCGGCGGAAATTGTCGGTACTAAAGACGGACGAGCTAAGAAAAGTTGCTGCCGAAATTAAATTAACATATTTTATTATTAAAAAATGATAGAAGCTTGGTTCTTTGATTGTTCGAAAGCCAATTAAATTCTGCGTAGTTTGATATATAAATGAAAATTGTTTTATATTTTTGAGAGATTTTACGACCTAGGAGATTTTTAAAAAAATTGATTAATTTTTCCATTATTGTGCACCATGTTTGTGTGGCTGCACATTCTAGAAAAATATAGAGAAACATTTTAAACTCTTGCAACATAATCTTCAAAGTCTCAGCTTTTATTAAAGCATTGTAAACTGAAAATCCGTTCAACAGTTTTTGAAATATCTAAAAAAAATGTTCAAGCCTGTTTCTCTATAATTTAGGCGGAGATACACACTTATTGCACTCTCGCTGATCACCTGGTTTATTGCGGCAGGGCCGAAGAAGGGACATATAGAGTGGGTCATATTTGGAGCCCATTTAAGTTTTTTTAACTTTAGTAAATGAAAAGAATTTTAAGTAAAAATATAATTTTTAAATGAATAAATAAGTATAAGGCTGTTTCTTTTTCAATTCATGCAGGGCGAATAGGTTGAAAATTCTAAATCAAATTTAATGTGATTTTTCTTGTTTTTTAGGACAAATAAAGAGATACATATTTTTTGGTTTTGCGAAAAAATTTTTTTGCAGAGTTATGAGTATTTGAAAATTTTAAGGCACATAGTGATTTTAGAGCTAAACAGCTGAAAAATTATATTTAAAACTTTTTAGTTTTTATAAAAATTAATATTTTTCAATTCTGTTACTTGATTTTAGTAGTGTTTTTGATACTCTTTCTTTACAAACTTGAAAATTTGAAAAATTTTGAAAATTACCAAAATGGTGGACATTTTTTAAAAAATCAAAAAAGTCAATTTTCTCAAAAACATCATTTTTTATTTTTCTGGAAATTTTTTTGTGGATTCTAGATAAGAAAAAAGGAACTTTTTCCAAAAGGTCTCATGTTCGCTAAAACTTTCTGGAAGTCGCTATAATTTTTTCCAGAAAATAAAAAAACTTATTATTTTGAGTAATGTGTCGACATATATATTTTACATGTATACAAGGGTGTTCATAATTTTTAATAGTGCTTTTGACTCTTTTTCTTTTGAAAATTGCAAATTTCAAAAATTTACAAAATAGCGGCCATTTTTAAAAAATATAAGATCTCAATTTTCTCCAAAACATTATTTTTTATTTTTCTGGAAATTTTGTTGTGGTTTCTAGGTAACAAAAAATAACCCTTTCAAACATTATACTTTAAAAGTTAATAATGATAAAAACAACACCTGAAAATATTTTTTGAAAAAAATTGTTTTTAATAAAGTTATTAACAATTTAATTTTTTAACACATTTTTCCAAAAAAATAAATGACTCGAAAACTAATCGACAAAATTCAATATAATTTTAACCACTTATTTAAAAATTCTTTCTTTCTAAAACTCCAATTCCAGTATTTAAATGACCCCCAACTAACAAATTGAAAGCAATTCAACGCATATATCGCGTCAGTGCGACCGCCGCGAAACTGTAATGGCTGTAATTTTTAAATAAAATGCGGACCCTAAAATTTTTTTTGTAATACTTTAAAATTCTACCTAGAATAAAATTCTATAAAGAAAATTTAATTATCTCATTAAGAACAGGCTTAAAAATCATCGGTACACTTCAGAAATCCTTTCCCAGTAACTATAGTTATTTAAAAAAAAAAATTTTAAGTGGCTGGCATTTAGTTAATTTTTGAAATTTATCAACTTTAATAAAAAAATTTACTTTTTTGAAAGGGTTATTTTTTCTTATCTAGAAACCACAACAAAATTTCCAGAAAAATAAAAAATAATGTTTTGGAGAAAATTGAGATCTTATATTTTTTTAAAAAACGGCCGCCATTTTGTAAGTTTTTGAAATTTGCAATTTTAAAAAGAAAAAGAGTCAAAAGCATTATTAAAAAAGATGAACACCCTTGTACAAATGAAAAATATATATGTCGACACATTACTCAAAATAATGAGTTTTTTATTTTCTGAAAAAAATTATAGTAACTTCCAGAGAGGTTTTTTTCCATCTAGAATCCACAAAAAATTTTCCAGAAAAATAAAAAAATTATGTTTTTGAGAAAATTGACTTTTTTGATTTTTTAAAAAATGGCCGCCATTTTGTTAATTTTCAAAATCTTTCAAATTTTCAAGTTTGTAAAGAAAGAGTATCAAAAACACTACTAAAATAAAAAAAGAGAATTAAAAAATATTAATTTTTGTAAAAACTAGAAAGATTTAAAAATAATTTTTCAGCTTTTTAGCTCTAAAATCACTGTGCCTTAAAATTTTCAAATAGAGTAGAACGGGGCAAGGCAGCCAAAACGACACATTTTGGTTTGCGAGGCAGTTATTTGAAAAGGTTTTTTCAATTTCAATGTCGTGTTAAAAACCTTGTCTTTTGGGCTAAAAAATCGTCATAGGACATTCTGACGTAGGTTGCACTTAAAAATTTCTACAACCATTTTTTCAAAGGACCACGTTTTTGACATAGTTGCAAAAACGTGGGGTGAGATAGCCAACTGTTTTATTAGTGAATTAACATAACTTAAAATAAAAATTAGTGAAACATAACAAGGTAGTTGTCCTTAATTTACTTTTTTTGTTTAAAAAATTTACATTTGAATAATATTATAATATTAACATTAATTAAATCTAATTCTACATTTTAAGGAAATATAAATTTTATTTTCTTAAAAAGAAAATGGTTCATAAAATTCAATGTTTTTAAGTTTTATATTGATTGGAGTAGGAAAAAAAGAAAAAACATTTAGAAGAACGAATAGAATCAACACAAAAAGGCAAAAAATTTAGCGTTGGCTGCCTAACCCCACGAGCACTTTTTCATGAAAACTTTCACAAAAACGGTAATATTAAAAATATCGCAATTTTATTTACACCATCGTCTTCAGCACTAAATTCTGCATTAAAAAACACTTACATGAATTTTATTCGTGTAACTTAAATCAACTAAAATGACAAAAATTACTCTTAAAAAAGTTACATCCAAAAGACTGTTTTTCATAAATCACATTAAACTTGATTTAGAATTTTTAACCTATTCGCCCTGCATGAATTAAAATAGAAACAACCAAAAGTAAATTTGAACCTAGAAAACAACTGAAAAATAAAATTTTTTCCAAAAATAAACGACTATTTATTATTCGGCCCTGCCACAATGAACCAGGTGAGCAGCGAGAGTGCAATAAGTGTGTATCTCCGCCTAAATTATAGAGAAACAAGCTTGAACATTTTTTTAGATAGTTCAAAAACTATTGAACAGATTTTCAGTTTCCAATGCTTTAATAAAAGCTGAGACTTTAAAGATTATGTTGCAAGAGTTTAAAATGTTTCTCTATATTTTTCTAGAATGTGCAGCCACACAAACATGGTGCACAAAAATAGAAAAATTAATCAATTTCTTTTAAAAATCTCTTAGGTGATAAAATCTCTACAAAATATAAAATTATTTTCATTTATATATCAAACGACGCAGAATTTAATTGGCTTTCGAACAATCAAAGAACCAAGCTTCTATCATTTTTCAATAATAAAATATGTTAATTTAATTTCGGAAGCAACTTTTCTTAGCTCGCCCGTCGTTCGTACCGACAATTTCTGCCGGTAGTATATATATATCTATTTATATATATATATATATATATATATATAAATATATATAGATATATATATAAATATATATATATATATATATGTGTGTTTGTGTGTGTGACGCTCCACGGTGAAAGGGACCTTAGCTGCTTAAAAATTTAGGTTATGTTTAGAGTAGCTTTAGCTTCATTAAAAATATATTATTGATTATTTAAAATCAAAAGAATGTTTTACTGATAATATTGCATATAATAATGAACTAAATATTAATAGTTTGTTAAGAAAATTAGTCATTTTTATTTATTTGTACTTCCAACTTTGGTTCTGTCAAAAACAGCTAAGGCCCCTTTTACCGTGGAGAGTCATATACTTTTATATATATATATATATATATATATATATATATATATATATATATATATATATATATATATTTCTTGATGAGAGAATACCACCACAACCGGACAAATTGCCAATCACATCACTTGCCGTATACGATATTGACATCGGAGACCACCAACCAATTCGACAAAAGGCTTACATGATGACACCTATAAAACTCGAGGCATTGTGGAAAGAAACAAACGAATGATTGAGACAAGACATCATAGAGCCCTCACAAGCAGAGTGGGCCAGTCCTCCAGTACTTACAAGAAAGCCAGACGGAAGATGGCGTCCCTGCATAGATTATCGCAAAGTCAACTCCTGCACAAAAAGATGCTTATTTAATTCCAAACATGATCGGGATTCTGGATCAGCTAAAGCAGTGTAATTTAGTAATGCACCAGCTACATTCCAAAGACTGATGAATCGTGTTATTGGCCAGCACTGTTCCCTCATGTGTTTTCGTATCTGGATGACATCGTAATCGTAACAGAGACTTTCAAGGAACACCTACACTGGCTTGACAAGGTCCTTGCCAACATCAAAAAAGCCAATCTGGTGATCAACACAGACAAAAGTCATTTCTGCTGTGCCGAACTACGATTTCGAGGGTTTCGAGTCAACAATGAGGGGCTACAAACAGACCCTGAGAAAACTTTGGCAGTTCTGAAATATCTACAACCACGAACAGTGAAACAGTTACATCGTTTCCTGGGGATGGCGTCTTGGTACAGAAGATTCATACCAGAATATGCAACAAAAGCTGCTCCACTGTACAAACTTGTCAAGAAACACGAACCCTGGGAATGGAAAGAAGAACAAAAGGGTGCCTTTAACACACTGAAATTGTTGCTAACAAGCACTCCCACATTAGCGTGCCCAAATTTCAAATTACCATTCACGTTACAGACGGATGCAAGCTCTGTCAGACTAGGGGCAGTATTAACCCAAAACATAGAAGACCAAAAACGCGTGATTTTTTATGCTAGTCGTGCCCTTTCAAGCGCAGAAAAAAATTACACAGTTACAAAATTGGAATGCATTGCAGTAGTTTGGTCCGTTAAAAAGTTCCGCTGTTACTTAGAAGGATGTTCATTCACAGTAATCACGGATCGCAGCAGCTTACGTTGGTTACACTATTTAAAAAATCCAACAGGCCGACTCGCCAGATGGGCTCTAGAACTCCTGGAATATGACCTGACCATCATTTATAGAAAAGGAGCACTCCACCATGTTCCGGATGCCCTATCACGCATACCCGAACAAATGTCAGATCAGGTCAACCAAATCGAAGTAACCGAAGACTGATGGTACTTAAAACGTCTACAGGAAATCGAACAACACCCTGATAGGTTTCCGAACTGGAAATTCGAAGGTAATCGGCTCTATTATCACAAGCCAGCCGATTTCCCAGATACTGAAGTCACAGATATAAACGCCTGGAAATTAGTACTCTACAAGGAATGTCGTCTGAAAGCCCTACAGGAAAATCACTCAACTCCATAATCAGGACACTTTGGCGTAGAAAAGATTCATCGCAGAACAGCCACCCAGTATTGGGTCAAGCATGTTCAAGGACATAGTTTCTTTTGTCAGACACTGTGAAATTTGTCAACGCACCAAAGTCGAACAAATCCGACCTGCTGGGTTTATGGGAAAAAAGACTTTTGAGGAACCTTGGACAATAGTGGCGACAGATACTATGGGACCGCTGACTCCGAGCTCCAGAGGTAACGCATATATCCTCATCATCCAAGATTTGTACACTAAATGGATAGAGATACAGCCCTTGAGAAAAGCTACAGGTTCAACGATATCGGCAGCGCTACAGGATTTAGTCATAATCCGTAGGTGATCACCTAAAGTTTTACTTACAGATAATGGTACCGAGTTTATTAACAATAACATGAGAGGCCTAGCGACCAGCATAAGAATCCGCCACATGACCACCCCACCTTATCGACCTCAGTCCGACCCCGTCGAGCGTGTTAAGTAGAGTCTACAATGAGACAAGGTGCGCATCGATGTTCATAGCTATAGATATACCACAGCATGCTTTAATATACCTATAGCTAAGAACATTGATGCGCACCTTCTCTTATTGTAGACTCTGCTTTAATCGCGTAATAAGAACTATGATAATTGCGTTTATAGAGAGAAGCCGCCGAGAATGAGACTTACACCCCACAGAATTTCGTTTTGCTCACAATACAGCATATAACTCCTCGATTCAAAGCACACCAGC
The DNA here is from genome assembly GCA_032873175.1 of Leptopilina drosophilae. Taxonomy (NCBI): domain Eukaryota; kingdom Metazoa; phylum Arthropoda; class Insecta; order Hymenoptera; family Figitidae; genus Leptopilina; species Leptopilina drosophilae. Next base: position 16,455,566 of record CM065480.1, on the reverse strand, counting down.
TTTCCTTAATTTCGGACGCGAACCCTCAGCCGCGATATTTCTACGTAGCGAACTAGAAAAAGAGATGGACATCGTCCACCAATCCCCATCAGCTTGGTCAAAACGGATGCAACAGCTGAACGAATTGCATAACAGTATAGTCCACGCTTTAGATAGTGCTTTTCAGAAACAATCACACTACTACAATCACAAACGATGCGACCAACGGTACGAAATCAGTGATTTAGTATGGAAAAAACAGCGCGTGTTATCGTCCGCAGACAGGCATTTTATGGCAAAACTACCAAGTACGTTCCGTGGCCCATTTATCATTGCCAAACGTATATCAAACGCAGTTTATAACAGGCAAATGATGGAGTACCCTCCACCCGATAGCACATGCCAAATAGATGAGATGGAGATCCTCCAGATCTACGACTCAGAGGACGACCTATCAGAGGCAGGTAGCCTCGACGATTATCTACTGGAAGTCCTGGATGAATTTCGCCCACCATCATCACCGAATTCATCCAGTTCTCCCAGTATCGAAGTTGTCGACATGGAAGAAGTTGAAGGTGGCGCTAATTTGGACGTAGAGGGAGACCTGGAAGAGGAGGACTGGCTAATGGAGGAAATTGCGCCGCGTCACCCCAAGAACCACCCGAGGAAATCCGACAAGCTCCTACACCCCCACCATGGAACCCACCAGAACCCAATGCCAAAGGACCAGATGAGATCCAAGGGCGACCTGAGGAAATCAAGGTTCAATCAGAGGAGGACCCCATCTGGGACCCAATTAGCCCTTTCCTCCCCGCACTAGTCTGACTTGAGCAATACAAGCCTGGCATGATTCGGGCAATCCAGGAGGTCGCTGTCCGGTACAATCACCGCGAGAACTAGGAATGCCCCTTGAGATGGCGAACGAACCCAGTGGGAAGGATGGCCCTGCCAAGTGAAATTCAAGACTGACCAATAAAGGAACCCCCGGTGACATCTCAGGGTACCCAAACGGAGGCGAAAGTAGACGACATGGGGGCCCAGACTACGAGTACAACTAACTCCAGATCACCATCTGAGCCGACCCCTAGGACACCACCTGGAGAACCCGTTCCCGGACCATCCAGAGGGCCTACGTCCGAACAACCCCCATCGAGAATGGACGTCAAAACAATTTCTTCTGACTCGGAAGGAACCGAAGGCCCCTTTGACCCCTTTAAGGCACCCAAATGGCCTATGGAAAAGGCCGATTGGTGGACCGAAGAAGATTCGTCAAGCCCCCAGTCAGAGCGGTACATTCGACCCAGGAAATGGAAATCTAGGAAGGCACCGTATGGTAAATCAAGGGAAACGGGGACAGCCGGTAGACCAAAAAGGAGCTACAGTCGACCAACCGAGCCCACGCACTTCATGAACTCGAGAGGCGAACCAATCCTAGGCCAATCACAGGGAAGAGCCCCAACACCAAAAAGATTATCAATTCCCGGACCGGCGCCAGGCCCATCCCGTGAACCAGCTTCAAGACGAGAACGAGGCCCAGAACCAGCTCGAGGCCGAGCACCGGGTCCAGGCCCATCCCGTGAACCAGCTTCAACCCGAGAACGAGGCCCAGAACCATCTCCAGCCCCTCGACGTCTCTGTTGGAATTGCCAGAGACACACCTTCAGGGACAATAAGAGGCTCGGAGTAAGGTCATATATTAAAAGAACGATTTTCACCCATTTTCACTCATTTTCCATCCAATTTAACTAATTTATATCCACTCATGATAACTCACTTATTATTCATTTAACTTCACTTACGATTCACTCGAATAATTCACTCATTTTTCACTTATAATTCACTCGAATGTTCACTCAAAACTCACTTCATTTATTCACTCACTTTCACTTAAAACTCACTTGAATCATTCACTCACCTTCACTTAAAATGCACTTGAATTATTCATTCATCTTTACTCACAATTTACTTGAATTATTCACTCAATTTTATTTAATGTTCACTATTAACTTATCGATTAGTAATCACCCACCGCATATTCACTCAACACAATTTAATCATAACTCAGTGTATTTAATACTGTTAAACACTCACTATCCATAGAATTATCATTTACTAATTATGTATTTTAATTTTGATAGGGCGGAGAACACCTTTGTGTTACGAACAAAAAAAACTGTAATGACTCGTGATAGGATCCAGCGACATACTAGATAATTATTTTTTTATTATAATATTATTTGACCTAAATAAATTTTTTATCATATTATTATTATTATTATTATTATTGAAACTTTTAATTATATACGATAACTTTCCTTTTTCACGCGATTACACACAACGAATTATTTTTTAAGTATAATAATTTTACCAATTTCTCTGATGGTGTTTCGTGTATAAATTGACTTACGATGAAGACCAATTTATCAGCATAGTGACATGGCGCTGACACCCTGACCTTCCCTTTCACGCGATTAATCACAGCAAATTTTTTTTCTTTTCAAAAAGTAAAGTAAATCCAACCCCTCTGATTTTTTTAACTTTTGTACCTCCTGTTAGTGATGAAGACACTAGATTCCTGACGGTTTTGTTTGTATTAAAATACAAACGAGTTAGATTAAAACCAAATGTCCGCAAAACTTCTGGATGTAATTTAGTTTTGCAATATTCTGTTCAACCCACATCATCTTCATTTTTAAACAAGCTCAAGGCTTTTCTTGGAACTTGAAGTAACGCCCCGACATCATTTTAATATAATATAATTCTCACTAATAACTTATTATTTAACATAGCTCACCAAATTTTCCCCATAGTTTTATAATATATTAACGCTCCTTATAATTCATTGTAACTCTTTCACTAATAACCCTGTCCCATGTACCACAACCATTGTTAAAACAGCACCCATCGGTATATACGATTTTTGCCACATTCCCTTTCTGGTTCCTACGACTAATTATTTGGCATCAAATTACACGCTTCACGACTTAATATGAACCCAAAGAAAAAGAAAAGCATTATGATATGAACGAGGTACTGCAGCGTCATGCCCAACTCATGGTTTTATTAGATTTCCCAGTTTAAACAGTCAATTGACAGTAGTTTTTTGTCCAAGCTCCAGAGCAATAGCTCGGTTTTGGGAGTGCACCTTGTGTAATTTAGTTTCTTATAATAGAGTTTCATTCAATTTTTTGATAAACCAATATCCACTTAGATTTCAGAGTAGTTGGTGTCCCGATTTTAGAGGATCTTTATTCACTTAAGTTATTTTTCTTCAGTAATCTTTACGTTGAGGGGCGAGTTATGACGTTATTTTTTACGTTTTTACGTCACAATAGCACTAATCTAAGGATATTTCCTAATATCCAAATTTTGTAGTATTATTCGTTTCTTTTGAAGCAAATTTGTTATTGTGTTTTGTTTAGTATTTGTTCAGGTAATTATTCTACACTTGGCAGAAGTCCAATTGAAATATTAGCCCTCCACACTAAGGAATTTTGACAAATTAGTTTAGTTTTAAGTAGTTGTCAGGCTTTCTCAAACAAAAGCGACTTCGTTTGGTAAAGAAGCTCTTCTCTAGGGTTAATTGACAGGTTCCTATGGTCAAGAAGGTCGCAATCTTGCCATAGGAAAAGTCAGGTTAGTTTAAGTATCGTAGTATTAGTAATTCAGAATTCTGGGAGAAGCAAGGTAGGAGAAGAAACCCCTTCTGTGTGAAATTATCGAGAAGACCAATAAGCCACTTCACGACAAAATTTAGTATTACTTTCAAAATAATATAATTTTTAAAAGACCGTTTTGAAACTCTCTCTCTCTCTCTCTCTCTTGCCATTGATCCCCGGTTGTGTTAACATCATTATTTAAATCTTCCAGTTTTTAGCAAATTGTAGTAGAAATGTATTTTTGGTTCCAGTTAGTTACACTTTATTTTATTTATTAGTTACAGTTGTTAAATAGCGTATTTTGCTAATTTACTAATTATATTAATTTTTAATTTAACTTTCTTGAATAAATAACGAATTAAAAGTGTAAACTAAAATCATGATTCCTATCACGAGTCAACTTATCATCGATACAGAATATGTAAGTTATTTATATTATTTATGATTTTTGTCATGGTTCAAAATTCTCAATTAGTCCTAGTTATGGTATTTTATTATTTTATTAACAATTATGAACGACAAGGTAATTATCACGAATTGTTGTAATTTGTAAAGATGGATTTTATTGATACAATATACTTTATTATTATTATCTATTTTGTTGTTAATTTATTTAGGATATCGTCACTATGTTTTAAAAATACCTTCTCTTTATTAAATTCGAAACTCACCCCGCTTTCCACGACCAGCATAGCTGACTAGTACCGGCACGTGCAAGAAAATCTAGTTAATAATAATGTTTGTTTAATCGGTCTTAATTAATTTTTGGATGTTGTGTATTCTTATGATATTTATTAGTAATGTTTTAATCCGGTTGACAATACCGGTGATACAAAAGTTGTCTGGCGCTCTACCGGGGACCGCTTAGGCAAACTAGAAAAAACTAGATTGTACAAGTAACGTTTTCTTTAGTTAAATATTAAAGTTCTGTTAAATTTAGATTTTTTTGATTAGGTAAAATTGCCTCCTAAATTTGGTTACAGTATGTTTCAAATTGTAGTTTTAGAATTGTTATTGGTTTGTAATAATTGGTTTTTGATCAAATTCGGCATTCAGCTTTTCCTATAGAGTGTAGAAAAAAAGGCGTTACAATATATTGTGACACGGCATTTCGCCTCGCACAATAACTCTCTTTAAAATTAGTTAAATTTTACTAAAATTATTAATTAAAAATTAAAAGTTTTGATAATGATTTATCAAAACGAGAATCTTTCTTCCTATAACGAAATAAATTAGTACCGTAAACCGGGGCTATAAGGAACACCGGGGCTACAAGGAACAAAACTCTGTGTTCGGGTAGAGTTGAAGTTATCGGGGCCGTGTATAAATAAATTGTGTTACTTGCTTTTGAAAAATTGTTGCTGGGGTAACTGCCAATATTATTCAATGCAATAATTGCGACTATTAATAATTTTGTGAACAGTAGTAGCTTGTAAGTGAGTAATTGTGTTTTAGTGAAATTTCAAACTTGGGAAACATTTGATTGCCGAGGTAAGTTGTTCCTATTTTACCTTCTCAAAGTAATTTTTTTTATTAAATGGATTTATTATGGGAAGTTTTATTGAGTTCACTAAGTAATAAATACGTTTATTTTGTATATACAGTAAGATTTACGAGAAAAAAATCAAAATTCACAAACGGCGGGTATATAAGGAACACAATTATTTCTTCCGAATTGTTAAAGTGTGTTGCCAAAACGTAAGTTTTTCGTAATTTCGTTTGTTTTTTATCACCTAATTTGGTTTTTAGTGTTCAAAGATGGTTCGAAATTGTAAAAGAGCGTTGGTACCTACAAGTCACAAAAAACGACCAGTTATCATCATCATATATTCATATATTATCATATATTCTGTGTTTACTTTCGGTCAATAAAAAATAATTTCTTCAACTTTAAATACGTTTTCCAATAGTTTTACCGCCTTGTTCCTTATAGCCCCATTTTGTAATTTCGAAAAAATGCGTCTTTTTCGTATTTTTTGCTTAAAATTCTAGCTTTGATCAAAACAATTCTTTAATTCTTCAAAGTGCTCGCCAAGATCAAGAAAAAAAAAATTAAGGGAATATTTTAATTAAAAAAAAAGTTGCAAGACTTTAAAGCTGAAATCTGTTCCTTATAGCCCCAGATTACGGTATTAGTATTATGAAAATTACAATTTTAATAAAATCAAAAAGATTATAGCTCGAAAAATCAATTAATTAAATAATTGAAACTAATGAATAAAATTTTTCCAACTCGTCAGATCAACTATCATGAATAAATTCGGAATTGGAACATTTTCTGCCGTTCGTGTTTTGTTGTTTTATAGCCATCAAGAAAATGTTCACTGGATGTCGGATGGTCTTTTTGCGCTGTCACTGGTCGAAGCCAACAGGGGAAGTGCTTCCTGGTGCATATATTCGGATGTGAGTCCCGAATATTCAAGAGCTCCAGGAAGACGAAAATTACTCATTGTTTTGGTCCTGTCAAAACACTGACTGCGGCCATCTTGAATTAAAGGCCGACGCGGAGTAAACTACAGCGATCAATAAGTGGGCGCTCTGCAATACCGGCGGCGGATAATTTATCCCGCGTGGATAAGGTAGATTGTTAAAAATATCAGTTCGACGGGGACTCACTCAGAAAAACTATAAAGAAGCGTGAATGTAGCGACGCTCTCGTATCCAGACACACGGCCATATTTTAGATGCCCACTTTACAAAAGCGCCTGCTTTTGTAAAGTGGGAATTTTAAAATTACAAAGGAGGTTGAAATACATTTAACTATGAAAAAATACTTAACTTATTTTGATAATTATTAAATTATTTTATTATTATTAATAACTATAAATAATAATAATAATAATAAGTAAATAAAATTATTAAAATTAACTTAATTCACTTAAAAATAATTGAATATTTGATAAGTTGAATTTAAGTTTCGTTAAATTTTTTTTTACCTGCTAAGATTATTCATTTACCAAAAATACTTGCTTCTTAATTTAATTTGGTAACAAAACTGAAATTATTCAGTATTATACTTATAATGTTTATAATAAAACAACAATGAGTAAAATATTACGCCTCGGCAAAGAAGCAAAATATAACCTAAAAATACACAAATCAATAATGTATACACATTTTTTTAAATATATACTTACTTGTGAAAAGAAACACCTTTCGCTTTCTTTTTCCCACAAAATAAACAAATTAAAACCATATTGGTTATTTAAAAAAGTTAAAAATTATTTATTTTAATCACTTGAGGGGTTAAACCACTCTAGAGCGTCAAAAAGAGGTCTAATTTCAATATTTTTTTAAAAGAAAAGTTTAAAAGTAATGAAAAATAGGTTTACATATATTTATTAGGTACACTTTAAAGAGAAAAAAAATGTACTTTATACATTTTTTTTAAATAGCAGATGTACATGTACGTGATGGAAACCATTTGTAAGGCAATTCTTTCGCGGCCGGAAAGGTTTTTGGTATAATTTTCATCCTAGAACAGAAAACAAATTTTTTTCTTTTTTTACATCTCAAAAGCTAGAGAAAGACGTAGGGGATTTTTTTAAATCGATTTTTCCAAAAATAGTGAACATTTTATTCAAAAAAGGAGTTTTTATTGAAAAATAGGCACTAAATTGTTTATAACTAAAAAAATATGCAACATAAAAAAATTCCGTAGGTCTTTCTCTAGATAATGTTCCTAAGAAGCTACAGTGTAATTTTTATGTAAATCGGTTGAAATTTGTGAAAGTTATGTTTCCGGCCAGCTCAAAAAAAGAAGTTTTGAGAAAAACGCGTTTAAAGTTTTACTTATGATTTTTTTCTTCTGTAAATTTTACATTTGATTTGCACTTTTTGCACACAACAACATTTGAAATAGCACTAAACACTGAATTAAAGCTTATTAAACGATTGCCAACAGTATCATCAACTTCAACATTGTATTCTTCAGCAGATTGTTTCAATTTCTTTGCAGATGTACTAACATTCGCATCCTCCTCAGTCTTCATCTCAAAACGGTTTAACGGTCGTTTGCTTGTTGCTTTTGATCTTTTTTCATATCCGCTGCTTTGTTTTGTTCCTTTTCGATTACGATTGACTGTGGTTTTACTCATGATGTAAATTTTTATTTACTTAAACTATTAAGACTACTATCGCATCCCGGAGGGTCTTATACTGTTTTAATTTGAATTGGTAAAATTATCACTCTATACCAATCAGTGACACACTTTCAGCTAGTTTAATCAGTGGAATTTCATTGACAATTTGTGAAAATTACTGCAAATTAGTTAAACTTTACTTATTGAGCTAGCCAAGAGTTAAAATAAAGTAGAAATGTCACTGCATTAGACTAGGAGAATATCTCTGCCGAGCGCGCAGTACATGATCACGATCGGGATTAAATTCAAGCATTTAAAAAGTGTATCCACTTATAATTCATATTGTTTCTTATTTTATATACCCTTAAGCACCTTTTAAAGGAAAAAATTTTTTTAGATTTTTTGAAAATTCTAGAGTAGTTTAACCTCTTAAGACGTACGAGAGAAGTGTCAAAACATCGAACAACACACACTATATGCAAAGCACACTTACACGGCAACTCACACAATCAAGTCGATGGTTGAAACATGGCGTCGATGGTTTCAATTATTTTCACACCGGAAGCTACTTTTATATAGCAGTCGCCCATCCAGTTATATATAGAGATCAGTGAAAATGTCTGGACGAGGAGCCATGCTGGGTCGACGTTGCCTCGACGGTGAGTCCCTGTAATTCTAATTTGTAATCTTCTCGCCAGATTGGCAAAAATTAAATTTGAAAATTGACATTGTGAAAAGTGATGCTTGTCACCGCTTTTGTAATGCGGTAACATAAATTCAAAAATTCGGCCTTCAGCTGAATATAATAGTTGTTAAAGATAAACTTTAAATTTAAAGTAAAATTAATTGAATAAATATTAATTATTAAAAACAAAAAAAATTCAGTGACTGTTTGATTAATTGTTGTGTTGATCTCCTTACTTCTCCCCTCTTCGCGGCTTATTAGGAACTTTCCTAATAATTTCTGAATTAGTCTGGCAAAATAATTAAAATAACTAAATTAATCTTTTGGATATTTTCAAGTAAAATATCCTGGCGCTTATAAAATAATTTATCGTAAATTCTCCAAATAATTAAATTCAAAGTGTAGATAACGTTCAAGCCTAACCTCTTGTCAAAATAATTGTCTTTGTTTTAATAAAGTTTGAAGCAAAGCAAAATTCGCCTAATCAAAAATTTTTATAGTTAAAAGAATAAGTGAAACGTTATAATATATATATATATATATAAAGATTCGCGGTAGAGAATCGCCGTCAAGTAAAAGCAAAAAACAGCGAATATATGTTCTCGAAATATCAGCTGTTTTTCGATAAAATTGAATAACTCGAGTAAATCTTAACCGATTTAACTTATTCTTTTTTTGTCGGATAAAGAATCAAAATAGAAAGCATTCTTTCAAGTTTATTTAACATTTTATACATTTTTATAGAATTTAGGCTAGAAAAAACGATAAAATAGCGATTTTTTGAGATTTAGACAATCGTGGAGCGTAAACTCCTAAATGGATTGCTGAAATCTTTAAGAATATTATTAATTAGGTTAAAATCTCGATATACATTTCAAGAAAGTTTAATACACTTCGAATTTTTTGAAAAATTTTGATTTTTCTAAAAAAAATTGAATTTTTTCAACTTCTATACGGTTATGTGAAATCTTCTAGAATATTATTCATTGGGTTAAAATCTCGTTATAAATTTTTAGAAATTTTAATGCACTCCGTATTTTTTGAAGAATTTTGATTTTTCTAAAAAAATTGAATTTTTTAACATTTAGACAACCTCTTAAAGGTTATGTGAAATCTTCTAAAATATTATTCATTGGGTTAAAATCTCTATATATTTTTTTAGAAATTTTAATGCAGTCTGTATTTTTTGAAAAATTTTGATTTTTCTCAAAAAAATTAAATTTTTTGACATTTAGATGAATGCAGAGACTAAACTGCTAAAAACATTTCAAAAATATTTTGAAATAGTATTATGGGTTGATAGGCTTGAAGTTTATTTTAAAAAGTTTACTGTAAAGTATCATATTTTAAATAAATTCTTATTTAAAACTTAATTGTATTTTATTTTAAATTATTAGATCAAAGTCCAAAATATTTTTACAATCAATTATTTCATTTATTAAAAAGTTGAGATGACGCAAAAAGTTTTAAAATCCCAACAAAAACATCTATAATGCAAAAACTTCCGCCAAGTAAAAGATTTTGCAATTGTCCAAACAATTAGTGAAATAAATGTAAAATTATAAAGTAAAATTTATAATGAAAATTTTAATAACGATTTATTTAAAATATTTCCTCTCCTACACATCTCGAAGTACATATTGCAGTAGAAAAAAATAACCCGAGATTAGCTGCTGATATTGCACATTGAGGCTTAATTACATTTCCGAATTAAGTCAATGTCCTTCACTGCATTTTGAATTGTAACAAATAAAATTAACTTCATAATTTACATTAACAAAAAACGAAATCAATTGTGAGTAAATAATTCATAGGTTATATAATGTATTTACATACATTTTATTTTATCTCCTTCTTAATTTAAAATTTTATTTTTCTCTTGTAGTTTGATTGGATCCAGTGGTCGATTTTGTCTGTGTGGGAGGTACATAGAAATGTACTTTTCTACGTCCTTATGCACCTGCGGACAAGCAACATCCAATTATTCATCATAATAAAAAATTTCTATATCAGCAATTTAAAAGTCTTGGCGTCAATAATGCTTCTAACTTGTAATTAATGAAAGTATTGACGCCAAGATTTTTCATTTGCTGATATAGAAATTTTTTATTATGATGAATAATTGGATGTTGCTTGTCCGCAGGTGCATAAGGACGTAGAAAAGTACATTTCTATGTACCTCCCACACAAACAAAATCGACCACTGGATCCAATCAAACTACAAGAGAAAAATAAAATTTTAAATTAAGAAGGAGAAAAAATAAAATGTATGTAAATACATTATATAACCTATGAATTATTTACTCACAATAACAAATATTACTAACACTAAACGATGTCTAAATTATACCACCTTAATTTAAACAGATACTCGTAACAAAAAATTTCTCTTGTCAACTGTATTGAATTTACACGTATCAAGACTCCATTTCTATAATTATCTAGTCCTCGAACTACGGAAAAATCACCCGTATCAAGATAATTTCCGGTAAATTCGGCGTACAGCCTACACAAAATATTAATCGCCTGACTAGATACAACAGGCCAAAAAGCGATTTGGAAAATACCAAAATACTCTTCAAAATCTACCAGCCTTTGTGCAAGAACCCGACAATGAATCACACAATAATTGTTTTGAGTGACACTCGAAAAATTTATAGTATTATTAAAAAACGGTGAACCAAACGAATTATTGTTATTTTGTGAATTCGGCACTACATTAAATCCCTCACTATTTGATTGCTCACCACCCAAAAATTCTTCCGACATAATTAATAAATTATCAAAGCACTTACGAGGAAGAAATAATACTAACTGAAGATGCATTCGAAATCCCCACCATCAACAGTATTGTTATCAACAGACACAGGAAATATGCACTTAAAATCTTCATCACGTTAAAAAAACAAAAGAAAGAACTTAAATTATCACCCACTTTTATCGAGGATGATAAAAACTTTTAAGCAGGGAGGACTGTTACGACCCGATAAATACTAAAATTTTTGCTTTGATAGAGTAAACCATACAGTAGTCGGACACTTATGAAAATCTTTTTAATGAATGTTGTTTAAAATTTACAATTAAAATTTTTGGAAAATTTCTTTCATGAGTAATTTTTCCCAATGCTCCTACAAAACTAGTATTCCAATCATGTTTACAAAAAAAAATTCTTATTTGTTAAAAAAATTTACAAAAAAATTAGAATCCGACAGTAGTCGACCATCTAGAAGCAATATTTTTAATTAACGCTGTTTTAAAAGAGAAATACATATTTTTTTTTATTTCTTTTATGTGATGTTGTTCCTTACGATCACACAAAACTATCATGTTACAACTAATCATGTTCATGAAAAAAAACTTTTTATTCGTCAAAAAAAATTAGTAAATAAGCAAGGAAGAATCCGTCAGTAATCGGCCATCTAAACCGACACTAATCGGCCACTTTTAAATGCTTTCAAAAACCGTCAAAAAAATTTTTTTTTTATAACAAAAGTTTACATTTGTTTACGATCACCTTAGAAATGACAAACAATCATATTTTTCTTTGTATTTATTCAATTTTTCCAAATATTTTAAGTCACTAAATCATTTGAAGATTTGATATAATTTTCTGTTTTTAAACAGCAAAATAAATAAAAAAAATGGCTGATTTTTTAAACAAAGGATCATATTTTTCTTAAAAATTATGGTATAAATGTTTTTAAAAATGAGTTTGAAAGGTGATAAAACTGGCTTTTAAATGATATGTCTGGCATTAAATTGTGATGATTTTTAATGAAACTGTATAACATTAAAAAACGGAAAATTTTATTTTGCAGTAACATTATTTACTCATTAACAATTTTTTTTAATTTCGATTTTATGTAATGTTAAAGATGAGGAAATGAGCTTTCAAACAATATTTTTTTGAGCTTTGTAACTTCAATAGTAAACAAAATACAAAACTTTTTTTTAAGTCTTCAATCGCTGTAGGGTGGGAAATAGTTATTGAGCGGCACTGTAAGTTAAAATGCGAAACTAATCAATAGAAAATATTAAATAAGAAGTAAATATGTTTTTCACACCTCAATAGAAAGGCACATATTAATAATGTAGTCGAGATATAAGAAAGTATGTCATAAACAGATAAACTTTGACCGCCGATAAATAATTCAATTAACGAAAGTATTGACTAATTGTGACAAATTTATCAACCTTTTGAACTTTATAATTATTATCAATATTAGAAATAAAGACTCATTGTTCTAAGGAGTATATAAACCGCAAATAAACTCTGACTGTCGTCAAAATACTTCGGTGGGTTTCTGCCCGAACAGCATCGTCGAGTCGGCCCTTCAATTGTTTAAAATCGCGTTAATTAAAAGTAGTGTTAAAGAAGCTGGTGTTACATCCCGAGCAGAAGGCGAGTTTAAATTATTATTTAAATAATTGTTTTAAGATAAAATAATATATATAGAAATATATCTATAATAATAAAATCAGACTTTTGTCTGTACATTGCACGAAATTAATTTTTTCTAACATAATTTATTTAGTTAAGCAACGGAGATTCCAAAAATGGTAATAGAAAATTTCCTGTCTGTCTGTATGTATGTATGTTTGTATGTATGTATGTCTGCAAAATTTTGTTCGCTTATAACTTGAAAACATCTTGACCGAATGAAGTAAAATTTGGCAATCTTTTAGCTATTGGTCTAACTTAAAATATTAGCTATATTTGATGAAAAAATATTGAGCTGAACAAAAGTTATGAATTTTTTCAAAAAGTTCGAAAAAATTTTTTTTTTCAATTTTTTCAGATTGGAATAAATTTCTTAACTTATTAATAATATAAAATATTTTAAGGATATATAATAGGGGAGAATGGGGAGTTATGAAGCATGGGGAGTTGTGAAGCACGGCCATAGATCTCGCATAGTAATTGTTTTGATAGATGTCACTTACTCTGAATATTTTTTCACCTAATATCTTCGTTTTGTAATTGGATTCATTCCGATAGAAGATATTTTGCATATCTTTCAAGACAATGTGTTCAATTTTTCGTTTATAAAGTTTTTTTGTGTGCTCCATTTTGCAGAATTCTTACAAAATTCGCGAACAAATCAAAAAGATAAGTTCACCCATATAATACCCAGTAATGATTAGGTTCTCGAAATTTAAAACGATTTATGCAAAATCGCAATAAAGAATATTTACCAAAAAATATAATTTTTAGCGATTTTTAGTAGTGCTTCACAACTCCCCATGATTTTTAAAAACTTGAAAAAGCAGCTTTTTAGTCCAACTGAAAAAAATTGTCGATTTTATTTTATTTCATGCAAATTCTTCAACCAGTAAGCATATTTGAAGACCCTCTAGAGATTCAAGTGGAGAAAATTTTAAATAAAAATTTCTTTTTGAAGTTACAACTCATAAACAAAGCGTGCTTCATAACTCCTTATTCTCCCCTATAAATATAATAATAAACAAATTTTTTTATTAAAAAATAATACTTATATGAAAAAATTATGAATTTTTCAAAAAAAAATTATTTTTTAATTTTGACAGATTGCAGTAAATTGAATTAGTTACCTACTTATTACTTTTGTAACATATATATATATACTAGCTGTCGTACTCGTCTTCAACGGGTTTTAGTTTCTTCAAATGCATGCAGTAGTGTGTCTACCAGTCTCGAAGAATGGGAAATAGTGGGGAATTTAATTTGACCGAAAAAAAAATAATTAGCTGAAATAGTTAAAGGTAGCTACCTTTAACTATTTCATTAAAAAAATATTACTATTTTAAATCAGTGATTGACTTTTATCATCAAATAATTTTTTTTAATTAATTAAAATGCAGAAAACAATATTTGTCAATTATTTGTAGAAATTTAATTATGGTATTATAGTACAATTATAATCCAAAATTTTACAAATTATTGGATTTATAGTATAGTCGAATTCGAACTAATTGTATAATAATTGCTAAAATCTAAAATAAGAACTATCTTGCAAGCTGAATTCAGTTTTCCCGATTAAATTAAATTCCTGCATATTTACCGTTTTTTCAGTTGGTGGAACCCCTGTTGAGGGGGGTTCATTAATAATATAAATGATTTTAAAGATATATAATCTACATATAATAATAAACAAATTTTTTTATTAAAAAATAATACCAATATGAAAAAATTAAGAATTTTTCCAAAAATTTAACCTTTAGGGATGTTTTAAACATTGTAATGGCAAAAGTTGAGCAGGGTGTGTATAATTATTTTTGTTCAACAACCTATCCGGTTATTCCCCGCTTTATCAAAATTTTTCCAGGTGGAAATGGCTACAAAAATTAACTTATTTTATGAAAATACTCTTCAAAGGTTTTTAATCTTACCAATACCCTCAACAGGGGTTCCACCAACTAAAAAAACGGTAAATATGCAGGAATTTAATTTAATCGGAAAAACGGTGAATTCAGCTTGCAATATAGATCTTATTTTAGATTTTAGCAATTATGATACAATTAGTTCGAATTCGACTTTACTATAAATCTAAAAATTAGTAAAATTTTGGATTATAATTGTACTATAATACCATAATACTATAATACTATAATTAAATTTCTACAAATAATTGACAAATATTGCTTTTTGCATTTTAATTAATTAAAAAAAATTATTTGATGAAAAAATTAAGTCACTGATTTAAAATAGTAACATTTTTTTTAATGAAATAGTTAATGGTAGCTAATTATTTTTTTCGGTCAAATTAAATTCCCCACCATTTCCCATTCTTTCTAAAAGAGGATAAATGACGGCCTCACATTACGTTAAAATCTATGTCAAAATTGACCTATTTTTTGACCTATAGGTCAAAAAGAGGATAAATAACGGCCTCATATTAGGTTAAAATCTATGTTTAATTTGACCTATTTTTTTACCTATAAATTAAAAAGTGGTCTCCATGTGGGCATTTACATTACGTCAAAATTCATGTTTAATTTTACCTATTTTTTGAGCTACTGGTTTTAAAAGGGGCCTTAATGTGGGCCATTACATTACCTGTTTTTTACCTACAGGTCAGAGCTTGTCCCCTCAAAGAGGAGCGTCAAATCGCCTATGGCAAAGACAAATTTTTTACTTGAAGGCTGTTACGTTACTACGAAATTGATGACAAAGATGGAAAAATGCGATCTTATGACATTAGCCAATCTGAAATTTTGAATTGTCATATGTAATGAAAATGAATAGAAATATTTTTAATTTGGTTTTTAGCCAAATTCTTTAAAATTCAAGTATACTTATGTATACTCAAAAAAACTCAATTTTTGAATTTAAAAATTAATTTTTTAATTAAAGTTTTAAAGAATTTGGCTGAAAACCAAATTTAAAAAATGTTAAATAATCTTTCCTATATATAATAATTAAAATTTTCATATTTGCCAAAATCATAAAATCATCAAAAGGTTAATAATACTAAAAACTAAGTACGAATTTAAAATAAAAAATCACGGAGGGTTGGCGCGCGAAGCGCGCAGGGGGACGGAGCCCCCCTAGTATATATATATATATATATATATAATATATATAGCGAATTATATATATATACTAGGATGGATCCGCCCCCCTGCGCGCTTCGCGCGCCAACCCCCGGATTTTATATTTACTTCTATTTATGGATAATATACATATTGTAAAATGCGATCTTATGATATTAGCTATTTTCAAATTTTCAATCGTTGTCATCAATTTTGAAGTAACATACCAGCCTGCAAGTAAAAAAAAAATTTTTTGGATAGGATTTGACGTCCTATTTCGCGCTTCTATTTGAGGGGGCAAGCTCTGACCTGTTGGTAAAACACAGATTAAACTGTAACGTAATGTGAAGGCTCACATTAAGGCCCCTTTTAAAACCCGTAGCTCAAAAAAATTGGTAAAATTAAACATGCATTTTTATTCTTTATTTATCCTCTTTTTGACATAGGTCAAAAAATAGGTCAATTTTGACATATGTTTTGATTTATGTTTTTGCCCTATAGGTAAAAAAATAGGTCAAATTAGACACAGGTTTTGAGGTAATGTGAGGCCGTTATTTATCCTCTTTTTGACCTATAGGTCAAAAAATAAATCAAATTAGACATAGATTTTTACCTAATGTGAGGCCGTTATTTATCCTCCTTTTAAACCTATAGGTCAAAAAATTGGTCAATTTTGACATAAGTTTTAAGGTAATGTGAGGCTGCTATTTATTCCCTTTTTGACCTATAAGTCAAAAAATAGGTCAATTTTGACATAAGTTTTGAGGTAATGTGAGGCCGTTATTTGTCCTCTTTTTCACCTAATGGTCAAAAAATAGATCAAATTAGAAATAGATTTTGACGTAATGCCTTTATTTATTCTCTTTTAAACCTATAGGTCAAAAATATGTCAATTTTGACATATATTTTAACGTAATGTGAGGCCGTTATTTATGCTCTTTTTGACCTATAGGTAAAAAAATAGGTCAATTTTGACATAATTTTAACGTAATGTTAGGCCGTCATTTATCCTCCTTTTGACCTATAGATAAAAAAATAGGTCAATTATTACATAGATTTTAACTTAATGTGAGGCCGTCATTTATCCTCTTTTTGACCTATAGGTCAAAAAATAGGTCAATTTTGACATAAGTTTTGACGGACCTTTTGGGATAGGGCGCCCTTACAGAATCTTGAAACAGCGGCGGCGGCGATATCTTTTTGTAATATAGGTAGATATATATATATATATATATATATATATATATATATATATATATATATATATATATATATATATATATATATATATATATATATATATATATATATCATGATGAAATAAATCACTATTAAGAAAATAGATATGTTGGACCTGTTGAAGCAGTATGGAGAATATTGAGTAAATCTTTGGGAAAAAAGTCATATTATTAACTGTTTACCTATACATTTACCAAAGGGTAAGAATTCCTGATGTGGCCTCTTATTTTCTTTTGGTTATTAAAAATAAATGATACTTATATATTTTGATAGTCCAAGATGTCACTAATAACATCTACAAACGATTTTTTAAATTATTCATTTTTAGGGTTCCGTACCCTGGTAAGAACCCTATTGGAACGGTTACAAAAATTACCATGTACCCACCCCCTAGCGCTCACAGTTTTTCATCTAGAGAGCTAAAAATTGGAACACTTATGTATTTTCACGCGTAGATTACAGGAAAAATATAGCGAACGTGATTGGGATTGATCTTCATAGAGTTTTCGGCGAAAAACATCAAATTTTGGCCATTTTTCGCAAAAAAAGGCATGTACCCCCCCCCAGCGCTTACAGTTTTTTACCTACAAAGTTGAAAATTGGTATGCATATGTATTTTCAAAAATGGATTAAAGGAAAAATATAGCGAACACATTCGGTATCGATCTTCATAATTTTTTCAGTGAAAAACTCAAAAATTTTGAAAATTTCGAAAAAATGCATCTACCCCCCCCTGGTGCCTACAGTTTTTTACCTGGAGAGCTGAAAATTGGCATTCTTATTCGTTTTTACGCATAGATTACAGGAAAAATATAGCGGAAGTGATTAGAATTACACAAATAATAATAATATAATAATAATAATATATATATATATATAATAATATAATATATATAATAATTAATAATAATAATATAATTCTTCATGGTGTTTTCATCGAAAAACTAAAATCTCTTTTTGCAAGCTCGAAAATTCTTCAACCCTTGCTGGTTCTCTCAATTCTTAATCTAGTGGACTGTAGTTATATATTTTTGTTTATTTTTTCGTGTAGATTCCAACAAACACACAGAAAAAATTATTTGAATTCATCTTCATATTTTTTTTTGCGAAAAACTAAAAAAAAAATTTCGTTTTTAAAAAAAAGTGTGTACCCCCCCTTGGTTTTCACAATTATTTGCCTATTGGACTGCATTTTTTTTATTTTATGTATTTTCATTTGTAGATTTCAGGAAAAATATAGCGAACATGATTGGATTTGATCTTCAAATTTTTTTCATCGAAAAACTCAATTTTTTTTAATTTCCTCAAAAAATCGTATATTTTACCCTAGCGCTCACATTTTTTTACCTAGAGAGCTGAAAATTGGTACACTTATGTATTTTTACGTGTAGTTTATGGAAAAAATATAGTGGAAATGATTAGAATTTATATTCCTTACGTTTTGAGCAAAAACCTAAATTTTATTTTCCATTTTTGATAATAATTATACATATGCTAGTTCTCTCAATTCTTAACCTAGTGGACTGGCGTTATACATTTTTGTTTATTTTTTCGTGTAGATTCCAACAAACACACAGAAAAAATTATTGGAATTCATCTTCATATTTTTTTTTGCGAATAACTAAAAAAAATTTCGTTTTTAAAAAAAAAGTGTGTACCCCCTTGGTTTTCACAATTCTTTGCCTATTGGACTGCTTTTTATTTATTTTATGTATTTCCATTTGTAGATTTCAAGAAAAATATAGCGAACATGATTAGATTTGATCTTCAAATTTTTTTTAGCGAAAAACTCAAATTTTTTTGTAAGAAAAAAATTAGAAGTTTTTATGGAGGCTACGGAACCCTCGGTTTTAGTACGAGTTCTACTCGCACTTGTCCGGTTTTGTAATTATAAACAATTGAAAATTTGAAAAAATTTTGTTCTCTTCAATTTAAAAAACTCAAATCGGTTAAAAATTGTAAGCTCTAGACATTTTTGAATAGTAACTTGTAAAAAAATCCCACTGTGACGTCGTACCGTGAGCATTTGATACCGAGAAAGCTCGCGCACGGCGAGACTAAAAATGATAGAACTTCGAAACTTTTAGAGAGTTCCGGTTTTTTATTTTTTCTATGGACTCATGAAAAGTCCTTTTTTACGATGCTATAAAAAAGTGACCAAAATCGATTGCGAACATTGTTTATTTATAACAATAAAAATTAAAAATATAATTTGTTTAAACAAATTAAACTTTTTATTCATATTATATTTTTTTCTGGATAGTACATTTTTTAATCTTTCTAACGATACAAGTTTTATTAAAATTGGTTTAGCCAATTTCGAAAAATTGAATTTTTTCTAAAACGGTGGAAAAAAGTTTAATTGTTTATAAAAATTACAAAAATGAATAATTTGAAAAATCGTTTGTAGATGTTATTAGTGACATCATGGACTATCAAAATATATAAGTATCATTTATTTTTATTAACCAAAAGAAAATAAGAGGCCACTTCAGGAATTCTTACTCCAAATGAACAAAATGTTATTATTTCGTGAAGGAAAAAGTGACATTGTTTCTTTTGATTTAGATAAGAAAACAAAGTTAATTGATTACTTTGAGTTAAACAAGCGTGACAGAAATGCACATCAGTATTATTATTCACTAATACCAAAACACTACACATGGGTTCAGAAATCTCGACAATGGAAAGTTAGAGAACGTAGTGAAAAAGTATTGGGAAGAATATATTCTGTTAATCCTTTGGATGTTGAATTGTTTTATCTCAGACTGTTATTGCTTACAAGGAAAGGGGCACCTTCTTTTGACACTTTGAAAACAGTTGATGGAACAGTACATATGACATTCACATCTGCTTGTTTAGCTTTAGGGTTTATTGATGATGATAATGAGTGGAAAAATTGTTTGAGCGAAGCTGTTGTCCGGATGATGCCACAGATGCTTCGTTAATTATTTATTAGAATTTTAATTCATTGTCGTCCAGTGTACTCTAATCAAATTTGGGATTAATTCAAGCAACAAATGTCTGAAGATTATAAAAGAACATGTGAAGAAAATGAGACTTTGCGTAAAGCTTATATAAATATAAAATTTTTGCTTTCAAAAGATGGACACAAGTTAATTGATTTTAAGGGATTAATGGATATAGAAGATAATGTATTTCATGTGAATCGTGTTATTAATTGTCAAGAAGAAAGTGTTATGGGTAAAGAAAGATATGAAAAATTAAATGTTCAACAAAAGATTGTTGTCGATTTTATACAAGTCTTGCCAATAAAAGTGCGAAGTACCAGAATCGAAATTATTAGTTTATCTATAAAAAATAGTTTATTATGGAGTTATTTTCATAAATTATCATTATCTCAAAATATGAGAGCATTACCTGAAGAATTTGAGTTTATAATTTTTTTTAAAGTAGGAAATGAATTAATGACCTACATGACAATATTCAATTACCAGAATCAATTATTGAAAAAGGTCATATAGATATTGATCAAGATATATATAGGACGTTTCACGTCAAGC
This sequence comes from Leptopilina drosophilae, assembly GCA_032873175.1. Classification (NCBI taxonomy): domain Eukaryota; kingdom Metazoa; phylum Arthropoda; class Insecta; order Hymenoptera; family Figitidae; genus Leptopilina; species Leptopilina drosophilae. The sequence continues at coordinate 16,434,886 of CM065480.1, read as the reverse complement.
GGCCCAAAGCTTTCTCCAAAATTGTTTGCAATCAAAATACAAGTTATGCACATGAAAATACTCGTCATGACATCCCCTTTCAATTGCAAAGTGGCAGAATTAAAAATTCAAAATGGGGTCCTTACTATGTCAATTAGAAGAGGCTAACCTCGAAAATAAATAAATATATTTATTAATTACTTTTAAAAAACGATGCATAAATATTGGGTCAAATAATATTTTAATGTTTTTGGGGTCGCTGATTACGAATCTAAAGTCAGATTTTTAAAATTCAAAATGGCGGATCCAATATGGCAGACAAATTTTTAAAAATTCCTTGAAACTTTTACTCGGGGGTTTTCGAGGTCGCTGATTACGAATCTGAAGTCAGTTTTTCAAAACTCAAAATGGCGGATCCAATATGGCGGACAAATTTAAAAAAAATTTCTTAAATTCACTTGAAACTTTTTACTCGGGGGTTTTCGAGGTCGCTGATTACGAATCTGAAGTCAGTTTTTCAAAATTCAAAATGGCGGATCCAATTTGGCGGACAAATTTTTGAAAAATTAATTAAATTTGCTTGAAACTTGTTGCTCGAGGGTTTTCGAGGTCACTGATTACGAATAAGAAGTGAGTTTTTTAAAATTCAGAACGGCAAATCCAATATAATTTTTTTGTGGCCTTGAAAAAGGCCGATTGTTTTAATTATTAAACCGTAATAATTTGGTGGCCTTGAAAAAGGCCGTTTGAAATAGATTTATAAAATACATCCTAATGAATGTAATTTTTTTTTAATATTGCATAACTGCAATAGGATGAGGTGCATTTGAATATTTAAATATTTTCAATTTTTATTCTGGTGTTACAATAAAAGAATGTGCAGATTGGATTTTTGTAACTGCAGGTGCTCGAGAAAATCTACTAGCAAGTTGTCGTTTCACTTTATCGTGTTGTTGCTTATTGTAAAAGAAAATCTGCGAAGTCTTAATATGTTGCTTAGCCTATTGGTAAAGACTATCTGCATTTAAAATGGCTTTATCAGGTGTGGCTTGCAAGCTTGCTCGAATGGCTTCTCTTTTCAAAATAGCTCCTATGCCATCGTATGAGCCTTTTCCATGTGCTGTTGCATGGAAATGCCACTCTGCCTCTAAGTTAAAATCTTCCTTGTGGTGTACGAGATTGACAATTTGGTAGCGATTTTTATAGTGCTGCTTCGCACCATCACTAAAATAAATGACTTTATTTGCTCTTGGACAAACCTTTTTGATGATGGGTATTACTGTCTGTTGTAGTAAATAAACTGCAGATGTGTCGTGGCTGTTACAATCAGACAGTAATATCATGCTGTGGTGCTTTAATTCGCCTTCATGCTTATAATAAAAAACTACGGGATGAACTGTACACTGATCATTGTTATAATGAAATCCTTGTGCAGCATCCTGAACAACATAAGCATAATTTTCGGAAAAATCGCACTGCAGAATTACCTCATCATCTTTCAAAGTATCTTTTCTAAATTTAAAATAGTTCGACTGATTTTTCGAAATGAAATGGTGCTGGGAAAACTTTTTGAAATCATTTGATAGAGTTTGGACATAATCTTCCGCAGAAAAGCACAATTTTTTCAAATTGCATCTGTCGGTTGATTGCCAAGAACTACAAATGATTTCAGAAATATCATTTTCTTCTAAAATAGACGTAATTTTTGAAGCGAAATTTGCAACACCGGGACATGAATTACATTCCAGAAAAAAACATGATGGTTGAGGATTTTTACACAAATTCAATTTAAAGCAATCTTTGTAGCTTTCGATTTTGATGTCTGAGTCACTTGTCAATTTTTTAAAACTTACAGCGTCAATCATCATTTTAAAATTTTTATGAATGACGCAAACGCAAACACTGTGTGTGCCTGATGGACCAGCACAAACACAATTCTTTGGACGAATTTCTGCAAATTTTGTCAGTCCTATAGGAAATTCAGGATATTCTTCTTTGAATTGTGTGTGCAAGACTTTAATATCCGCAAGTAAGAGTCGCTCGTTTTAGAGAATGTCTTTTTCTCACGTTTTTCAAATGTTTTTATTGATCCATCAGTGTGTTAAATGAATGTGAATAATTTAGGTGAGATTTATTTGAGAAAACTTCTAGTACTCTTATGTTGATAAGATTAATCACTTAATTATTTCTATTATAGTATTGTATTGAGTTTCATTGACATTAATTGATGTTTTATTTTTTTCGTTTTCTTCTTTGTTTCTACTGATATTTTTCAAATTATTATATAATTCGTTTCCTGTTAAGGTGAATTATATTGCACAAGTTTGGGAATATTTTTCTGTCGATAAATATTTTCATATTTAGTACCTAAATTTATTCTGTATCATGTCAGAGAGTAAAGAACAGTTTGGTGATTCAGAGCACGGAGATATATGCATTAATCCCCTTAATCGAGAAAAGCATAAGGGATCAGGTTTGAGAAAAATATCGAAGGCATTATTGAAGGAATTTCCTCAAATTTCTTAGAACGCTAGGATATGTTATGAATGTAGAACAAGATGTAACCAAAGTAATTCAGTCGAGAATTCATGTAAATCTGATGAACAACCACTTAAAAAAATGTCTCTCGAGAGAAGATGAATTAGAAGAATTATTACGATCCTTTACGATTAACAATAACAATTACTTACAATAGCTCCTGAATGTTGGAGTATTCGTCAGATTTCTTCCGAATTTGGTTGTTCTGAAAGACAGGCAAAAAAGCAAAGCTTTTGAGAAAGGCTGAGGGAGTTTTGGCAATACCTAATCCAAAAAAAGGTAAAGTATTATCCGATCTCACAGTTAACAAGGTGCAAGATTTCTACGAGTGTGACCAAAATAGTCGAATAATGCCAAATAAAAAGGACACAGTTACTATTAAAAGAAATGGAGAGATTGAAAAAGTGCAAAAACGACTCTTACTTGCGGATATTAAAGTCTTGCACACACAATTCAAAGAAGAATATCCTGAATTTCCTATAGGACTGACAAAATTTGCAGAAATTCGTCCAAAGAATTGTGTTTGTGCTGGTCCATCAGGCACACACAGTGTTTGCGTTTGCGTCATTCATAAAAATTTTAAAATGATGATTGACGCTGTAAGTTTTAAAAAATTGACAAGTGACTCAGACATCAAAATCGAAAGCTACAAAGATTGCTTTAAATTGAATTTGTGTAAAAATCCTCAACCATCATGTTTTTTTCTGGAATGTAATTCATGTCCCGGTGTTGCAAATTTCGCTTCAAAAATTACGTCTATTTTAGAAGAAAATGATATTTCTGAAATCATTTGTAGTTCTTGGCAATCAACCGACAGATGCAATTTGAAAAAATTGTGCTTTTCTGCGGAAGATTATGTCCAAACTCTATCAAATGATTTCAAAAAGTTTTCCCAGCACCATTTCATTTCGAAAAATCAGTCGAACTATTTTAAATTTAGAAAAGATACTTTGAAAGATGATGAGGTAATTCTGCAGTGCGATTTTTCCGAAAATTATGCTTATGTTGTTCAGGATGCTGCACAAGGATTTCATTATAACAATGATCAGTGTACAGTTCATCCCGTAGTTTTTTATTATAAGCATGAAGGCGAATTAAAGCACCACAGCATGATATTACTGTCTGATTGTAACAGCCACGACACATCTGCAGTTTATTTACTACAACAGACAGTAATACCCATCATCAAAAAGGTTTGTCCAAGAGCAAATAAAGTCATTTATTTTAGTGATGGTGCGAATCAGCACTATAAAAATCGCTACCAAATTGTCAATCTCGTACACCACAAGGAAGATTTTAACTTAGAGGCAGAGTGGCATTTCCATGCAACAGCACATGGAAAAGGCTCATACGATGGCATAGGAGCTATTTTGAAAAGAGAAGCCATTCGAGCAAGCTTGCAAGCCACACCTGATAAAGCCATTTTAAATGCAGATAGTCTTTACCAATGGGCTAAGCAACATATTAAGACTTCGCAGATTTTCTTTTACAATAAGCAACAACACGATAAAGTGAAACGACAACTTGCTAGTAGATTTTCTCGAGCACCTGCAGTTACAAAAATCCAATCTGCACATTCTTTTATTGTAACACCAGAAGAAAAATTGAAAATATTTAAATATTCAAATGCACCTCATCCTATTGCAGTTATGCAATATTAAAAAAAAATTACATTCATTAGGATGTATTTTATAAATCTATTTCAAACGGCCTTTTTCAAGGCCACCAAATTATTACGGTTTAATAATTAAAACAATCGGCCTTTTTCAAGGCCACAAAAAAATTATATTGGATTTGCCGTTCTGAATTTTAAAAAACTCACTTCTTATTCGTAATCAGTGACCTCGAAAACCCTCGAGCAACAAGTTTCAAGCAAATTTAATTAATTTTTCAAAAATTTGTCCGCCAAATTGGATCCGCCATTTTGAATTTTGAAAAACTGACTTCAGATTCGTAATCAGCGACCTCGAAAACCCCCGAGTAAAAAGTTTCAAGTGAATTTAAGAAATTTTTTTTAAATTTGTCCGCCATATTGGATCCGCCATTTTGAGTTTTGAAAAACTGACTTCAGATTCGTAATCAGCGACCTCGAAAACCCCCGAGTAAAAGTTTCAAGGAATTTTTAAAAATTTGTCTGCCATATTGGATCCGCCATTTTGAATTTTAAAAATCTGACTTTAGATTCGTAATCAGCGACCCCAAAAACATTAAAATATTATTTGACCCAATATTTATGCATCGTTTTTTAAAAGTAATTAATAAATATATTTATTTATTTTCGAGGTTAGCCTCTTCTAATTGACATAGTAAGGACCCCATTTTGAATTTTTAATTCTGCCACTTTGCAATTGAAAGGGGATGTCATGACGAGTATTTTCATGTGCATAACTTGTATTTTGATTGCAAACAATTTTGGAGAAAGCTTTGGGCCGCTTGACGTGAAACGTCCCATATATATATATATATATATATATATATATATATTGATCCTTGTCTTCGTGGTGCTCTTGAATATTCGGGAACCACTTCCAAATATATATACCAGGAAGCACTTCCCTTGTTGATTACGAATAATTAATAATTCGCGATGGACCGGCGAATTATCAGTTGTGAATATTCTCGGGAATATAAAAATGAAAACAAAATACGAACAGCAGAAATTGTTCTAATTTCGAGTTTTACTATTGACAGTTAATCTGCCGAGTTGGCAATTATTCAATGAAAATTCAATTATTTAATTAATTGAATTTTCGAGGTATAATCTTTTTGATTTTATTAAATTTGTAAAATTCAAAATGCTAATGCTAATTTTTATTTGTTTTAGGTAAGAAGATTCTCGTTTTGATGGAATTCATATCAAAACATTTAAATTTTAGATTTAAATTCTAAGAAAATATCAACTAGATAATGAAAATATTGTGCGAGGCAAAATGCCGCGACACAACTCTCCTCTGCCAAGACTTGGCCTAAAGGGTCTTTAATTTTTAATTTATTAATTCTTAATGATTTATTTCTATTAGTTTACTTTTGAAAGGTGAAAGGATAAGGTTCATTGGTCAAGAACTAAAAGCTATCTAGGATCTCTTCAGTGAAGGACGATGATTCAGAAAGGAATCTTTCTCGGACCCACAAACTTCTAGCCACCACCAAACATTCGATATCCTCTTCTTCAGCCCAAACTTGACGAATTATTCCAGCTATTAAGAGAAATTAAACCTTTTATTTAATCTATCCAATCATTATTTTTTATTAAAACTTATTTTAACAAACTATTAATGTTCATTTTCAATTTATTATGAGATTCAGAGAGACAATATAAACATTTTAATTTAACTTAATTCAATTAACTAATTTACTAACTTGCATTTATTTAATTTTTGAAGGTCATGGATTAATTTTTATTAGATGGTCCTCTCAATTAATTTACAGATTTTAAATTAATCCAAATTTTTAATTTATTTAAAATAAAATTTTATTTAGTTTTCTTAATTTATTTACTTTTGTTTAGAGGTCATGGACCTAATCAATTTAACTGTTTCATGCAGCATCTATGCAGCATCCAACAGGATCAAAATCTTAATTTAATCTAGAGCAAAAATATGACCTACTTATCTCAATTCTATTGTATCAATAACGGTCAAAACTGGGCCTTTTAAGATAAAAAACGGGTTTTTTCCGTTACAGATTTTTAGAGATTTTTTTACAAAATTATTTACAGAATTTGTATGATATTTTAATCTAGACCAATTTTCAAGGTCAAATTTATCTTAAATTTTTGCTCTACTTTTACAAAATTATGAGGGTTATTTATAATTTTAAATTCTTTAAATTATTTTAACAAATTTTTATTTGGACCATAATTTTTATTTTTCAAGGTCGAAAGTAGATGAATTTTTTTTAACGACATTTACTATAATTATTTTATATTTTAATTTATACAAAATCATCTCTGGAAATCATTTTTCGAACTTTCTGACATCTCGACAACCCTATTCCAATTAATACGAATAAGAACGATTGCGCAATTTTCTGCGCCGAGATGGAGCTAATTTACTAGCAAATCGATCCTGCCTACGAGACAACACATGTAGAGGTTTCTTAACTAAATCACCGATTTCAAAGTGTAAGTCTCTTCGCCCACAATTATAATATTTTGCCTGTTTGACGAATGCTTGATCCTGATTTTGACAAATTTTCATTCTTAAATCATTTAGTCGAGTTATACGAGTTGTACATTCGTCAATATCGGCGATTGGCAACTCGTTTTCCCCCTCCACAAGACGACGCATGGACCTTAAAGGCATTGGCTCTCTGCCAAAATTGAGAAGCGCCGGAAATACGCGGTTGGTACTGTTTAACGCCGTGTTGTAAGCGAATCGAAAATCGCCAGCAAAAATATCCCAATTTTGGTGATTCTCACCAATAAAAGAACGAATCATTGTCTAAAGAACCCTATTGGTTCTCTCAACGAACGAATAAACGAATGATGAATTTGATAAGCGGTTGTTAAACTTTTCAGTGCATTATTATGGTATTCGGTACCACTATACGAATGTAATACATGCGGCGTACCCCATCGATTTACGACCATTTTACGAAATGAATTTATGACTGTTGTTCGCAATGGTGCTCGTTCAATCCATTTTGTGAATAGATCTTGAAAAACAATCAAATATTCAAATCCTCTAGAACTTTTTGGAAACGGACCCATTATATCGGTGGCTACTACACTCCAAGGTTCTTGTATAATTCTTTGTCCCATTATACCACGAGGTTTCGATTGTTCTGTTTTATTCATTTCACAGGTAATACAAGTACGCACGAATTTTTCTACATCTTTAAACATCCCGGGCCAGAAATATCTTATTGAAAGTCGATCATAGGTTTTTTGACCACCCAAATGGCCAAATTAGTTTTTTTCGATTTTTGGAAGATGTACAGTGCCGGCCAAAACTGTCAGTCCACCCATTTTTGAAGGAATAAAAAAATTTTTTTAACATAAAATTCATGAAAACATTTTTTTTGGTTTATGTTTTAAAAGACGATAAAATTTTGAAAAGAATAAGACCTCACGGAAGTCATTTGACAAATATTTTTTCTAGATATTCGTAAAAAATCGTCATTTCCAATGTTTTACAAAAATTTGAATAACTTCTAAAATAATAAACGCTTTTTAATAATCTTAAGCTTATTTTAAAGGTCATTTTCTACGAAATAAGAATCACTTATAGGTGTTAACCTGTAATTTTTTTCTTGGAATAAGCAAGACGTTAAAGTTGGACAAAAAATTCGAAAAATTTGAAATAATATTATTAAAAGAAAAATAATTTGTAAAATTTAAATAAATTTTTTTATTAAATTTTCTTAAAAAATCTACATATCATGTTTTATATATGTTCTTAAATAGTTTTTAGTTCAAAAAAATGATTTCAAATTTTTCCAATTTTTTTGTTCAACTTTGACGTCATGCTTATTCCAAGAAAAAAATTGTAAGTTAATGACTATAAGTAATTCTTATTCCGTAGAAAATGATCTTTAAAATAAGCCTAAGATTATTAAACAAGTTGTACATCCAGATGTTCATTACATGAACATTTTGCTTCCTCTATACGATCAGCAAAAAAATTTGCTTCCTCGTGGAGGAAGCACTAACTTATTGTCACGTATTGACATATTTTCCATGTTGTTGTCTTCAAATCTAATTAAAAATTAATTTTAAAAATTTATTATAATTATAATTAAGTATATTTAGTATATTTAATTTTTAAGTAATTTCTAATTCGATCTAATATTTATAAAATCAAAAAAATATTTATAAAATTTGTTTTAATCCTAAATGAACAAAATAAAATTTTTAATAAAAAACTGAATTTTTCATCTTTAATTGTAATTAATTCTATAATTTTCAATAGAATATATATTTTACATACATCAATCGATTCGTCTTGATGCAAGGAATAAGATTTTAGATTTATTTTTCAATAAATTATAACATTTTATTGTACAGCAACATGATTCTTAAGAAAAAATGAATTTTTATTAAAAATGCAAATTTTGTGTCTGTAATTGGTTTTAATTTTATAAATTTAAATACAATATATACTTTATATATACCAATCGATCCGTCTTAATGCAAAGAATAATATTTCAGAAATAAGTGAGTAAGATTTTCTTATACAGCAACATAATTTTGCGGAAAGAACTCATTTTTTGAGAAAAATGCGAATTTTTCAGCTTTAATTGTGATTAACTCTATAAATTCTCATACAATTTATTCTTTTTATATACCAATCGATTCGTCTTGATGCAAAGAATAAGATTTTATTATATATTAACTTCAATAACCAACTTAAAAAAAAATTTTGAAAAAAATCGTGTTCACAAAAATCGGGATCAACACACACACACATACACACACATACATACATCCGGACAATTGTTCAGGATCTTATATAACATAGTCCCATATAGAAGAAAATTTGTCAAAAGGATTTTTAAAAATTTTGTAAATTAAACGACTACAAAGCTTCCTCACGAGGAAGCAAAAGCGTTCATTATTTTAGATGTTATTCAAATTTTTGTAAAACATTGAAAATGACGATTTTTAACGAATATCTTGAAAAAACATTCGTCAAATGACTTGTGTGAGGTCTTATTATTTTCAAAATTTTATCGTCTTTTAAAATATAAACCGAAAAAGATTTTAGTTTTTATAAAATTAATGTTAAAAAATTTTTTTCATTCCTTTAAAAATGTGTGGACTGACAATTTCAGACGGTACTGTATATAAAAGGTAAAAGAAAAAAACTCTTTTACTTTTTCATAAAATAAACGACGTTTCGGTGGTCAGGTTCGCCACCATCATCAGGTCACTAGTTAAAGTCAATAAAATAAACATCATATCAATAAATTAAAAAACCATAAATTATTATTATTATTGATTATTATTATTGATGTGATGTTTATTTTATTGACTTTAACTAGTGACCTGATGATGGTGGCGAACCTGACCACCGAAACGTCGTTTATTTTATGAAAAAGTAAAAGAGTTTTTTTCTTTTACCTTTTATATACATCTTCCAAAAATCGAAAAAACTAATTTATTAAATTATTGTGGAAGAATTTACTAAATATTCATACAAAATTTTCCTCATAGGTTTCTATCGCGATTATCAGGTCATCTTAATATGCGAATTCGAAAGGTTTTATATCATGCGTTATTATTTTATTAACAAGCCTTTGGAAGGTGGCTGGTGCTCCACAAAGAACAAAAGGCATTCTTACGTATTGCATAAGCCCCATTCCAGACACAAAGAAAGCAGTTTTTGCTTTACTTTCCTCACTTAACGGTATTTGATGGTAACCTAATTTTAAATCTATCTTGGAAATATACTAGCAGAGCTAAGTTTATACAAAATCTCTGACATTAAAGGCAAAAAATAAGAGTCTCTTACTGTCGCATTATTAACCTTTATAAAATCAATACGGTAGGTACCATCCGGCTTACGAGCCATTACGACTGCATTACACCAATCACTATTTGATGCTTCTAAAACTCCTATGTTAATGAGTTCTTTAACTAATTTAATGAACTCCTCGCATACTTTTGGCGACATGCGATAATTTTTCTGACGAATTGGGGCACTATCACCTGTATTTATTACATTTTCTACCAATTTAGCTGAGGTTAATTTATCTGAAACCGGAGGAATGATTCTTTTGAAAAGTGTCTCGAGATGTTTTATTTCTTTGTTGGTTAATTCAACTAATCCTACACACGAATCATCGTTATTTGGTTCGGCTTGACCAAAATCTACCCTAACAACTGGTTTGTCTGATTCGGGAAAGAAGGAATATTCCGGTTTTTGAGGTGTTCTTTCAGTTTTGGGAGAATCTAACATTCTCTCAACATCAGATGCTATTAGTGCTAATTTGTTTATGTCACTAAATTCTCGGCGATTAATTTTCTTTTTCAATTTGGGTCGCATGTTAATATAGACCCAATCTAACATATCTGAATATAATACAGGGCGATTGAATTTACGATATAAACCCTGCATGCAAGTGATGAAATCAGCCGTGCTTTCATTAGAGCCTTGAATTCGATTGGCAGCTTGTTCTTCAAGACGCCACTGATAATTAATATCACCGAATCGTAATCGACATGCGGATTTGAATTCATTCTACGAAAATATAATGTACCATAATAATAATAATATAATATAATAATTATAATGTACCATCGCCATCGGTCGGCCAATGTTCAGCCGGTGTTGACTCATAATTAGCCTCAAGAACTTCTCTAGTCTCATTTATTGGTTTAAAGGCTGATTTTATTTCGCTGTTGTCTTTAACTACTAGTTTAATTATATCCGGTCGTCTTGGTGTCAACAGGCACTCGTTTGTTTCTGTTGGTTCCAATTGTCGAAAACTATAACCGAAATTTTTCTCCTCAAAATATATTAAAAGCTTAGCTGATTTGATAGGTAAATTTTCGTAATAAGGAGGCAAGGAAAATTCGATTTACGATTGACCGCCGCCATTTTGCCTGGTTTATGGATTTCAAATTTTTGCTGGAGGGGGTAATTCGACCCGAATAATCAGCTGACTGAATTTGATAACCTGTCCTAGCGTGTGATACCGAATTTGCTACTGTAGTTCCTATCGTTACATACGAATGAGTTGAACTACTCGTGGTGATAGTGGGGATATTCGTATTTTGTGTGGAATATACCGTCGTCGTGAAAGGTATACTAACCGCCTGAGAGACAGGAGTGTTTAATATTTCCCTTATTTTATATAACGTGTCAGCGCGAGACTCGATATTTGATTCTCATTCGGAATCGTTTGGTTGGATTTGTAATTCATCGGAAGGCGACCATGGAACCGTTCTATCACCCACGGAGAGTTACATAAACCGCGAAGCACGATTTTTCAAAGTTTCTAAATTTCCTTGTGAATTCGCGCAAACCGAATTCAAATAAATTTTTAATTGATCTTTAATCCAACTGTCAAAGATTGATGTCATTTTATTATCGAATTCCGCCATTTGAAAAAAATTAATTTTTATTTGGAATTTCTAATAGGAACCGGATTAAGTCCGAATAAGCAATAATCACAGGAATAATAAGGTTAATTATTATTAAAAAATATAAATTATTTTCAATTAATTTTTTAAAATTATTATTTGATTTTTCAATTTATTAAAGGGGCGACAATCAATTGAATTTTACGCGATCAGGGAGAATATCCTCTCCTGATTTAATAAAACGTGAAAAAATTTGTTATTTTATTTATTAATTACTCTAATAAAAAAATTAAAAATAATTTTGATTAATTTTTTTTTCTTTGTAATCAAGAACTGACTACACAATTCAATTATTTTAACACAATTATTTCAATCAAAAGGAAGGCGACGATGACTCAGACAAATCCTTCTTTTTATTTTTATTTATTAAACAAAACTGATTTTTATTTAATAAAAATCAATTTTATTTTTACCCGAATTTATTTTCGTAATGTGATTTTCAATAATTGATCAAACATAGAAAACTTATGAGAAGTCGTGTTTCTATTACGCCATGACCTTGGCGCCTAAAGATAGCTTTGTTTTGGCTACTTTTCATTCACGATAATTTCTAAGCCTGTTCGAACAGGAATTCTCACTTTATCTTCGAATCAAATATTATATCATTATATTTTCCGAAAATCGATGCTTGTTTTAATTTTAATTATTGAGTTATTCTCGGGCCTTAACGTTCGGGTGCCATTAAATTTAACATTTAATTTAACATATATTTCACTTATCATACGATAAAAGCATTTTTACAATTAACATCCTGCAAAATGTAACAATTTAAAACAAATGATTTTAAAAAATCCAAAAAGGGACATTTTAAAAAAATCGTAACTCCGATCCTATTAGAGATAGAATGATAGTTCAACGACGGATATACTTAGAATTTAGTCTACTTCAATTTATTTTCAGTAATATATATGCGGTAGATACACAAAATACTTTTTATTTTTCAAAAACTAAAGTAAACAATTTTTTTCGATATTTTTTTGCTAACATCTGACTTTAGAAAGCTATAAATCGGAAAGATTGAATGATAAAATACTCTTTTTTTGTTTTCTTAAAAATTTTATACTCTTTAATTCTTCCATAGGTAATTTTAGATGTATATGTACTGGGAGAGATTAATATTCCAAAAACTCAATTTTTTACCCGTTTTTCACTGTTTTTAATTAATTTTTCTGATGTAAAGTTACTTAAAAATACTCAGTACCTAGGACCTATTTTCTGATATCGTTTTTAATGACTCAAGTAGATGTGGCGATTATTTGCACTCATTTTAGGAAAAATAAGTTGATTAACCTCTTTCAAAAATGTTAAAAATCAGTTTTTTAAAAACGGCCCAACCGATTGTTTTCATTTTATGCTTAAAATCATCAGGGGGCATCCCAGAAACAAAACCAAGAAAGAACCGATCTGAGCAAGAACTTCTAGGTTGAAGTTAATAAGAATGCGCCGTGGCAGTTTTTTCTAAACATGCAAATTTACCCAACTTTTTGGATATGCCGATTTACATTAAAAATAAAATTATATTTTAAACAGAAATAGGAATAATAATTTATTTAAATATTAATTAAGTTTAATTAGGGTTAGTAAAATTTCCCCTAATTATATTACTTTTCTTCCAAAAATTTTTAATTTTTGTTATTACTAAAAAAAAGAAAAAAAATTTTCCAAAAAAATAAACTTAGCTAAAAAATTATGTAAATAATTGTTAACAACAATTGTATTTAATATTATTTGTGTTACTTTCCTTTCAAAAAGTTTATTTTACTTAATTATGTAAACTCAAAAAAGTGTTTTTGTTTTTAATGTCTCCAAAATATTTAAATTTCAAAAGCTTTCAATATAGGTAATTTTTTCTATTTAATATTTATAACCATGATTAACAAATAATAATAAAGTCGTTTTCACAATTTTCATTTGCATGTATTCTGTGACAATTTCTTAATCAAAGAACTAGGAAACAACTTTAACTTTTTTGGCATGAAGCTACCAAGATTAAAATTAAAAGTACAATTATAATTTAAACAATTTTTAAATAACTTATTTTTCTTATTTTTGTTTAAAATATAATTTTATTTTTAATTTAAATCTGCATATCAAAAAAGTTTGGTAAATTGGCATGTTTAGAAAAAAACTGCATCTTTTTAAAATACTATTCTGTAAATAGTTAGTAATTAACAATAATAATAATTTGTTTAAACAAATATAAATTTAAAAATTACACCGTATTCTTACGAATTTCTAGCCTGACATTCTCCAAACAGAAAAATCGAATTCGGTTAAAATTTACGACTTATAGGTGACTTTGAACATTAGTTTGTATAATTTGTTTAAAATAAAACTTTTTTTTTCTAAAATATTTTCTTAAATTGTGTATAAACAATAAGCGTTCTTTGAAAATTTCATAAATTTTCCTTAGATATATACCATTTTCAAAATTTCAAAAAAAATTAAAAAATCTCATAAATCCAAAATTTTTCAAAATCAAATTGAGGCTTTTTACTGACATGTATTCCATTTCAAAATTTTAAAGTGTCAACAAAATCAAATAACTAGGGTACAACTTTGATATTTTAGGCTTGGAGCTATCCCTCAGCTTTCAAATAAAAATAAAATACAAAAAAATGAGCCCGAAGTTGAAAAAAGTTAAATTTTATTCTTAATTTCAAAAAATGTTGGTCAAAATAAATTTTTTTTTAAAAATGGACTACGGCAATCGAAAGCTTATGAAATATCTAAAAACTCATATTCGCAAATTATTTTTCATCGTTTCGTTTAAGAGCGTTCAATGGTCTCTGAAATTTGTAGGTTATGTGCGACCTATACTTGTCGCCCTACAAGAACGGCACTTTCTGGTTTAAATGACGTGAAATTGGTGAACAATCATTTTCAAATTAATTTTTCTCTGCGCCCAAGCACTTTTTGCAAAGTCTGAATCCGAACCATCAAAACAAATATTCTTAATTACCTAAATCCGAAATATTTTTTGAATCCATGCAGAAACGCGGTTGCAAAATGGGAAAGGCCAGAGTAATGTAATGACAGGCAACAAGACGTGTGTTACAGCCATTTGCCATTAGAGGGCAGAAGCGTGCAGGGAGTGTAAAGGCTCAGCTGTCAAAATGATTCACATAACATTACTCTGGCCTTTCCCATTTTGCAATTGCGTTTCTGCATAGATTCAAAAAAATTTCGGATTTAGGTAAAAAAGAAGATTTATGTCGTTGGTTCGAAATCAGATTTTGCAAAAATTGCTTGTGTGCAAAGAAAAACTCGTTAGAAAATGATTGTTTACCAATTTCACGTCATTTAAACCAGTCAGTGCCGTATCTGTTGGGTGATAACTGTGAGTCGCATATTATCTAGAAATAACTCTTAAAAAAAATTTTGGATTGATGAATCAACTTTTTTATTTTGGATGGACATATGACGTGAAAACCGCCACATAAATTATATATTGTGAAGTCAAAGTTATTTCGATTCATCCGCTCTCCCTCTCTATCAAGTTGATGGGAAAGTGTGTTTCTTCGACATTGTTTAATGACCAGGAGTTAAAGACTTTTCTATGTGGAAAGTAGCAATTTTTCAAATACTCCGAAGAACCCGATATTCATTGTCGTGACGTGGAAACGACAAGTAGAGTGCGGGTGACTCTTTAGTGATGAGAGAAGAAGAGAGCCAGAGAGAATAGTGGATAGGGAAAAGATAATGAAAAGCGGATTTTCCCTTGGCTCCATGTTGAAATACCTGCTGCACGTATTTATAATTGTACATTTTACATGCCTCTGTGTGGAGTGCAAGTAAACACGCGCTACGTGCCGATACTTTATGGTGATATTGTAATATTAGGACGACGAAGCAGAGAGGGAATGTGTTGGTGTAGGTGTAGGGTATATTCTATCGATCATAATGTCCGCGACACATAGTGAACCTCTTTCCGCTCCCCTCTACCCTTAAACTCAACTCCTGCTGTGTGCGGCCTATTTCTATCAGTTATAAGAGAAAAATAACCTTATAGTGCTGTTTGGCAAAATCGTCGCTATGATTTTTAAGAGATTCCGCTCTAGGATCAGAATTCTGATCGATAAATAGTCTACTTGATTAATTTATCTCGCCTGCATAAGCAACATTCGTCAAATTTCTCACGATAGATTATGTTTCTAATTTTTCACTATAAATACTACTGGCTGTTGTGAGATTTCCTCCTTGCACACGAGAAAGAAAAAGCATCTGCTTTTTCTAAACCGCGTATATTAATAATTTCTTGCCTTTTGTCATTGTTTTCCATTTTATCTTTTATCAAATATATTATTAAATTATAATTAATCATTCTTTCTTTTCAAATATTTCAAAATTTCTGACTTTGTTTTTCTTAGGGCAAGTTAATAAATTTCAGTTGCAAACAGTTGGTTCAAAAAGGAGATTTATTCTATACGATTAATCTTGTTAAGGGCATGTGGAAACAGCCAACTTTAGTATATATATATATATATATATATATATATATATATATATATATATATATATAGAGATATATATATATATATATATATATATACTAGGGGGGCTCCGCCCCCCTGCGCGCTTCGCGCGCCAACCCCCAGATTTTATATTTACTTCTATTTATGGATAATATACATATTGTAAAATGCGATCTTATGATATTAGCCATTCTCAAATTTTCAATCGTTGTCATCAATTTTGAAGTAACATACCAGCCTGCAAGTAAAAAAAAAATTTTGGATAGGCTTTGACGTTCTATTTCGCGCTTCTATTTGAGGGGGCAAGCTCTGACCTGTTGGTAAAACACAGATTAAATTGTAACGTAATGTGAAGGCTCACATTAAGGCCCCTTTTAAAACCCGTAGCTCAAAAAAATTAGTAAAATTAAACATGCATTTTTATTCGTTATTTATCCTCTTTTTGACATAGTTCAAAAAATAGGTCAATTTTGACATATGTTTTGATTTATGTTTTTGCCCTATAGGTAAAAAAATAGGTCAAATTAGACACAGGTTTTGAGGTAATGTGAGGCCGTTATTTATCCTCTTTATGACCTATAGGTAAAAAAATAGGTCAAATTAGACATCGATTTTTACCTAATGTGAGGCCGTTATTTATCCTCCTTTTAAACCTATAGGTCAAAAAATTGGTCAATTTTGACATAAGTTTTGAGGTAATGTGAGTCCGTTATTTGTCCTCTTTTTGACCTAATGGTCAAAAAATAGATCAAATTAGAAATAGATTTTGACGTAATGTGAGGCCTTTATTTATTCTCTTTTAAACCTATAGGTCAAAAAATATGTCAATTTTGACATATATTTTAACGTAATGTGAGGCTGTTATTTATGCTCTTTTTGACCTATAGGTAAAAAAATAGGTCAATTTTGACATAGATTTTAACGTAATGTTAGGCCGTCATTTATCCTCCTTTTGACCTATAGGTCAAAAAATAGGTCAATTTTGACATAGATTTTAACGTAATGTGAGGCCGTTATTTATCCTCTTTTTGACCTAAAGGTAAAAAAATAGGTCAATTTTTACATAATTTTAACGTAATGTTAGGCCGTCATTTATCCTCCTTTTGACCTATAGGTAAAAAATAGGTCAATTTTGACATAGATTTTAACGTAATGTGAGGCCGTCATTTATCCTCTTTTTGACCTATAGGTCAAAAAATAGGTCAATTTTGACATAAGTTTTGACGGCCCCTTTGGGATAGGATGCCCTTACAGAATCTTGAAACAGCGACGGCGGCGATATCTTTTTGTAATATATATATATATATATATATATATATATATATATATATATATATATATATATATATATATATATATATATATATATATATATATATATATATATATATATATATATATATATGTTTATGTTACGGTAAATGTGCACAGTAACCATAGTATGTTGGTAAATGTGAATATTTTGTTTTGTATCGATTTCAATTAGATATGAATCAAAATAATATACAGTAATGAAAAGGGAGTAAGTACAATGATCAATTGTTTGAATATTTTCAAATTTTCAGTGATTGATTCAGTTTGCTATTCATAGTGAAAGTAAAAGTACAAGTTTTATATTCGTGAAGTTAAAATGAGTGAAAATATGGAAATGAAAAAAAATTTAATGAATGTGCAGCAAAAATTATAATAAAAAAAATAAAAATAATGTTTTTTTATCCGGACAAGACTATTTAAGAATAATTCAAGAAGTGTGTGATGCAAAAGGAAAACAAAAGTATAAAAGTGATATTGATTATCGTCGATTAAAAGGATTTGACGTAATTACCGTTGGTAAAGAAAAAAAATTAATTTCACCTCTTTCCAAAAATACTACAGAGATGAAATATTTTGTGACGAACGATGAAATTTTTGACGTGATTCATAATGCACACGTAAGTGTTGGCCATGGTGGGCGAACTAAAACATTAAAAGAAGTAAATAAAAAATATATTAACGTGACTGTTGAAATGATATTGTTGTATTCAAGTTTATGCGAACCGTGTCTAAAAAAATCAAAAAGTAAAAAAAGAGGTTTGGTTGTAAAACCTCTACTTACTACGGAATTTAATTCAAGATGTCAAGTGGACCTAATTGACCTTCAATCGCAAGCTGACGGCGAATATAAATTTATTCTAAATTACCAGGATCATTTGACCAAATTTGTGATGTTACGTCCTCTCAAGACCAAAACCGCTTTGGAAGTAGCAAGCAACCTAATGGACATTTTTACAATTTTCGGTGCACCCTCTATACTTCATAGCGACAATGGAAGGGAATTTGTAAATAAGGTGATAATAGAATTGACAAACTTGTGGGATGGTATAAAACTTGTACACAACATATTCTTGCTACTTTGATGGAGGCGAAGAAAACAACAAAGTGGTCGGAAGAATTAATGTGCAAATGATGAAAAATCGATCTTATCACGAAGGTATTAAACAAAGTCCGTATGAAGCATTATTTGGTTCACAAATGAAATTAGGTCGCAAAACATCTAATCTTCCTGATGAAGCAATCAACAATCTTCAATACGAAGAAGAATTGGAAGATATAATTAATGAAGCAACATTGAACGCAGTTGACGAAGCGATAAGTTTATCTCATTCCGAGGAAATTATTGCTGATTTTGAAGAATTAAATGACGATAATTTAGGTGAAGTGATTGATTGTCTTGTGACGGAAAATGGCGAACTTCGAGAAATAAATTTGGAAACGGAAGAAGAAAATAATAATTTAAATTCACTTAAGGTAAATTCAATATTTAAGTTACAGTAACAATATTATTTATTTAATTTTAAAATACTTAAATTAAAAAAATTATTGCAGGAAGATGAACACAGAGAACTTCCTGAAATACATTTGGAAAAAGGACAAGATGACAACAGCGCAATTAATGAAATACCATTGGTATTACCATGGTAGTGGTCCTTGCAAAAATAAATAATTTCATTCATTTTCTATTTTCTTTTTTTAAAATAAATTCAGACTACCTTTCTTACTTTTGAGTTTTAATTTATTTCTAACTTTTACCAAATCGACTTGGTAAATGTGTACTTTTACCGGTAAAAGTGGACAGAACTAAATATTATATTATCTATACTCACATTTACCTACCTACAAACGTCTATTTTGGTAAATGTGCACATTTACCGGTAAATGTATACTTTTACCAACTATGCACATTTACCGTAACATATATATATATATATATATATATAGTTCTAATTAATTTCTAATGATTTTCTCATAAACGCTCGAAAGATTCTTAATAATATTAAGGGAAATAATATTAAAGACATAACTGCATTGGCCTCTAATAATTTAAATGCTGAAAATTGCTTATAAATAAAGTTTTTTTAAAATAAAATGTGAGGCATTTTTCTTCATTCGTTTGACGTTTGTCGTTAAAAAAGACAATCGTCATACATTTAGAAAAACAAAACAAACGAGAAAACTGAATATAAAAAAGAAAAAGACAATCGTTATACATTTGGAAAAGCAAAATAAACGAGAAAACTGAATATAAAAATATATTTATTTTTAAAATCAATTTCTTGATTATCAAGAAGATTATTATTTTTATTATTATTAATATATTATACAATTTATGTAACAATTATTTCATGTAATATTAACTATTATTATTAAAGTTAAACTATTATTATTATTATTATTATTATTACTATTATTATTATTAAAGTACTTAAATTATTTAAATACTACAATAATATTTTTAATTTTTGTGTTTTTCGTTAATCAAATAAATTAATTTATTTGACATAATGTATTTATAATAATAATAATAATAAGTTTATAGACTTAATAACAAGAGTATTAGTACCAATGTAATACTGACATAATTTTTCGTGATACGATATGAAACATAAAAAATATTAATCAGGAATGAAATCGGTCAATCAAATTTTCATTTTCGAGTTTATAATTTCCAGAAAAAATTATTCAGTTTTAGGTAATTCTATATAGGTGCAGAAGACATGAATTTTGTAAGTGAATCTAATTATATTTGTTTATTTACTTTAATGCTGATTTTTTTTAATTGTATAATTAAATTAGGCGAGGGTAGGCTACATTGAACCGGGTATTTTCTAAAGTCCAAGAACTAATTAAATTTTACAAATTTTGATCAGGTTTTTGTATCAACATTAAGCTGAAGTACTCCTTTAGTTAATATACACGTTACAAACACAAATTATTATGATTAAATAATTAAATTTAATTTTTTTCTAACAAGTTACACTTTTCTTATTTTGAAGAATCTGTGTCTACATTGAACCACCTTTAATAAAACACTACAATTTACTTCAAAAATAATATTTCCACTTACACATTGTAAAAAATATTATTTTTCAATAAAAAAAAATAGAAAATTGTTGTTAAAGAGTTATTATTTGTTAATATAGGAGATTAATATATTTGGATGTCAGGTTAGGTAGGTAAAGTGACAGTTTGAGTTTATCTCGTTCACAATTGTGATGAAAGCATGTCTTCTAGTATTTTTCTTACTAATTAGTAGAGCAGACAACTTTACCACTCTTAAAATTGAAAATTCTTCGCTTTTTCGGGTGGTTCAATGATGCCGCACTCACTGCATTCACATGACATTCACAACAAAAATTGTTTATAATAAATTTATGTAAGGCTTAAAATTCTTTATCACATCGGAATATTGAAGTTGACACCCTAAGCGACATAAATCACAAGTTTACTAATTTTTAAAACTTCCTATTTCAATAAAAAAAATTCATTATATTTCTACAAAATTTTTTGTTTTGTACGTGAAAAACAGTTTTTTTCGTTTTTCTTTGTAAATAATAAACCTACGTGCTCGAAATTTTTGGACGTAGTCGCTTTCGGTAATACTAATTTATATATTAAATAAGAAAAAATTCCACTCAGTCATTTCTTAGAAAATTAAAGTGGTTCACTGTTGACGCTGGTTCAATGTAGCATACTCTCCCCTATAATAATTATAATAGTTTTAAAATTTCTAGGCAATGTTGCTCATTTTATGTCCGTTAAGTCGTAATTGATGAGTAAGAAATTTTTACAAGGCCTTTGTTTTCAGATCGATGTTAAATATTCGAATATTTAAGAAAAACTCAAATATTTATCGAATATTGTCGAAAAATCTCAAAAATTCGTCGAAAACAGTCTGAAACTGTTTATATCTTGAAACTAAAATGATTGAAAATTAGCCCTAGTAGCACGTTATGTTGTGAACATTTCAGTAATATTGCTGTAAAATCGAGAACATTGAGTCAAGATGAGGTATTCCTCATAATAATAATAATAATTAAGGCAGTATTCTCAATATTGATGATATTCCGTGCTTCTGGGGAGCATATTTTAAATCGAAATAATTTTGCTCGGTAGACAAGTTATTGTACTTGGTATACTGCAAGTTTGTAGGAAGTTTCATTAATATTATTTCACGCTTATTGTAAAAAATATAATAGAAAAACTATTTTTGAGAATACAAAAGTACAATCAAAAGTTTTTTTCTAAAAATCCAATTTATTTTATTTAGTAATGTAAGAAGTATTTAAATTAATTACTTTATTACCAATACTGATTGCACCGTCCCACAAAATTAAACTTTTTTTACACACGACCGAAACAAGGATTTTCGGAAACTAGAGCCAAAAAAAGATACCCGTGTCTTTACATTTTTCGAGATCAAGTCGATTAAGGTTTTTAGGGGTAAAAACAACTTTTAAACAGAAGGTAACCAATTATTCTCCCAAAAGATTTAGAAAAATGGCGACATTTTATTCAAAAATTGTTTAAACATTATTGGGCCTATTAAAAATACCCTTACTAATATTTTAGGTATAACTTTCAACCCCAAAACTACCCCTATTTTGATTTATTTTTAAAAAATATCATTAAAACTAAAAAAATTTAATTTTTTAATATTAAGCTTTAAATAAGTGTAATATCTTTTTACAGACTACAATTTTTCATTTTTTATCCCAACCCTTATCTCAAAAATTAACCCCTACGAAAAATCATTATGGTAAATACCTATTGTCGTATGATTTTTTTGTTTTTTTATAAAATTTGGCATTTAAGGGTTTTTGGGGTCACTAGTTACAAATATTGATGTCAGATTTTAGAAATTGCAAATGGCGTATACAAAATGGCGGACAAAATGTTTAAAAATCATCCGATTTTTAAGATATTTTTAATAGAGTATTTTTAATAGGCCCAATAATGTTTAAACAATTTTTGAATAAAAATTTCCTATTTTTCTACATCTTTTGGAAGACAATTGGTTACCTTCTGTTTAAGGGTTGTTTTACCCCTAAAAGCCGCAAACTCATTGAACTAAGCAGAGTAGTTAAAAGGTAGTCAAATCTACTAGGATTTTTTTTAGTGTAACTTTTCAAAAAATTTCATTTTTTGTTCTAATTTTTTCAATAAGATATATACATATATATACAAGTACCCTGAAGTGAAATGGACAGTTTTTCCCGGGACGTGTTGGCAAAATACAATTTATTATGCGTCATGAAAGCGGCAAAGTGAATTGCGTAGGTAAAATATAGGAAAAATTTGGGCAGTACAAAGAAACTTTCTATTTTCGGAAAAAGCATATTTAAGTTACAAAAATTAGTAAAGAGGCTTTTACTACATCGTATCATATTCAAAGCAGTTTAAAAAATTATTATTTCTAGCATTAAATATGAAAATAATTTAGTTTAAAAGAAGAGCGGATTAATTATAGATAAATCATTCTGTGCCATAAAAGCAGCAATGTGAGTTTTAGATGAAATAAATCAAAAATTTAGGCAGATAGGCCTTTCTATCTTATTAAAAAGCACATTTTCGTCATAAAAAGTAGCAATAACCCAGGTAGAAATTTTTCAAGTATTACTTGTTTCCTTCCGCAGTAGCTGTGGAGGACAGAGCGAGTTTTACTTGCCAATACTATTTGTCAAGTACTAAATAAGTGACTTGACAGTTTTACTGTATAAAAAATTACACTTTGTGGACAGTACTTTTGTCAAGTCACTGACCAGAAAATCTGATCATAATTGTGCACTAAGAGAAAAAAACTGCCAAATTGGGGCTGCTTACTCATGCCAATTTGTTTTTGTTATTTACAGTGAAACACGTCTTGAAATGCTGAATCAACTGTGTAAAACACTACAATTTTAGCATGACTTTCTAGATACTTTTACAGTTAACCGACAGATTAGCTCGGTCGGATAAATGACTCGCTTGGCGGACGTTCTAGGACCAAGGGTACTTGGTTCGCGCCCATTTGGCTTGGATTTTTCCGGCATGTGAGATAATCTGAGCGGGAGGTTTGAAGTCGAGGTATAATGATGTGCACTGGCGATTATAGTCCGGTACACACCATTAGAACTCGACTGTCGATAAACCGGTTGTACTCAGGAGAAGGTTTTCTACAGTTTCCTTCTCCTCTGGCGAGAAAACCCATTAGACGGGTAGTCCAGGTTAATGCGAGTACTCCATATTTCGAAAAGACGTTCTGTAGGCGCAAACTTAGTATTAAGAATTGTATATAAGAAACATTTGTAAAGCATGAAATTGTAAGAAACACTTGAATAGCCAAGTATGTAAGGCTGAAGACAGGTGTATAAACCAATAAATAAATACTTCTACAGTTTTACGTTGCTAAAACTGCAGTTATACAAATTTAGAAATTTTTGGTTTTTGAGAAAGAAATTATATTAAATTCTTAAATTTTTATTCATTTTGTTGTTATTAAAAATTGAAATGATCTTTAAAAACAATAATTGTATTCATTTCGTAATTTATAAATTATACTCTAAAATATCAAAGTCTAATTTTATTATAAAAGACAAAAATAGCTTATATGAGGCATTTTACGTGTAATATCCTAAGTTGAAATTTAAAACATCAAAAAAATTTAAACTCAGGTAATTTTTTGTTCTATCAAGTAGAAATGTGCCCCAAAAAATATTTTTGACTTTTTCGAAAATTTGAAAGAAGTAGAGGGGGCCAATTTGATCAATTTTGCTAACACCGGCTACTTTGTGAATTTTTTTTTAACATACTTTTAATGGGAAAATTTTTTTAGAATATGTTTCGGAAAGGTTTTTTCGTTCTCTTTTCAACGGTGAATTTTATTTTTTAATATTTTAAAAATTTATCCCAATTTTTGATAATTAATATTTCAATTTCCCAAAAAGGGTCCGTTTTATTAGAAAATAAATTATTGCAAACGAAAGCTGAGGTTTTTTCCTATGCGCATGTAAATTTTCAGAATACCATTTTTTTTGTTTTTGAGTTATTAAATTTCAAAGAATAAATTCCGCGCGCTGCGTCGCGGGCACCTCGCCTAACGCTGGGTACCACGCGGCTCAGGGACACCGCGACGCAGCAATTTATTCTTTGAAATTTAATAACTCAAAAAAAATGGTATTCTGAAAATTTACATGCGCATAGGAAAAAACCTCAGCTTTCGTTTGCAATAATTTATTTTCAAATAAAACGGACCCTTTTATGGGAAATTGAAATATTAGTTATCAAAAATTGGGAAAAATTTCTAAAATATTAAAAAATAAAATTCACCATTGAAAAGAGGACGAAAAAACCTTTCCGAAACATATTCTAAAAAATTTTTCCCATTAAAAGTATGTTAAAAAAAATTCACAAACTAGCCGGTGTTAGCAAAATTGATCAAATTGGCCCCCCTCTACCCCCTTCAAATTTTCGAAAAAGTCAAAAATATTTTTTGGTCACATTTCTACTTGATATAACAAAAAATTCCCCGAGTTTCAATTTTTTTCAAGAAGTTGAAATTTCAACTTAGGACATTACACGTAAAATGCCTCATATACATTATCGACATCCACGACTGAGTGCAAAATATGTTTTTATAAAGAAGCATATTTTTATTAGATGGAAGCTTTTTGAATGCAATATCCAATTTTATGTCTAAGAGAAAAAATTTTTTGTTACAAATAAAATTTTTAATATCAAGAAACAGCAATTTTTTATATATACACAAGACGCCCGATCAGACGTCGGTACAAGGGTGCTCTACTACTAATCGAGCGTAAACATATATGACCGTATGAATTGTTTTAATGAGGGGGTTCCATTATTCTATTATTGAATTTTTTATGGGCCCAGTGCATCTTTACTGTGTATACGGTACTGACACAACTTTCTGACTCCCACTTTGGCTCTCGACAGCACCATTAACAAACAATATAAACAAGTTACAACTGATCGAGCGTCTAATGAATTATCAAATATTATGCCTCAATGAAAAACCATTTTTTATAGCAAACCAAATTCTTATCAGCTAGAAGCAAGAATTGTTTGGATACATTATAAAATATTATGTGTAAGAGGAAAATAGTTATTTATAGCAAAGGAAATAATTATAATCTAGAAGCAGTAATTTTTGGATATATATTATCCAATATTATGTCTAAAATCAAAATTATTTTTTAGCAAAGCAATGGTTATTAGCTAGAAGTAGCAATTGTTTGGATGCATTATCTAATATTATGTCTGGAAACAAAATAATTTTTTTAGCAAAGCAAATTCTTATTAGCTAGAAGCAGCAATTGTTTTGATGCATTATCGAATATTATGTGTGAGAGGAAAATAATTGTTTACATCAAAGGAAATTTTTATAAGTTAAACGCAATTTTTTTGACATATTATCTAATATTATGTCTAAAAGCAGAATAATTTTTTGTAGCAAAGCAAAATCGTATTAGCTAAAAGCAAAAATTGTTTGAATGCATCATTGAGTATTATGTCTAAGAGCAAAGTTATTTTTTATAGCAAATAAAAATGTATTAGATTGAAGAAGAAGTATTAGGATATATTGTCCAACTTTATATCTGAAAGCAAAATAATTTTTATAGCAAAGTAATGTTTATTAGGTAGAAGTAGCAATTGTTTGGATGCATTAACCAGTATTATGTCTAATAGCAAAATAATTTTTTAGAGCAAAGCATATTCTTAGTAGCTAAAAGCAGCAATTGTTTAGATGCATTGTCCTGTATTACGACTGAAAGCAAAAAGTTTTTTTATAGCAATGGAGATTTTTATTAGCTATTAAAGCATCAATTTTTGGATACATATTATCCAATATTATGTCTAAAATAAAAATAATTTTTTAGTAAAGCAATGCGTATTAGATAGATGCATCAATTGTTTGGATGCATTATACAGTATTATGCTTGAAAGCAAAATAATTTTTTGTAGCAAAGCATATTTTAGTAGCTGGAAACAAGTTTTTGAATATATTATCCAATATTATGTCTGACAGTAAAATAATTTTTTTTGCAAAGCAATGCTTATTAGATAGAAGCATCAATTGTTTAGATGCATTATCCAGTATTAAGCTTGAAAGCAAAATAATTTTTTATAGCAAAACATATTTTTAGTAGCTAGAAACAACAATTTTTTGAAAATATTATCCAATATTATGTCTGAAAGCAAAATAATATTTTATAGGAAAGCTAGTGTTCATTAGCCAGAAGCAGCAATTTTTGGGATCATTATTAATGCATTGTTAGTAAGTGTATTAGGCTTTATAATATTTTGATTATATCGTTTCAAAAATCAGAATCAAAAGTCTATTCCGTACTTTTATTTGAATAAATGAATTGTGATATGATATTGGTTTGGGCACTGTTCATCATTTGTGGAAGAATATGTATTCTATTCTTTAAGTTAAGAAATTTTATACTTACCAAATGTTGCAGCGATCTTTAATGAAAACAACTTTATTCATTTCTTTATTTGTAAAATACAGAATCTAAAAATATTTGTAAAATTTTTTTGAGTAAATCAAATTTTTAACGTGTACAAGAAAGTTTTTACTGTGACATTATTTTTTCAGTATATTTTATAGGGCGATTATGCATCTCTTCAATTTCCATATTCTTTAAAATGAAATAATATTGATTATGATTGCTATTTGTTGCACATGTAATATTAATTTTATAATAATTTGTTTGTGACAAGCATATCCCCCGTATCTCAAAATCTAATAGACCGATCGTTCTAAAATTTGGTATTGATGTGCTCAAAGAGGTATAGAGAAATAGAGAAATAGAAAGGGTAAAGAGATGGTGCTATAGAGAGATACGAAGATAGAGAGACGGAGAAATAAAGAGGTAGATAGAAAAGGTAAATAGCTAGAGAAACACAAAGAGATGGAAGAATAGTGAGATAAAGAGAGGGCAGCGTTCACAAAGGATGTCACACAATTTTTTGAGATTTTCATCCCGCCCTCCCCCATGTCATGGAATTCCTACAATTTCACATGAAAAAAATTTATTGCATCACGTTTAGTAAAGGACCCCCCACTGCAAAAAACGTTACATTATTTGTAAACGCTCCCAAGATAAAAAGATTTAGAGAATCAGTGATATATAAATAGAAATAAATAGCGAGAGATAAAGAGAGAGAGTTGGAGAGATAGTCTTCTACCAAATAATTTAGTAATAATTTTACTAACAAATAGTGGAATTTTACTTATTATTAGTAGATTTTACTAATTGTTTAGTAGAACTATTTTATTATTAGTCGATAACACAGTTCCCCTAATTCATTTAATAAAAAGTGACTTTCAATTAGTGGAATTCTACTAAAACATTAGTAAAATATTACTAAAAATTAGTAATATTCTTCTAATTAAAAAGGGGAAAAGGCTTCCATGAAATGTACTAAAAGTTAGTAAAATTTTACTATTTCTCTTTATGTCTTTAAATGTAATTATTCAATCTATTAAGAAAAAATTGTTTAAATTAAAAATTGTAAAACTAATGTTTTGTGCTATATTCTTTATAATAAACGAAAGTGTTACCTTTTGTGTTTATAGTGTGTTTAATATGTCGTTATAAGAAGCTATAGTTATTTTTGTATCAAGGACGCAAAATAGGTGACTGCGACGATGGAGAGATTAAGGAACCAAGGGGACGCTGTTTCGCGTCAGAAGTTTTGCTGTTTCAGCCTAAAGAGCTGAAGTGTCTCAAAGTTCTGAAATCTCGCCAGAGTCGTAATTACCTTTGCACCCATGTTGCGTACATCATTTTTTGTCCGCACTGTATGGGAAGTGTGGCATTGAGGACACGAGCAGTAAATTCCATTTTAATGTTAAAGGGAGTTGTTCTTTATTTAGAAAAAACTTATTTTTGTATAATCGAGATTCTTTTCAACATTTTTAAGACACACAAGCGGTCGGAAAAGTATATACGTGCAACACCTATAAGAAAAGTATTGTTTTTAATGCCTGTAGAGTACTTGAATTTTCCATTTTTTTGGTGATATACATAGTTATTTGTTTTCTATTTGTAGAATAATTGTTCCTACAATAATACAAATAGAAAATAACGTATATTAGTGCGATAACATACGTTTCAAACCCTTCTAAGCAGAAAATCTATCAAAGTGAAAATGAAATTCAATATAAATTATAAAAAAAATAAAATAATTCTTCTAAGGTGCTTTTCTTCGCGACGCGTCATATACAATACCTACCAATTTTAAAAAATCTATGAACAAATCAATTTGTATTATCTTATAAATTAATATTTTTACTTACAACATACGAGTTGAATATTTTTTTAGAATCGGCGACCGGAAGTTTGATATTGTCCTTTTTTCTTATATTTCCACTGGCTGCTCATGTTTTCGTAGTTTACTGTTTCTATTTTTGTTTTTTGATGCACTTTTTCTATATGTTACGTTCCGAGCAAAAAGTGTAATTTTTATTTAGAAATTATAAATTGAAGACAAGTACCTGATTAGTCAAGTTGGTAAGTCTTGACATTTATTTTTTATGTGGATTCCTTTTTATTTCATAAGAACTATGGGTTCTTGTTAAATAATTAATGCATATTCCCTCTTTAACAAAATAATAATTTTATAATATAACAATATTTAATCAGATTTGTTATTACAATTTTAGTTTACGTGTGTTGGTATTTATTTAATGATTTTGAACAGCAACCTGCCTTACACAGTTATATCCCACAGCTATTTTAATAAAACTTTGCATTATTTTTACAATCACTGTATCTAAAAAACAAAAGTATTTGGTTTCTTTCATTCAAAAATAAACATACATTTTTTTGAGTAAATAATATTTAATTTGTCAATAATAGAGCAAAAATAACTACTATAATAAAGTCTATGCGACTATTGTATTAAAATCCGTTAAGGAAATCTGTTGTTAATTTACCTCTATAAATTAAAAAAACCAGTGTTACATCCCGGTAACAAAAGTTCTTTTTATATAAAAATTAAAATTTAAAATAAATAATTTTTTTATATCACATAAATAAATTTTCTGAAAATAGTATAAAATATTATCAAATTTAGGAAGTTGTCAAATAAATTCTTTAGGTATGACTGTTAAGACAGGAACTGTGTAAAACATGATACAAATGTAGCCGGATTAGATTCTTGCGCTGACCCTCTCTCAATCGTAAACATCACGTACGACTTTATTACAACATTGACGCATGGTATTGAGTATATTGAACTCTTTATAAACGTTCAGATCAGAACAAGGTCTTAAATGAAATACCTGAAGCATTTAAACCAAAATTTTAAAAAAAGGAAACATACTTTTATACTCTACTAAACCACATTGTTGAACGTACAATTCTATATTTTTTTTGACAACTAACACTATTATAAATTTTACATCGTTCATTGTCATTAATATTATAACAATGGAATTGTATAAAATCATTAAAGGTGAAAGAATTTAACAATTATTCGAAAATAAATTTCTTGAGTAAGCACTAGATTTCGTTATGAAAATACAATATATTTTTTCATATGTATCGACAGCGCAGCTGTCCTAATATAGAAACCTGCTTTTTCTGAAAATCATTTTTTCGAAATTAATTAATAATTTCAAAATTATCAAAGAACTCAGAAAAAATTGGTTAGCATGGTGGGATACGAGCCCACGACCTTTCTATTGCCGGTAGACTGCTCTGACCACTGAGCTACATGCACCCCAAGATTCTCCGAGCTCCTTAATATATACTATACCTCCCTGCATTATTTCATGATAATGTAGGGAGTTTCTTGAAGATGGTAAAGCCTTATTTCAAATTCATGGCAAATATAATTAAAGAAAGTGAATTTATCATTCGGTAATATTAATATTAAAGGTGAAAGAATTTAACAATTATTGAATAATTGAATAATTATTATTGAATAATTGTTAAATTCTTTCACCTTTAATATTAATATTACCGAATGATAAATTCACTTTCTTTAATGTATAAAATCATGTTGTTTGGTAATATTTTTGTATTA
This sequence comes from Leptopilina drosophilae, assembly GCA_032873175.1. Classification (NCBI taxonomy): domain Eukaryota; kingdom Metazoa; phylum Arthropoda; class Insecta; order Hymenoptera; family Figitidae; genus Leptopilina; species Leptopilina drosophilae. The sequence goes on along the minus strand of CM065480.1, from coordinate 16,404,445 downwards.
ATTTCAAAATTTCTGAAATAAGTTCAAAAATCAAATTTAAAATTATAAAAGCGAAGCATTGCTGGATATAAACATTTGTTTTACGTGATCTAAGGGATGCTTCCATTCGCTATACAAAAGACTTCTTTGCCTAAGAGGATGCATTTTCAATGAATCCATTTGTATTATTTTGACGTTTAAATTCAAAGTTTCTGAAAGAGTAAAATTCATTCAGTTTTGTACGCGTAGTATATCTATATATATTACTGAGCTCACTGCTCGGCGGACAGGTAGAGAGTACCGATGGCGCACCCATTGCCGCACATCACGTGGGTTTCTCTCACCTCACGCTACACCTCTTGTGGGCCCAGCGATCAATAATACTTGGTTGCTCGTACAATTTCCTCAGTTCGCCGTCGACCAGACTCGGGGCTTGCTCCAAGGCTGATCGACAGCAGCTCTCTCTTCTCTTCCTCCCTTTTTCTTTTACGATCTGACGTCGAGGTTGAGGTACGACTCTCCCGAGGAATTAGATCTTCCTTTCTCACCTGGTGCAAGCCGGCGGTATCTCAGGTACAGCTGGGGCTTGCACATCCTAGAAGGAGTTGTACTCAAGATTCAGATACGACTGGGCAGTAGTAACACCCTTCGCCTCTCCGTTTCTCTCTCTCTTTGCACCTGTCATTGCTCTTGGTCGAAGCAGGGGTACAGCCGTGTAAGACCAGGGCAATGAATTTTCTACAAAAGAATGTGAACCAACCCTGTGAAGAAGAGGTACATCTCGACCTTCACAGAGTTGATGCACCAGGTAGATTCTTCGACCCAAGGTACAACTTGGGGGAAGATGAAGCTTGTATTTCTACCCTGAAACTTTCCCTCTCTCTCTCTCTTATATGCAACTCTTTATCGAGTCGGGCATGAATACCGTTAGAATCGCGGTATCTAGTCTTTTCGATTTTGCTAAATCGACCTAGCGTGCACGACCCCTAGTTATCGTCCATACCGGTATCGAGGGGTAGTTTCTAGAGCCTACCCTTGCGTACAATGAGCGTCGGTCTCGGGTAGAAAATTATCATTGCTTTTGGGGAAATAACTTTTCTTAATTTTACAGCGTGGCCACAGGGTAGTATGTCGAGCTTTATAATCGCCAGGACAGCGACGCAGTCTCTCACTAACTCTCTTGCGCTTACTTTCTCACTCTCTCGTTTTTTCTCTTTCTCTCTAACACTTGCTTAACTCTTTTCTCTGTTTCTCGCACGTTACATTTTTCTGTTCTTACCTTTTAAATCTTTTATTCTTTTATCTCTTTTATTCTTTTACTCATTTCATTATTCTCTATTTCTTTTAATTCTATTTTAGTTAGTTTAGTTGTTTTTTTGAATTGGTATTAGCTAGATTAGGTTTTGATTGATTTCTTTTATATTAATTTTGCATTATATCGAGTCATTTGTTTTTATTACGTATTGTTAATTTTCTTTGGTTAATTTTAAATTTATCTTCGTACACAATTATTTTTGTCATGTTTCTTTATTTATTTTTGAATATATTTTCTTACGAAGGTTTAAAACTTTGCTTTGTTACTGACTTTATCCTTCCTATCGATATCACTAAATCCTTTGGCAATAAAATTAAGATCATTACATGGCGCCCGAAAAGGGACTAAAATTTTTTATCAACTAGAGATAATGCAAAGTGCTTAAAATTGAGTAAAAAATCAGAATTTTTTTTAGTCGCAATTTTTAAGAAAAAAATGGTCTTTTGTGATGTCGGTAGAGGGGATAGTAATTCGATTCTTCTCCGGCGTGAGGGCGTGATTGTCGCAGGGGTGGGGATGAATGGTCCCTTATATATGGTCGCGTTGATAGCTTATCGGTCTAGTCGATCAGTACCACTCATCGATACCAGATCAATTAATTTTTGTAAAGCAAGAAATAAGAAGAAGAGATCATGTATTCTACGAGTTGTGACGAACGAGTTTTTCGTTTGTTGGCAAAATTCGAGCATTGGTTTCCCGGCTTAACACTTTATTAAGTGTTGCAGCGCGTTGAGTCTGAACGGCAGAAATTTAAAATTTCGTGTGCTCAAGTGCGTCGTGTGTTCCCGGAGATGATAATGGCTGACTCTCTAGTAAATTATAAAGACTTTTTAATCGGGTTAGATTATGAAAAGCAGTTAGAGTATAAGGAAAGCTGTTTTTTCAACCTTCGCCCATTTATTCGCGGAAGCTTGGTGACTGTTGCGAAACACAGGAATCACCCGTACAACCCAAAAACGGATTGCTGGCGTTGCGGACAACACGGACATCGTCGTCAGGAGTGCCATAAAAAACAGGTGCTATTCTGTTCTCAGTGCGGCATTTTAGGCAGTTCTACTCGTGATTGCTGCTTTAAGAAAAGAAAATAATTTTCCTTTTTCTTTTCTCACCCCGAGACCAGCAGCCATCTTGTTTTTCTTCTCCCACCACCACCTGTGGAGAAGAATGGGGGTGACCAACTAGTATATAATCAATTGTGGAGCATTATTCAGCACCGTCCTCTGCTACACTTCATTTAGTAAAGTTATCTTTGAGACATCATGGGAGTCCAGTGGATTTATAGGCTTTCCAAAAACTTTCCAAAAACGAATTATAAGATCGACGCCTCAGGAACTCTTGTAGAGCTTCGACAACGTTTTGTGGCTTTTGTTAAAACGAAACCAGAGTTGCTCAATCAGACCTTAGACCCAGAAGACTACAGCGAAGAAGAAGACATTTCTCGAGACAACATCGCCCTAGAAGACCCAAATTTGCTAGTCCACCTAGATGGAGACGGTCCAAGTCAACCTGAAGCTCTCTCCTGAGAACAAATTAGGGCCACCGAGGCTTTGATCAATCAACAGAGGATGCTTCCTGGAACTATACGCTCATCTACTTCACGAAGTTCAAAAAGTGACACCTATGTACTGGAACGAATGAGAAAATAGAATTGTCATTTCGAAGGAAAGGACGTTTATGCTTTCCTTGAACGTGTGGAAGAACTGCAGCAGGCGTATGGCTTCAGCGACGAACAACTTCTTCGAGATTTTCCCGAATTATTGAAAGGAAAAGCACTTCTCTGGTATCGAAATGAAAAAATAACTATATTTGCCCTAGAAGAATTAACCACAGCTTTAAGAAGGTTTATAGTCTATCAATCCAGTTCGAGATATTTTTATGATAAATATACCTGGTAAATTTTAGCCAAATTCGTTAAAACCTCTTCGAGTTATCGTGTTCACAAAAATCGGGATCCACAAACACACACACACATACATACATCCGGACAATTGTTAGGAGTCTTATATAACATAGTCCCATATAGAAGAAAATTTTTCAAAAGGATTTTTAAAAATTTTTTAAATTAAACGACTACAAAGCTTCCTCACGAAGAAGCAAAAATTGCAAAATGCGTTGGAGTTAGAATTAATCTTGCTAAACATTTTAACACGCATAAAAAAGATTACAACCTTCGAAAACGTGAATGGAAACCCAATGTTGGAGATAAAGTGGTGAAAAGAAATTTTCATTTATCGAAAAAAATAGAAAAGAAAAATGCTAAATTGTTGGAAAAATTTAGTGGACCTTTTACAATCAAGAAAAAAATTTCTCCGGTTATTTTTGATGTAATAAATAACCAGGGAAAAATTTTTCGTCATGTCCATTTGAAAGACCTGAAAAATTTTGTCAATGACTAATAATATTTAGGGTAAACCAGACAGTAGTCGGCCACTTAAGAAAATCTTTTTAATGAATGTTGTTTAAAAATTACAATTAAAATTTTTGGAAAATTTCTTTTATGAGTAATTGTTCCTAATGCTCCTACAAAACTAGTATACCAATCATGTTTACAAAAAAAATTTTCTTATTCGTTAAAAAAGTTCACAAAAAAAAGTTAGAATCCGACAGTAGTCGGCCACCTAAAAGCAATCTTTTTAATTAACGCTGTTTTAAAAGAGCAATTCATATTTTTTTTCGAATTCTTTTATGTGATGTTGTTCCTTACGATCACACAAAACTATTAAACCAATCATGTTCATGAAAAAAAATTTTTTATTCGTGAAAAAAAATTAGTAAATAAACATGTAAGAATCCGACAGTAATCGGCCATCTAAACCGACAGTAATCGGCCACTTTTAAAAGCTTTCAAAAACCGTCAAAAAAATTTTTTTTTCCTATTACAAAAGTTTACATTTGTTTACGATCACCTTAGAAATGATTAGTAACTTTGATCATATTTTTATCTTGTACAGTTTTATAGCTATTCAAACTTGTAAAGTGGCCGACTACTGTATAGTGGCCGACTACTGTCTGGTTTACCCTATTCCCTCCAAAATAGTGAAGTCAAAGACCTTTTGTGAAGAATATAAAATCTTGTTTCTGAGTAATACCTCTTTAGTTCCTTAAAGTCATTCGCTATGTTAACAGCAAAACAAAGCGCGCAATTTGAACGTAAATTGATTCGTGATCAGGCATTAGACTTGAGTCGGTTGAATATTTGTGTTCCAATGTTCGATCATCTTTACCAGAAACTTTTCGCGGAGAATATGGCTAATTCTACCATTAAAAACGGAATTAATGTGCAATTGCAACCTTTTTTAGGACGAAATACGTCCTTCACGAAAGTTTGTACCGTAGCTGCAAAACCGCCGCTTCGACAGCTCGCGAAAAAGGACGTCAAAAGCCCGACAAAACTTTCTTGTGGTGAAGATTTCGAATCAATTTTAATCGGCATCTGCAAGGAAAAGGAGAGGAGAATGTTGAAAGAAAAATTAGATCGTGTTAAATTAAAAATTTCAAAATCGAACTTACCAGTGGTAAAACTTACTCGTGTTATCCCACCCAAGAAACAAGACATTAAAAAAGTTGTAAAACGGCCACGTTCGAAGGTGAAGAAATCACAATTGTCGGCAATGACAATTATCGCGAAAAATAAAATAAAGAAGCAGATGGAGTGCTCGAAGCTAGGTAAGCAGGCGAATCCATCTGCTTCAACTCGCGATAAATCGCGTAAATCTAGTGCCGCGATATCGTCGGAATTAAATAATAAATTAATTAGCGTGGTAAAAGTGCCTCAAATAATTTCTGAAAAAATTATTTGCACCCCTATTAAAATTGTCGCGCAACCTAGTGTTAAAAAGGACGACTGTCCTAATTTTTTCGAAGAACTATTTTTAAATCTTGAAAATGCTATTAAAGAAGTTGACGTTAATAATAATGTTGACATAAACATAAACTCGGCTGAAAATCCAATTACTTTGGTAAAGGAATTGGCACACCTTTCATTCAACATCATTAAATTGCCTTTCGGTCCGTGGATCCAAGTACCAATTGGTACTGCTCGTTACCGTCTGCCAGTTGGAGGAGAAAAATTCCTTTTGAGGATGGAGAGAACAACAGGAGATGTACGGCGTGTTCAAAAACTGATGTAAGTGGTACTGAAATGCGTAAATTTTGATTTTATTTAATTACAATTCTTGGAATTATTACTCTTTTTGCATTCTCCCGAGACGCTCATTAAAATTCGCTTTTCTAGTAGAGGGGATGTAATGATATCGTATTATGTTGATGTTTAAATTCAAAGTTTCTGAAAGAGTAAAATTCATTAAGTTTTGTACACGTAGTATATATATATTTATATTACTGAGCTCACTGCTCGGCGGACAGGTAGAGAGTACCGATGGCGCAACCCATTGACACGCATCACGAGGGTTTCTCTCACCTCACGCTATACCTCATGTGGGCCCAGCGATCTATAATACTTGGTTGCTCGTACAATTTCCTCAGTTCGCCGTCGACCAGACTCGAGGCTTGCTCCAAGGCTCTATCTTCTCTTTCTCCCTTTTTCCTTTACTTTCTAACGCCGAGGTTGAGGTACGACTCTCTCGAGGAATGAGATCTTCCTTTCTCTCCTGGTGCAAGCCGGCGGTATCTCAGGTACAGCTGGGGCTTGCACATCCTAAAAGGAGTTGTACTCAAGACTCAGATACGACTCGGCAGTAGTAACACCCTTCGCCTCTCCGTTTATTTCTCTCTTTGCACCTGTCATTGCTCTTGGTCGAAGCAGGGGTACAGCCGTGTAAGACCAGGGCAATGAATTTTCTACAAAAGAATGTGAACCAACCCTGTGAAGAAGAGGTACATCTCGACCTTCACAGAGTTGATGCACCAGGTAGATTCTTCGACCCAAGGTACAACTTGGGGGAAGATAAAGCTTGTATTTCTACCCTGAAACTTTCCCTCTCTCTCTCTCTTATATGCAACTCTTTATCGAGTCGGGCATGAATACCGTTAGAATCGCGGTATCTAGTCTTTTCGATTTTGCTAAATCGACCTAGCGTGCACGACCCCTAGTTATCGTCCATACCGGTATCGACGGGTAGTTTCTAGAGCCTACCCTTGCGTACAATGAGCGTCGGTCTCGGGTAGAAAATTATCATTGCTTTTGGGGAAATAACTTTTCTTAATTTTACAGCGTGGCCACAGGGGAGTATGTCGAGCTTTATAAACGCCAGGACAGCGACGCAGTCTCTCACTAACTCTCTTGCGCTTACTTTCTCACTCTCTCGTTTTTTCTCTTTCTCTCTAACGCTTGCTTAACTCTTTTCTCTGTTTCTCGCACGTTACATTTTTCTGTTCTTACCTTTTAAATCTTTTATTCTTTTATCTCTTTTATTCTTTTACTCATTTCATTATTCTCTATTTCTTTTAATTCTATTTTAGTTAGTTTAGTTGTTTTTTGAATTGTTATTAGCTAGATTAGGTTTTGATTGATTTCTTTTATATTAATTTTGCATTATATCGAGTCATTTGTTTTTATTACGTATTGTTAATTTTCTTTGGTTAATTTTAAATTCATCTTCGTACATAATTATTTTTGTCATGTTTCTTTATTTATTTTTGAATATATTTTCTTACGAAGGTTTAAAACTTTGCTTTGTTACTGACTTTATCCTTCCTATCGATATCACTAAATTGACTAACTAGCTTGCTTAAATTTCGTAATGACGCTTTTTGCCATTTTATTAAATTTATTTGATAAAAGATAATTTGAATTTAATCCCGGACTCCATCCAACGAGCAAATCCTTTGGCAATAAAATTAAGATCATTACACATTTAAGTCTTGGAAATTCTGTTTGTGGCTCTAAAATTATAACTCGATCAAGACATGATAATTGACCATTTTATTGTATTTTGGCAGTATATAGACCCCAGGACTTTTCAGGGTAGATTCAGTCATATCTTCACCTGCGCGATATTGTGGTTACTCTTCACGTCAGTCCGAAACTCTGCAGAATCTTCGACAAAATTGTAAGTCTTGCAGTTTCTAACAGTACAAGTAAATTCGTGTTCGTAAATTCTCTTGATCGTCTGAATTGTGAGCCTATTTTAAAACAAAAGATATAAGAGTTTCATTAAGGTGACATTTTGTGAACAATATTTTGTACAAGTTGAAGTGACCCTTCGGTTTCACACTATTGATATCATAAGACTTTCAGTTTCCGACAGTACAAGTAAATTCGTGTTTTTAAGAATAAATTGTCTTGATCGCCTGGATTGTGAGCAAATTTTCAAATTGTTGGAAACCGTCGTATTAGTGTAATTCTATAGTGAACTCTAAATTGGCGGGTTAGATTTCTAGAATTACGAACTAAAACAGTGAGTGTGAATCAACTCTTCCGTAAGGAGTTGTATGAACGTAAACTGCGTCAAAATCTGTATTTCGCCTCCACCCTCATCTGGGGTAATTGTAAGTACTTTTAAATTATAAACAACACACACAATATTATCATTATCAAAAATTTTAACACTATAAATTGTATTTTCTCTCATTACTTCTATAAAATACACTATAATAAAGAAAATGAATACATAAAATAATTGATTAGACTCTTATTGTATTTCCCAAATCATAAAATTAAATCAAGTATCTTAAATAATAATAAAGCAATATAATTATTTTTCTCTTAAATAAAGACAATCCCCATAGGGTTTATAGATAACAACGATCTCACAAACAAATAAATAATCAGAACTTACTAATCTGATTGATTATATATATATATATATATACCTTTTGAGGATTTTATGATTTTGGCAAATCTGAAAATTTTAATTATTATATATAGGAAAGATTATTTAACATCTTTTTAAATTTGGTTTTTAGCCAAATTCTTTAAAACTTTAATTAAAAAATTAATTTTAAAATTCAAAAATTGAGTTTTTTTGAGTATACATAAGTATACTTGAATTTTAAAGAATTTGGCTAAAAACCAAATTAAAAATATTTCTATTCATTTTCATTGCATATGACAATTCAAAATTTCAGATTGGCTAATGTCATAAGATCGCATTTTTCCATCTTTGTCATCAATTTCGTAGTAACGTAACAGCCTTCAAGTAAAAAATGTGTCTTTGCCATAAGCGATTTGACGCTCCTCTTTGAGGGGGCAAGCTCTGACCTGTAGGTAAAAAACAGGTAATGTAATGGCCCACATTAAGGCCCCTTTTAAAACCAGTAGCTCAAAAAATAGGTAAAATTAAACATGAATTTTAACGTAATGTAAATGCCCACATGGAGACCACTTTTTAATTTATAGGTAAAAAAATAGGTCAAATTAAACATAGATTTTAACCTAATATGAGGCCGTTATTTATCCTCTTTTTGACCTATAGGTAAAAAAATAGGTCAAATTAGATAACGTAATGTGAGGCCATTATTTATCCTCTTTTTGACCTATAGGTAAAAAAATAGGTCAATTTTGACATAGATTTTAACGTAATGTTAGGCCGTCATTTATCCTCCTTTTGACCTATAGGTCAAAAAATAGGTCAATTTTGACATAGATTTTAACGTAATGTGAGGCCGTCATTTATCCTCTTTTTGACCTATAGGTCAAAAAATAGGTCAATTTTGATATAAGTTTTGAGGGCCCCTTTGGGATAGGGCGCCCTTACAGAATCTTGAAACAGCGGCGGCGGCGCTTTTTTAAATATAAACAAAATATAATATAAATGTGAAAGAATTGATCAATTATCCGAATCAATCTCAAAATAATTCTTATTAAGCTCTTGAGTTTCATATGTATCGACAGCACAGCCATCCTGAATACAGAAACCTGCTTTTTCAGAAAATATTTTTTCGAAATCAATTAATAATTTAAAATTATCAAAGAACTCAGAAAAAATTGGTTAGCATGGTGGGATACGAGCCCACGACCTTTCTATTGCCGGTAGACTGCTCTGACCACTGAGCTACATGCACCCCAAGATTCTCCGAGTTCCCTGATATATACTATACCTCCCTGCATTATTTCATGATAATGTAGGGAGTTTCTTGAAGATGATAAACCTAATTTTTCAATTACATAGGCTAATTATAGTTTAGGGAGTGAATTTATCATTCGGAAATTATTAATATTAATGTGAAAGAATTGATCAATTATCCGAATCAATCTCAAAATAATTCTTATTAAGCTCTTGAGTTTCATATGTATCGACAGCACAGCCATCCTGAATACAGAAACCTGCTTTTTCAGAAAATATTTTTTCGAAATCAATTAATAATTTAAAATTATCAAAGAACTCAGAAAAAATTGGTTAGCATGGTGGGATACGAGCCCACGACCTTTCTATTGCCGGTAGACTGCTCTGACCACTGAGATACATGCACCCCAAGATTCTCCGAGTTCCCTGATATATACTATACCTCCCTGCATTATTTCATGATAATGTAGGGAGTTTCTTGAAGATGATAAACCTAATTTTTCAATTACATAGGCTAATTATAGTTTAGGGAGTGAATTTATCATTCGGAAATTATTAATATTAATGTGAAAGAATTGATCAATTATCCGAATCAATCTCAAAATAATTCTTATTAAGCTCTTGAGTTTCATATGTATCGACAGCACAGCCATCCTGAATACAGAAACCTGCTTTTTCAGAAAATATTTTTTCGAAATCAATTAATAATTTAAAATTATCAAAGAACTCAGAAAAAATTGGTTAGCATGGTGGGATACGAGCCCACGACCTTTCTATTGCCGGTAGACTGCTCTGACCACTGAGTATAATATAATAATATATAATTAATTATATTAATTATTAATTATTATAATATAATAATATAGTATAATATAATATAAAATATAATATAATATAGGTATATATATATATATACCAGCTGTCGTACCCGTCTTCGACGGTTTTTAGTTTCTTCAAATGCATTCAGAAGTGTGTCTACCAGTCTCGAAGAATGGGAAATGGTGGGGAATTTAATTTGACCGAAAAAAATAATTAGCTACCATTAACTATTTCATTTAAAAAAATGTTACTATTTTAAATCAGTGATTTAATTTTTTCATCAAATAATTTTTTTTAATTAATTAAAATGCAAAAAGCAATATTTGTCAATTATTTGTAGAAATTTAATTATAGTATTATAGTATTATGGTATTATAGTACAATTATAATCCAAAATTTTCACTAATTTTTAGATTTATAGTAAAGTCGAATTCGAACTAATTGTATCATAATTGCTAAAATCTAAAATAAGATCTATATTGCAAGCTGAATTCACCGTTTTTCCGATTAAATTAAATTCCTGCATATTTACCGTTTTTTTAGTTGGTGGAACCCCTGTTGAGGGTATTGGTAAGATTAAAAACCTTTGAAGAGTATTTTCATAAAATAAGTTAATTTTTGTAGCCATTTCCACCTGGAAAAATTTTGATAAAGCTGGGAATAACCGGATAGGTTGTTGAACAAAAATAATTATACACAGCCTGCTCAACTTTTGCCATTACAATGTTTAAAACATCCCTAAAGGTTAAATTTTTGGAAAAATTCTCAATTTTTTCATATTGGTATTATTTTTTAATAAAAAAATTTGTTTATTATTATATGTATATTATATATCTTTAAAATCATTTATATTATTAATGAACCCCCCTCAACAGGGGTTCCACCAACTGAAAAAACGGTAAATATGCAGGAATTTAATTTAATCGGGAAAACTGAATTCAGCTTGCAAGATAGTTCTTATTTTAGATTTTAGCAATTATGATACAATTAGTTCGAATTCGACTATACTATAAATCCAATAATTTGTAAAATTTTGGATTATAATTGTACTATAATACCATAATTAAATTTCTACAAATAATTGACAAATATTGTTTTCTGCATTTTAATTAATTAAAAAAAATTATTTGATGATAAAAGTCAATCACTGATTTAAAATAGTAATATTTTTTTAATGAAATAGTTAAAAATAGCTAATTATTATTTTTTTCCGGTCAAATTATATTCCCCACCATTTCCCATCCTTCGAGACTGGTAGACACACTACTGAATGCATTTAAAGAAACTAAAACCCGTCGAAGACGGATACGACAGCTAGTTACATAATATAACCTAAAACATTGCTGGCTTTGATCGTGTATAACGAAACTGTCAGGAAATTTTGAAATAATCAAAAGTAATAGTTTATACATTGCATTTTATTTAATATGTGTGTCTGTTTGTTTATTTTTCTAATATTTTAACAATACTTTTTTCACAGGATGACACTTATAAAGTGGCACGAAATTTTAAAATCCAAATATAGGATCGAAGACTTTGTCCGTAATGATCGTATTTGTATTTTACACTTTGCAGAAAATGCGATTGAAAGATCGTATAAAAATATTCAAATGGTGGTTCTTACGAAGAAATGATAATGAAGAAACCAAAATTATGTTTTTCCGCTTGTCCAACTATTTTTCCAAGTAAAATTAGGAAACAAAAAGTAGATTATGCAATAAAAAATACTAATTCAAATTCTTTAAAAGCACAAAGAGAACATTTTCACAAAAATAAAGAAGAGAAATTGAATAAATTGAAAAGAAATATAATTCAATTATTTAAAAATTGTTTTGTAAAAATCTTAAGTTTTAAAGCTACTTCTTTATAATTAATTATCGTTAACAAATCGTTAATAATAGTTTTTCTTATTTAAATCTTGATTTTCCTGTCTAGTTTCTGCTGTCAACAGTGAAACATAACCACACTTTCTAACTCTCGTCAAAATAATGATCTCTCTCGCCGTTCTTTCAAGAGTGACGAAGATAGTTGAAAATTGCGCATGCGCGTTATTTTAAGAAAATTATTACAACTCAGTGAACCAAGGTAAACATTTGGCACAGACTCTCACTGGTGCTGATTCTACACTTCCCAGTCGCTCCGCTTTTCCGTGGCGCTTTGCGTGAGATAGAAAAAGGCAGAGACTATTTCTTTCTTTTTCTGTCTTACATGAAGCGCTACGGAAAAGTGGAGCGACTGGGTAAGTGTGGAATCAGCATGGTATTACAGTCTCCTTATTATTACTCCGTGCGGGAAGTGCTCGCGCCATGCAAGGTGCTAGAAGACGTCAGCGCGATTGACTGCCATGCAAATTCCACTGGTGGCGCTAGCATGTATCTAGATTTCCATTGAGTTTTTCTACTAGAGTTATTACTATAGTTTTCCTACTGAAATCGCGCGAGAATTTTTCATACATTAATCGTGCGCCTCTTCATACTATAAACGCTTGTTTTTTCTCTCCGTGTACCAACAAATAAATATTGTATGATAAATCTCTTCTTGAGTGGTACAATTAAGTATAAATTTTGTTCTTTGTACTTTTTTTCTTTCTACAATACTAATATCTATTCAATACAATGTCTATAAAGTACAGGTACAACATTTTGAAGTAGTTTCCCAGACAGCACGTAAGCTTGCGGCAAGCTTGACGCGCAATATTGCTAATGTTGCACGGTAAGCTTGTCGCAAGCGTACCTCAAGCTTGAAATGTCAGTCCTGACACAAGGTTACACTGTAAGATAACTGTAAACTTGCCTCAATGTTGCTTGGTAAGATTGCCATAAGGTTATTGCAAGATTGCCATAAGGTTATTACAAGGTTGCCGTAAGATTACAAAAAAAAATTCTGCAAATTTTAAAATCGAAAAATTTCTAAATTTTTTTCTGATTTTTTATTGCTTAATACGGGCGTATATATAAAACACAACAATTTTTTAAATTGCAGCATCCTTTCATTGTAACCTTGCGGCAATCTTACCGAGCAACATTAAGGGTAAGTCCAAGTTGTGAAATGTAAACAAAGCAAAATGTAAACAAACGAAGCACTGAAATCCCATTTCGGAAACAGCCTTTTCTCCCACAAAAATTAACATTGGACAGCTTTTTTCATAAAAATGATAAATTAGTGTGTCAAAGTTTCCAATGAAATCAAATTTCACTATAAGCAATTAACAGTAATTAGTAAAATAACTAATTCAAATGACCTGTGAAATAGCATTTTTGACGCGTCGCGAAAAATAAACTGTTTGAGTATATCAACCGCACCGACGATGAAGAAGTCTCGTATCAGCGATTGGACCTTCAACATGTGGAAGGGAAAATTTTTCCCTTTCTTTCTTGAAATTACAAGAAGAAAGGGTAAAAACTTCTTCATCGTCCGTGCGGTTGATATAGTCAAACACTTTATTTTTCGCGACCTGTTTTTTTTTTAATTTTTGTTGTGCTGTTAATTCCGCTTTTATATTAAAATGGTTTTAAATTTTTTAACTATTGACGCAGGAGAACCGCAGGTAAAGAACAAAGTCGCAGCAGCGACAGAGTTGGAGCGCCACCCTCGAAGGCTAAAGTCTTACGACAGTTCCGAGGGAGGATAAAGGGCTCCAAAAGAAGGGTTACGGGTTTTAGTGGGTCGGGCTGGCAGTAGGTCGCCAGTATTCTAAATTTATTATAATACTTATTTATTTTACTTTTTTTTATTTTTTCTTCTGTTTTGTTATACCAACCCCACATAACCTTGGAGTGCGGAATCCAAGGTATCTGTAGGCAGATTTCCCAAAAGTCCCTAAGCAAAAAAAAAAAAAAAAAGTTAGACCAATACCTAAAAGATTGCCAAATTTTACTTCATTCGGTCAAGATGTTTTCAAGTTATAAGCGAACAAAATTTTGCAGACATACATACATACAAACATACATACATACAGACAGACAGGAAATTTTCTATTACCATTTTTGGAATCTCCGTTGCTTAACTAAATAAATTATGTTAGAAAAAATTAATTTCGTGCAATGTACAGACAAAAGTCTGATTTTATTATTATAGATATATTTCTATATATATTATTTTATCTTAAAACAATTATTTAAATAATAATTTAACCTCGCCTTCTGCTCGGGATGTAACACCAGCTTCTTTAACACTACTTTTAATTAACGCGATTTTAAACAATTGAAGGGCCGACTCGACGATGCTGCTCGGGCAGAAACCCACCGGAGTATTTTGACGACAGTCAGAGTTTATTTGCGGTTTATATACTCCTTAGAACAATGAGTCTTTATTTCTAATATTGATAATAATTATAAAGTTCAAAAGGTTGATAAATTTGTCACAATTAGTCAATACTTTCGTTAATTGAATTATTTATCGGCGGTTAAAGTTTATCTGTTTATGACATACTTTCTTATATCTCGACTACATTATTAATATGTGCCTTTCTATTGAGGTGTGAAAAACATATTTACTTCTTATTTAATATTTTCTATTGATTAGTTTCGCATTTTAACTTACAGTGCCGCTCAATAACTTTTTCCCACCCTACAGCGATTGAAGACTTAAAAAAAAGTTTTGTATTTTGTTTACTATTGAAGTTACAAAGCTCAAAAAAATATTGTTTGAAAGCTCATTTCCTCATCTTTAACATTACATAAAATCGGAATTAAAAAAAATTGTTAATGAGTAAATAATGTTACTGCAAAATAAAATTTTCCGTTTTTTTAATGTTATACAGTTTCATTAAAAATCATCACAATTTAATGCCAGACATATCATTTAAAAGCCAGTTTTATCACCTTTTAAACTCATTTTTAAAAACATTTATACCATAATTTTTAAGAAAAATATGATCCTTTGTTTAAAAAATCAGCCATTTTTTTTTTATTTTGCTGTTTAAAAACGGAAAATTATATCAAATCTTCAAATGATTTAGTGACTTAAAATATTTGGAAAAATTGAATAAATACAAAGAAAAATATGTTTGTTTGTCATTTCTAAGGTAATCGTAAACAAATGTAAACTTTTGTTATAAAAAAAAAAATTTTTTAACGGTTTTTGAAAGCATTTAAAAGTGGCCGATTAGTGTCGGTTTAAATGGCCGATTACTGACGGATTCTTCCTTGCTTATTTACTAATTTTTTTTGACGAATAAAAAGTTTTTTTTCATGAACATGATTAGTTGTAACATGATAGTTTTGTGTGATCGTAAGGAACAACATCACATAAAAGAAATAAAAAAATATGTATTTCTCTTTTAAAACAGCGTTAATTAAAAATATTGCTTCTAGATGGTCGACTACTGTCGGATTCTAACTTTTTTGTAAATTTTTTTAACAAATAAGAATTTTTTTTTGTAAACATGATTGGAATACTAGTTTTGTAGGAGCATTGGGAAAAATTACTCATGAAAGAAATTTACAAAAATTTTAATTGTAAATTTTAAACAACATTCATTAAAAAGATTTTCATAAGTGTCCGACTACTGTATGGTTTACCCTATCAAAGCAAAAATTTTAGTATTTGTCGGGTCGTAACAGTCCTCCCTGCTTAAAAGTTTTTATCATCCTCGATAAAAGTGGGTGATAATTTAAGTTCTTTCTTTTGTTTTTTTAACGTGATGAAGATTTTAAGTGCATATTTCCTGTGTCTGTTGATAACAATACTGTTGATGGTGGGGATTTCGAATGCATCTTCAGTTAGTATTATTTCTTCCTCGTAAGTGCTTTGATAATTTATTAATTATGTCGGAAAAATTTTTGGGTGGTGAGCAATCAAATAGTGAGGGATTTAATGTAGTGCCGAATTCACAAAATAACAATAATTCGTTTGGTTCACCGTTTTTTAATAATACTATAAATTTTTCGAGTGTTACTCAAAACAATTATTGTGTGATTCATTGTCGGGTTCTTGCACAAAGGCTGGTAGATTTTGAAGAGTATTTTGGTATTTTCCAAATCGCTTTTTGGCCTGTTGTATCTAGTCAGGCGATTAATATTTTGTGTAGGCTGTACGCCGAATTTACCGGAAATTATCTTGATCCGGGTGATTTTTCCGTAGTTCGAGGACTAGATAATTATAGAAATGGAGTCTTGATACGTGTAAATTCAATACAGTTGACAAGAGAAATTTTTTGTTACGAGTATCTGTTTAAATTAAGGTGGTATAATTTAGATATCGTTTAGTGTTAGTAATATTTGTTATTGTGAGTAAATAATTCATAGGTTATATAATGTATTTACATACATTTTATTTTATCTCCTTCTTAATTTAAAATTTTATTTTTCTCTTGTAGTTTGATTGGATCCAGTGGTCGATTTTGTCTGTGTGGGAGGTACATAGAAATGTACTTTTCTACGTCCTTATGCACCTGCGGACAAGCAACATCCAATTATTCATCATAATAAAAAATTTCTATATCAGCAATTGAAAAATCTTGGCGTCAATACTTTCATTAATTACAAGTTAGAAGCATTATTGATGCCAAGACTTTTAAATTGCTGATATAGAAATTTTTTATTATGATGAATAATTGGATTTCGTTTTTTGTTAATGTAAATTATGAAGTTAATTTTATTTGTTACAATTCAAAATGCAGTGAAGGACATTGACTTAATTCGGAAATGTAATTAAGCCTCAATGTGCAATATCAGCAGCTAATCTCGGGTTATTTTATTCTACTGCAATATGTACTTCGAGATGTGTAGGAGAGGAAATATTTTAAATAAATCGTTATTAAAATTTTCATTATAAATTTTACTTTATAATTTTACATTTATTTCACTAATTGTTTGGACAAATGCAAAATCTTTTACTTGGCGGAAGTTTTTGCATTATAGATGTTTTTGTTGGGATTTTAAAACTTTTTGCGTCATCTCAACTTTTTAATAAATGAAATAATTAATTGTAAAAATATTTTGGACTTTGATCTAATAATTTAAAATAAAATACAATTAAGTTTTAAATAAGAATTTATTTAAAATATGATACTTTACAGTAAACTTTTTAAAATAAACTTCAAGCCTATCAACCCATTATACTATTTCAAAATATTTTTGAAATGTTTTTAGCAGTTTAGTCTCTGCATTCATCTAAATGTCAAAAAATTTAATTTTTTTGAGAAAAATCAAAATTTTTCAAAAAATACAGACTGCATTAAAATTTCTAAAAAAATATATAGAGATTTTAACCCAATGAATAATATTTTAGAAGATTTCACATAACCTTTAAGAGGTTGTCTAAATGTTAAAAAATTCAATTTTTTTAGAAAAATCAAAATTCTTCAAAAAATACGGAGTGCATTAAAATTTCTAAAAATTTATAACGAGATTTTAACCCAATGAATAATATTCTAGAAGATTTCACATAACCGTATAGAAGTTGAAAAAATTCAATTTTTTTTAGAAAAATCAAAATTTTTCAAAAAATTCGAAGTGTATTAAACTTTCTTGAAATGTATATCAAGATTTTAACCTAATTAATAATATTCTTAAAGATTTCAGCAATCCATTTAGGAGTTTACGCTCCACGATTGTCTAAATCTCAAAAAATCGCTATTTTATCGTTTTTTCTAGCCTAAATTCTATAAAAATGTATAAAATGTTAAATAAACTTGAAAGAATGCTTTCTATTTTGATTCTTTATCCGACAAAAAAAGAATAAGTTAAATCGGTTAAGATTTACTCGAGTTATTCAATTTTATCGAAAAACAGCTGATATTTCGAGAACATATATTCGCTGTTTTTTGCTTTTACTTGACGGCGATTCTCTACCGCGAATCTTTATATATATATATATATATATATATATATATATATTATAACGTTTCACTTATTCTTTTAACTATAAAAATTTTTGATTAGGCGAATTTTGCTTTGCTTCAAACTTTATTAAAACAAAGACAATTATTTTGACAAGAGGTTAGGCTTGAACGTTATCTACACTTTGAATTTAATTATTTGGAGAATTTACGATAAATTATTTTATAAGCGCCAGGATATTTTACTTGAAAATATCCAAAAGATTAATTTAGTTATTTTAATTATTTTGCCAGACTAATTCAGAAATTATTAGGAAAGTTCCTAATAAGCTGCGAAGAGGGGAGGAGTAAGGAGATCAACGCAACAATTAATCAAACAGTCACTGAATTTTTTTTGTTTTTAATAATTAATATTTATTCAATTAATTTTACTTTAAATTTAAAGTTTATCTTTAACAACTATTATATTCAGCTGAAGGCCGAATTTTTGAATTTATGTTACCGCATTACAAAAGCGGTGACAAGCATCACTTTTCACAATGTCAATTTTCAAATTTAATTTTTGCCAATCTGGCGAGAAGATTACAAATTAGAATTACAGGGACTCACCGTCGAGGCAACGTCGACCCAGCATGGCTCCTCGTCCAGACATTTTCACTGATCTCTATATATAACTGGATGGGCGACTGCTATATAAAAGTAGCTTCCGGTGTGAAAATAATTGAAACCATCGACGCCATGTTTCAACCATCGACTTGATTGTGTGAGTTGCCGTGTAAGTGTGCTTTGCATATAGTGTGTGTTGTTCGATGTTTTGACACTTCTCTCGTACGTCTTAAGAGGTTAAACTACTCTAGAATTTTCAAAAAATCTAAAAAAAATTTTTTCCTTTAAAAGGTGCTTAAGGGTATATAAAATAAGAAACAATATGAATTATAAGTGGATACACTTTTTAAATGCTTGAATTTAATCCCGATCGTGATCATGTACTGCGCGCTCGGCAGAGATATTCTCCTAGTCTAATGCAGTGACATTTCTACTTTATTTTAACTCTTGGCTAGCTCAATAAGTAAAGTTTAACTAATTTGCAGTAATTTTCACAAATTGTCAATGAAATTCCACTGATTAAACTAGCTGAAAGTGTGTCACTGATTGGTATAGAGTGATAATTTTACCAATTCAAATTAAAACAGTATAAGACCCTCCGGGATGCGATAGTAGTCTTAATAGTTTAAGTAAATAAAAATTTACATTATGAGTAAAACCACAGTCAATCGTAATCGAAAAGGAACAAAACAAAGCAGCGGATATGAAAAAAGATCAAAAGCAACAAGCAAACGACCGTTAAACCGTTTTGAGATGAAGACTGAGGAGGATGCGAATGTTAGTACATCTGCAAAGAAATTGAAACAATCTGCTGAAGAATACAATGTTGAAGTTGATGATACTGTTGGCAATCGTTTAATAAGCTTTAATTCAGTGTTTATTTTTTTATGTTGCATATTTTTTTAGTTATAAACAATTTAGTGTCTATTTTTCAATAAAAAACTCCTTTTTTGAATAAAATGTTCACTATTTTTGCAAAAATCGATTTAAAAAAATCCCCTACGTCTTTCTCTAGCTTTTGAGATGTAAGAAAAGAAAAAAATTTGTTTTCTGTTCTAAGATGAAAATTATACCAAAATAGAGAACTTTCATTTCACCTGTTTTCATTGTTTTCATGTCAACATATTTTGGCATGTACAAACGATTTTGTCGTACAGTGCCGCAAACATTAGTTTTTTCATCTAATAACTGTTTGAAAAGTACTGAAGAACTGTACCAGTTATCGATAAAAAGTGTTCGACCTTGTCCAGCTAAGTCACCTAATAGTAACTTGACGGTCACTCCTGAAAAACCTATCAACTTACACTTTGATTAATTTTCATTTTTTCCTGTATATATTTTGTAGTTGTAAACGTATCCTGTTTTCGATTCAGAACATTTGTACGTTTTTAATCCAAATCGGGCTCTGTTGTGCGGATTGTATTGTTTGAAGCTAAGCCTTCCTTTAAACAAAATTAAAGATTCGTCTATAGAAATAAATTCACCCAGCCTGTACACTTCCTGAAAACCCTCGACTAACGCATTAAATACGGAAGAAATTTTGTGTAACTTTTCTCCACCTATTTCATTATCAGAAAAATAAAGGAATGCCCTTATTTCTAAGAATCTAATGATAGTCATGTAATTAAAAAACTAAAACCATTAAAAAATGGTGTCTCTAGGAAAGGTTCAGGGGTGGGATTACGCTTAGCAACTTTGCTACGTAGCGTTTTGCTAAGTAGCTCGTTATGTTGTATAGCGTAAAAAGATGAGATTTTTTTGTAGAGACTTATTGAAAATTAATTTTCCAGTCGTATTCAATTGGTACTTTTATATAAATCGTAAAGCAAAGTTTGTATTTGGAAAAATAAAATCTAGTTAGTATTTGTCAAGAAAAAATGGTCAAATTGCTAAGATTTATAGCGCTAAGCACTACATGAGGGTATAAAAAATTGAAAGTATCAATGAGTTATTTAGCTTTTTATTAAAAAATTACATACACAATGTCATAATAATTATGTACAAGTGAAAAGTATCAATTTATTAAATGGTTTTCTTGAATGATTCGTTCTCAATTTTAATTTAAACTAAAAATATGTTCAAAAATTTTATGTTCGATTCAAACATCAAAGTCGATTATAAATCATTTAAAACCAACCACAAGTTATATTTGTATTAAATATAAAGTTTCTTTTAATGAATCAAAAAATGCGTTTGAATTAAACTTAAAAATGTTTGACTGTATAGAAAAAATATTTTAAGTTTGATTTAAACAAAACCAAATCAAGCCCTTAATTTGAAAAATATCCTCATATTTATATTACACAAAAGTTCTCAAAAAGGAAAATAAAAAGGAATATAATGGGTTACCATTAACGCCCAAATGAACACAATTTTAACTTAAACTTGAACAAACGATTTAAAGTATTTTGAGGTAATGAATTATAGCAGCAATAAGGTATAGAGGGTTTTGGGGGTCGCTCTTCAAGATTCTTAGGTCAAAATAGCGATTGGATCAACATAAAATCCAAAATGGAAGATTTTTTTGAAAGAATACCAAAAAAATCACTGATTTTTTTAAAATATTTTTTTTAGAATTAAAAATTTTTTTAAAACTTTTCTAAAGTATGCCACTGGTGGGCAAAATAGTTTTATTTTCAAAATGTAAAATAGAGAAACTTTAATTTCAAGATGGGGGAATCGAAATTTTGAAAAAGTGAATGCATTATAGTAAAAAAATAAAATTTTATATCAATCTTCAAAAAGTATCCAAATTCGATTCAAAATGTATACTCGGGGGTTTTCGAGATCGCTAATAACGATTCCCATGTCAGTTTTTCAAAATTCAAAATAGCGGATCCAATATGGATGACATTTTTTGAAAAATTTTCGGATTCACATGAAAATTGTCACTCGGGGGTTTTTGAGGTCGCAGATAAATAATTGAGAAAGAATAATTGAATTTTTTTTACTTACATTCACATTAACATGAACATTTTTATTAATTAATATTTTCTATAAATTTCAGTTACTAACACCAAATGTTAGATTCCAATTTTCGGATTAAAAATCCTTCAATTCTTTTGAAATGTGATGTAAAACATTTATTAGTAAGATATTTTTATATTTTTATTGTTTCTTTGTAGTGACTTTTATGCTCATTTTTATTTGTTGTTAATTTTTCATTTTTGTTCTATTTATTAAATTTGGTTTATTTATTTATGTAGGGGAGAGTAGGCTACATTGAACCAGCGTCAACAGTGAACCAGCGTCAACAGTGAACCACTTTAATTTTCTAAGAAATGACTGAGTGGAATTTTTTCTTATTTAATATATAAATTAGTATTACCGAAAGCGACTACGTCCAAAAATTTACGTAGGTTTATTATTTACAAAGAAAAACGAAAAAAACTGTTTTTCACGTACAACACAAAAAATTTTGTGGAAATATAATGAATTTTTTTTATTGAAATAGGAAGTTTTAAAAATTAGTAAACTTGTGATTTATGTCGCTTAGGGTGTCAACTTCAATATTCCGATGTGATAAAGAATTTGAAGCCTTACATAAATTTATTATAAACAATTTTTGTTGTGAATGTCATGTGAATGCAGTGAGCGAAGAAGCGAAGAATTTTCAATTTTAAGAGTGGTAAAGTTGTCTGCTCTACTAATTAGTAAGAAAAATACTAGAAGACATGCTTTCATCACAATTGTGAACGAGATAAACTCAAACTGTCACTTTACCTACCTAACCTGACATCAAAATATATTAATCTCCTATATTAACAAATAATAACTCTTTAACAACAATTTTCTATTTTTTTGATTGAAAAATAATATTTTTTACAATGTGTAAGTGGAAATATTATTTTTGAAGTAAATTGTAGTGTTTTATTAAAGGTGGTTCAATGTAGACACAGATTCTTCAAAATAAGAAAAGTGTAACTTGTTAGAAAAAAATTAAATTTAATTATTTAATAGTAATAATTTGTGTTTGTAACGTGTATAGTAACTAAAGGAGTACTTCAGCTTAATGTTGACACAAAAACCTGATCAAAATTTGTAAAATTTAATTAGTTCTTGGACTTTAGAAAATACCCGGTTCAAAGTAGCCTACCCTCCCCTACTTCAGCTTAATGTTGATACAAAAACCTGATCAAAATTTGTAAAATTTAATTAGTTCTTGGACTTTAGAAAATACCCGGTTCAATGTAGCCTACCCTCCCCTAATCTAAAAACCAACAACGAAACGTAAGTTAAGTGAAGAATTCCGTTACTAAAAAATTTATATATATATATATATATATATATATATATATATATATATATATATATATATATATATATATAAGTTATATTAATTAAAAATTATTGTTAACTAATTACAAATAAAAAGGAAGACGAAAGAAAACGAAGGAAGGGGATTTGGTGGCCGCCTTCTTCTTTCCTCTTTATATTAAAAAAAATGTCCTTCTAAAATAAAGTTAACAAAATAGCAAGAAACAGCAAATTAATAATAATAAAGTGATCAATAAATAAAATAATTAATAAAAATGCTGAAAATTGTACACTGTAAAAAATGTTAGGTGAAATTTACACCGTCGCACGAGGGCAATAAAAGGACTCTCGTCGCACGATGTGAAATCACCCTGAGCCTCGAATGAAATTTACATCGACGCACGATGTATATTTTTTTGTACATCGTGCGTCGATGTAAATTTCATTCGAGGCTCAGGGTGATTTCACATCGTGCGACGAGGGTCATTTTATTGCCCTCGTGCGACGGTGTAAATTTCACCTAACATTTTTTACAGTGTATATAACACTAGAAGAATATCGACCGATACAACGCTCGATATCCTAGACCAATATCATATATACACATAATATAAAATAGTAAAAATTAAATATTTTTAACAATTAAAATAATAACAACTAATAACAATAAGTTAACAATTACTTAGTATAATGTAACAATTATTTTAATTGATAAAATAATCCAACTAAATAACTATTTTATACATTATCGAACAACGATATATCGATCGATATGCACTTCGATATACTCATTATAAAAATTAACAAATACATCAATTAATACAAAAATTATAGAAAAAAATTAATTGAAATGTTATGCTAAGACTAAAAGAATCAACAAATATCATAATTAAGTAAGCAAAATATAAAAATTTTACATTCAACAATTCAATATATTGTTCGATATATCGTTCGAAAATATCGATCGAAGAAACATACAAATGACAAAATTTCCTACATTTTGACATTAACTAAATAACTACATGACTATAATTACTCAAAATGATTAAATAAATAAGAAAAAGTGTTGTGACCAAGGGAAATTATCAGTTTAATTTAATAAATAAATTTCGATAATTCTTAAACTCAATTAATTAACTAATAATTTCCTAGATTTTATTTGCTATTGGTACTATCAATTAATCAAATAATCTTTCAAATCTTATCAGCAATTGATTCTCATGTCTCTCACTAACAATCAAATTTCACAAAAGAAAATGCTCAGTTAAGCGCCAGTTATTTTACTTGTTTGCCAAAATTATGAAAATAACAAAATAATTTATTACCAAATTAGAAATTTATAAACTCATATAACTAATACTGAGACTCTAATAATACGGGTGAGATTCTATTGAGACCGCCACTGAAAGCAAGTGTCGTTGAAGCACCATTTTAACAAGGACTATAAATTTGGACTCACCGCAAATTTCAAGAAAAGGGTTAAAGAAAAATACGCTGGTTAATCCAAAGGTTCTTTAATCGAGTTTTGCACGCTGGCGTCTCTGATTGATTCCAACCACTCCACTCTGAATATCGTCGCTCGTTTCTCTAATTTCACACTCCAACAATTCAAATTTTACAATTTAAGTCTCTCGAACAATAAGAGCCTCAATATATCGGTTGCTTACATTCTTATCTCTCACAAACAAAGAAATCTCCACTCGAATCCTTCAACTCACTCGATTCGTCACAATTCTCACGGTGTGTTCTCTACACTCTCTCCGCGTTCTCTCTCTAACCTCTCAACTCCCCTCATGCTGCAAGCACATGTCTCTCAAACCGGAAAACAACTCAAAATAAAAACTTCAAAACTGAACAAAAAGAAAATAATACCTGTTCATAACAAAAAAAATATTTCAACTAAAATGCAAATTAAACCTCGGATTACAATTTCTTGGTACAAAATTCACTTAAAACTACGTAATTAGACAAAATAAAGTACTAATTCAAATACAAATCAAACGGAAGCGTCCATTAATAATGCGCAAGGGCGGAACTAAAGAGGGCACTTAAGTGTCCCACGAATTAACGTGCCAGTGACGAATCACTTTTTCACAATTCCCCCCCCCCTTGGCCGGTACTACCCCGTAGCACCGCCAGAATCACAACAAAAAAAAATAATTTTGGTATATCAAACAAAGAAAAGAACAGAAAAACGCAAGAACTAAAACCCCCCAAAAAAATATCTAGAATTGAAACCGTTACTTTTTCACTACTCATTCCATAGTCATTGATTGGCGCGACGCCTCTCCTCGAAGAATTCGCGCATCGCCAACACTATTGCCTCATCCGGCAATCCACGTAACGCCTGAGCGAGCTCTCTTGTCTGCTCCACGAAACGATCCGCTAGATCTCCGGCTGACGCTGGTCTCAATTCTGCAGGAACCTGCTGTAACTCCTCAGTCCTTGGCAACGCTGGTGGTGGTAGAGTAAAATTCAAGGGAACTAATGGAACCATTGCAGACGAAGTTGATGACTCCAAATCAACTACCCTTTGAGTTTGGAATGTAGGTAGATTTTGAAGATGGTTCCAGACTTCATCGACCTCGAAAATTTTCTCGAAGTTTAATTTATCAACGTCTTCCCCTTTTTGTTCCTCTTTATGGTCATCGCTTTTCATTTCCACTCTTCTCATCTTATCTTTTGAGACTTCTACCATACTTGAACGCTGGGATCCTTCATTAGATGTAGAGGGTTCGGCAATGATAATTGATGGGCGTTTCCGTCCCTCCACTGTTCCTCCTCTTTCAGACACTAACGAGGTTCCTTTGATCGATGAGTCGCTGGCTAAAGTGACAAATTTTCGACCCTTTGTTTATTGCACCTTGGCTATTCACTCCGCTTTGAAAGACTCATACTTTCCTTTCCCAAATTGTTTGGCCATATCTGCCAAGTGTCTCTCGGAGCAACGTGGACAAGTCGTCAGGGTCACTCCACGTCTACCGCAATTTCTACAATACCCGACAAAGGGGTTAGGGCATTGGCTACGCTGGTGTCCTTTCTTCCAACAACTGATACATGAATTGGGAGGGAGGTCAACGTTGGGGTCGGTGGGAATAGGTTTCAGGTTTCCGAACATAACTCCTCTCGTTATGATTGGAAGTTTGACGCTGGTGGAAATTTCCAAACTGGCCAGTTCCAAACTCACTTCTGCTCTCTGGTTTGGCGGTCCAGGGGGAGTGATCGGACGTTCGGGCGATGGTGTAAGTTGCCTGCTAACATAATTTTCCGGAAACAAGATGTTACTCCGAATTTCTCGAATCGCTCTTGTTCGCTCATCCCGAAGTCGTTCCCTCTCACGCGATGTGGCTGGTTCTTCTCCAAGGAAATAACGCTCCAACTCCTCCACAGCCAAGCGATTCTCCCACTCCTGCTCACTTTCTCCTAACCTTCTCGCTGGTTCCGGTGGACACCGGACTCTTCCTCTCCCTCCGACCGCCGCCATATCATTATGGTGACTGAAAGGTATCAACGCTGGTGGTGATGAAACATCTTCCCACTGAATCAAGTCTTGGTTGACTTCCTCCTCCACTGATTGATCGCGAAGACCTGGTCGACGCTCCGATGAATCTCCTCGAAATCTGGCGAAGCCTCGACCTCGGAATCCCGCTGGAACTTTGTCATCTGATCCTGACATTTCTGCACAAATTCGAATAAACAAAAAGAAAATCAACGCTGGCACAAACAAAAATGGTAAATAAATGCACAAAAGAAAATTAACAATAAAATAAAATAAGAATTTCAATCAATGGAGAATTAACCCTTGTTAACTTTTCGGGGTGGAATGTAACGTTTTAGCTCTGAGACGTGCACCTTGGGAATTCACCTATTATTGCTCGTGCCTAACACGTAGACGGTCGGAGATAATATTTGAACAATTTCGAAAGGACCTTCGAATTTTGGAGCCAGTTTCGTTGCAAATTTGTGAACACCGCTGGACAATTTGTGAGTCCTCCAAAGCACCAAGTCTCCAACATTGAATGCAACATTTTTCCTTCCTCGATTGTAATACGCTGCTTGCTTGGTCCTCTCTTGGTTGACCACTCTTGCCACCATATCTCGAATTCCATCTAATCGTTTCATACGATCAGTCCACAACGCTGGGTCAATTTTCATAACTGAAGTTGGATTTTCCACAGCTCGCCGAAGACTCTTGACTGGTCTTGGATGGCGACCATAATTGAGAAACGCTGGTGATACCTTCGTTGACGCTTGGGTGGCGGTATTCATGGCGTGTCTCAACTCGTGCAGGTGTAAATCCCAATTTCTATGATCTGAGTCGATGAAAGTTGAGATCATTGTTTTCAGCGTTCGGTTTGACCTCTCAACCGGGTTCGCTTGAGGGTGATAGGGTGGTGTGGTTATGTGCTTTACTCCGCACTTCCTTCAAGTGACGGTTGTCGAACTCCTTTCCATTGTCGGTGAGAAGGAACTCTGGAGTTTCCCATCGAAAAAGAATGAGTTCCTCAAATGCTTTGGCAATTGTCTTGCCGTTCGCTGAACGTATTGGTTTCAACTCCACCCAGCGAGAGAAAAGATCTTGAAAGACCACAAGATGTTTGTACTGGCTTTTGCTCGCTGGAAACTCCATGGTTTCGGCTGCCACTACAGACCAAGGTCGTTCGACAATTCTTTCTCCCATCAATCCTTGTGGTCCCAGTTGAGAAACTTTGTGAAACTGGCAGTCAGGGCACTGTGTGACGAAATTGTGAACGTCATGCCAAATACCCTGCCAGTAATATTCCCTCGCCACTCTATCGTAAGTTTTGTCGACTCCAAGGTGACCAGCTGAGAACTCAGCATGCGCCACGGTAAGTATTTCCTCACGATGTTCTAAGGGAACAACCAATTTCCAAATTTCCTAATTTCCGGTAACTGGAGTCAAGAGCGGATCGATTCTTGATCGGTATAACATCTCGTTCTCTATCTTCCAACCCGGAAAACGCTGGGGGTGACTCCTTACTAATTCACGTCGTTTCAAGTATCACGGATCATTTATTGTCTCGAAGGCAGCAATTTCCTCCTCTTCGTCTTGCTCGACTATTCGCGAAAGGGCATCTGGAACTTGATGTAGTGTGCCTTTGCGATGCATCACGTCGAAATTCCACTGTTGAAGTTCCAGTGACCAACGCGCAAGACGACCAGTGGGCTCTTTCAAATTACGCAACCATTTTAAAGCACTGTGGTCCGTGATAACTTGGAATTTAGAACCCTCCAAATAAGGACGAAACTTCTTCTTCACAGACCACAACAACTCTAGACACTCCTTCTCCGAGACGCTGTAATTTCTCTCGTGCGATGTGAGTACTCTGCTAACATAAGCGATAGGATGTTCTCCATCCTCGGTCTCCTGTGTGAGTACTGCGCCCAACGCTGAATTACTTGCATCGCACTGAACAGTAAATGGTTTACTGAAATCAGGGCGTGCCAATACTGGTGCTGACGTCAATTTTGATTTCAGGAGATTAAACGCATTTTCTTGTTCCTCACCCCATTCCCAACGCTGGCTCTTTTTAAGAAGTTTCAAAAGTGGCAACTTCATTTCACTATCCTTCTCAATGAACCTCGAATACCACCCTACCATCCCAAGAAATCTTCTCACTTCTTTCACATTCCTTGGCGCTGGATAATTTAACACTGGTAAAATCTTGTCAGGGTCAGTTCTTAGTCCTTTGTTATCAAGAACGTAGCCTAAATATGCAACTCTAGAGCACCCGAACTCACATTTATCGGGGTTGACCTCTAATTTTGCATCTGCCAATTTTTTTAACACTAGTTCTAACCTGTGAAGGTGATCTTCGAAAGTTTCGCTGATGATGATAATATCGTCCAAACTTTTTACTTTCAGGGGACAAAGGAACTTGGTGATACGCTAGTATAAGGTCGATTTTCGAAATAAAACGCGCTTTTCGAAGCTTATCGAGTATGGAATCGATGCTGGGAATCGGATAAGCATCATGAATCGTCACTTTATTCAAATCCCAATAATCGAAGCACAATCTATAAGATCCATCACCCTTTAGAGCAACAACTGGAGCACTACTCCACTCGCTGGCTGAACGTTCGATTATTCCCATATCTAACAGTCTTTTAATTTCCTTTATCGACCAATCCAAGATTGCAGGAGACATTCTTCTCGGTCTTTGTTTGACTGGAGTCGAATTCGAAATAGCAATGTGATGTTCGGTGAGTGTTGTCATACCATGTTCCTTCGACGGTGGTATTATCAAATTCTTGACTACCTCTTGAATTTGTTCACGCTGATCGCTAGTTATTTCTGAAATTCCTACACACTCTGCAAAGATGTCACTATCAGTACGCTGGTTTATATTTTAAGCAAACTCATGCCACTCCTTGCTGTTGACTCTCCACAAACCCTTTCCGAGTTGCACATCCATGTCGAACGCTCGACAAAAATCAACTCCTAAGATTACGTCCTGCGTCAATAAATCGATCGCCCTTAACTCAAATGATTGAGAGACACCATCGACGGTTAACCACAATTTCAATTTTCCAAGAGTGTTTGTAGAACCACCGATAGCACTCTGTATCATTGTGTCAGTTGATTGAAGCTTCGATTTAAATTTCTCCGCTAGTTTAGGGCCTACCACAGAGATCATTGCCCCAGGGTCAAACAACGCTAGATAGAGCTGATCAGCGATGACTAATTTTAAGAAATATCTATTTTCAGTCCTCGCTCCATCAACAGCTTCGTCATCCATGGTGGGCTCAGCTGTTTTCATAACAGCTTTCCCCCCCTTGGATTGAATTACCGGTCTGATCGTTGGCACTTTGATAAATATTTGTCGATTGATCAGAATTTGGTAAATCATTCACTAAAAAGTCAGGTAAAAGAAATTTTTGTCCCCAACGACTCTCAACACAATCCGCTTTTTTCTCTAAACTCAATTTATTGTCACAATTGTTAACCCTCTTATTGTCATTTTCCAAATAAATGTCACGAAATTTTAATTTCCTAATCGCGCCTTTACTTTCACTTGACAAAAATTGGTTGAATGGATCCCCTCCATTCGGTATGCTAAATAACTCCCCACTTCTTCTCACTGGAGGGAGTAAGTCCGTCTCACTCGATTTTTCCCTCTCCACTACTCCTTACTCTTTCGTTGGGAGTAAGCTCGCCTTACTCATACATGTGCCTCGCTTCGAAACGCCTTCGCTGGTCGCTGAGAGTGGATCCCCTCCACTCTGTACGCTGGTTGTCATGACACCTCCCTCTCCTATTTGCACTGAGAATGAATCCCCTTCACTCTGACATATACACGCTGGTACAACTGCACTCACAAATTTCTCCAACTTTACATTGGTCGTGGTGTCCATGCTGGCTGCCCCTGTGTAGTGGTGGGGGGAGCAGGACAGTTCTGTCCCCCCGCACGCTCGTTTCCCAAAGCAATCTGATATTGTCTTAATTGTACGCAATTAGGACAATTTGCGAACGCGACTCCCGCTGTACCACAAACTTGACATTTTTGTCTCAAAGGGCACTGATTTGCATAGTGTCCTTGTCCTTGACAAAAATGACACACACGAAACTGACACTCAGAAGCCTTGTGGCCAACACCTTGACAATGGAAACAAGCTCCCACAAAACCCTTTGGATTTGCTCCATTGTTCTGATTATTTCTTAACGCTGGTTGATTCTGCTGTTGAAATGAAATCTGATTTGCTCCCATCAAAACGGAAGCAAAAGTTGGTGCTGATGGTGCTGGAAGAAGCTGAGGTGGTGTTGGTTTTAAAACACTTGGCGACGCTGGTGCTTGTGTTTTAATTGCATCCACTTTTTCACTTTTGTTCTTACTCTTCTTTTTACTCTTGGATTTCTTCTTTCTTCCCCCCTTTGAGCTTTTAGTTGATTTGTCGCTGGATCCAGACTCACTCTCCGCTTGTTCTTCTCTTAATGCCTCCACGTTGACGCTTTTTCCTGGAACAATTGCCGCTGCTGTGGGAAATTTCATTTTCTCCTTTGGCAGTGGGGGTGAATATCGAAGATCCACCGCCTTCGCTTTCTCGAATTCTCGTAAGACTCGTTCCATTTGTGAAAGTGAATTGGCCTTAGAATTCACTAACATGCGACGATACTCGGGTACAAGGCCATTATAGGCAATCCTATATTGAAGATCACGAGTCAGAGGCTTTTGAAGATGACCCATAATAATTTTCAGGTTAGTTAAATATGTGGTGATCTTCTCTCCTTTCGCTTGAGTGCGGCTTCTCAATTCCTCCATAACTTCCAGGTCATCACTCTCGCTGGAAAATTCATGCTGGAACGCCTCACGAAATTCTTGCCAGGTTAACACATCGTTTCGAACAGTGCGATACCAACTGCTCGCACTACTTCTTAGGACGCTGGGTATGGCCTGCAACAATTCCTCATCGGTGATAGCTGTACACAGCTGACAATCTTCGACTCTATTCAGGAACTCCTCTGGATCTTGTTTTCCATTATTCGAGAATTTTATTTCCCAATCTCTGAGGCTTTTAATCACTTTATTTCGCCTCTCTGTT
Source organism: Leptopilina drosophilae (assembly GCA_032873175.1). Taxonomy (NCBI): domain Eukaryota; kingdom Metazoa; phylum Arthropoda; class Insecta; order Hymenoptera; family Figitidae; genus Leptopilina; species Leptopilina drosophilae. Next base: position 16,373,157 of record CM065480.1, on the reverse strand, counting down.
GTCGTAGTCCTGCTATGTTGTGAAGTACGGTGAGATGCTGGTTCTTCCTCATCGCAGGATGACGAAAACGCGTAAGGAGAATTTTCCCCCTCTTTGGATCTGTGTGAACCCCTCTCACTTGTGTGGGCACGCTCTATTTCTTTCTCTACTTTTAGCTTGGACTCACGCTCCGCACTCGGAATTTTCGACACAACTTCTTTCAAAATTTCTTCCCGTTTAACGCTGCTTTTAGCTATCGGTTCGGGATGAGAATGTTCAACTTGTCTGATTGGGGAGGTAAAATTTAAATATTGTTCCTCTAAAAGTCGACGCTGTTCTGCTTTCCACTCCAAAAACATTCGGTATTCAGGGTCGTTTAACAATAAACTAAATTGTTCTAATTTCGCCATATTAGGGGCAAGTTCGGACGAAATGATCGGCATGCTCGACGATGCTGTGGTGTAAACCACTGCGCTGGTATGGGTACTTGGCGAGGTGGAAACGATCGACGTTGTGACGATACTCGCGGATGTCATTATGGGGGTAGAAGAGTGAAAAGAAGGGAAATGACTCGTTTCAGGAGCTGGTGTAACGTTGATTTCTCTCACGGTATTCTCATTAGTATCGATACTAATTTGGGAGAGTCGTCTACCCAATTCTTGAACGCTAGTATCTTGATTCTCCTTCAAATTTCGCTCGGTAACCTTCGAAGTGACTTCCGCGCTTAACTCTGGCAACGCTTCGATATTAAAAATTAATTCTGAATTTGCCTCGTCAAATTGTTCATCCCACGGCACGTCAACATTGTCTTCTAATTGTAAACGCATCTCCGCACGAAACAAACGCTCGCGTAGTACTTGTAAAGTACCTTCGACGCTGGCTGACCTGCGCAATGGGCTTCTTTCTCCTTGAAAATAAAGATGACTACCCCAAGCAAATTTTCATGGGATAAAAATGGCCGACATCGAAATTTTTCTCACCACGTGCACGACTCAGAACCGAAATTTCAAATTTGAGGTTAGGTGGCACTTATTCTTCAACACAAAAATAAATTAAATTATCAACACGCTGGAAGAAAAATGATTAGACACAACAAAAAATATTCGCTGGAAAATAATTATTACACACAAAAATATTCGCTGGGCAAACACAAAATACCAAAGAAATTAGACGCTAGAAATAAAAATGTGCTTAAGTCTCAACGTTGCCCCACGTTGGGCGCCAGAAATTGTGACCAAGGGAAATTATCAGTTTAATTTAATAAATAAATTTCGATAATTCTTAAACTCAATTAATTAACTAATAATTTCCTAGATTTTATTTGCTATTAGTACTATCAATTAATCAAATAATCTTTCAAATCTTATCAGCAATTGATTCTCATGTCTCTCACTAACAATCAAATTTCACAAAAGAAAATGCTCAGTTGAGCGTCAGTTATTTTACTTGTTTGCCAAAATTATGAAAATAACAAAATAATTTATTACCAAATTAGAAATTTATAAACTGATATAACTAGTACTGAGACTCTAATAATACGGGTGAGATTCTATTGAGACCGCCACTGAAAGCAAGTGGCGTTGAAGCACCAATTTAACAAGGACTATAAATTTGGAATCACCGCAAATTTCAAGAAAAGGGTTAAAGAAAAATACGCTGGTTAATCCAAAGGTTCTTTAATCGAGTTTTGCACGCTAGCGTCTCTGATTGATTCCAACCACTCCACTCTGAATATCGTCGCTCGTTTCTCTAATTTCACACTCCAACAATTCAAATTTCACAATTTAAGTCTCTCGAACAATAAGAGCCTCAACATATCGGTCGCTTACACTCTTATCTCTCACAAACAAAGAAATCTCCACTCGAATCCTTCAACTCACTCGATTCGTCACAATTCTCACGGTGTGTTCTCTACACTCTCTCCGCGTTCTCTCTCTAACCTCTCAACTCCCCTCATGCTGCAAGCACATGTCTCTCAAACCGGAAAACAACTCAAAATAAAAACTTCAAAACTGAACAAAAAGAAAATAATACCTGTTCATAACAAAAAAAATATTTCAACTATAATGCAAATTAAACCTCGGATTACAATTTCTTGGTACAAAATTCACTTAAAACTACGTAATTAGACAAAATAAAGTACTAATTCAAATACAAATAAAACGGAAGCGTCCGTTAATAATGCGCAGGGGCGGAACTAAAGAGGGCACTTAAGTGTCCCACGAATTAACGTGTCAGTGACGAATCACTTTGTCACAGTGTTTAATAAATAAAATAATTTACAAAATAAACATTTCAAAAACCCTAGATTATCAAATTCAAAATTCCCTACATATAATAAGCATTCGAAAAAACAAAATATTAATTAAAAAATTCATTCCACAGATGAATATCCCAATCCTAGGATCCATCTCTGAAGCAATGGACTACATTTCTGTCGCATTTAAATTACTACTATTATTGTTAGCAATAATAGTTATTAAAAATTTATATATTTGCTATAAAGTAATTTCAATGAGACGACGATGGACAAATCAACCAACAAGCCTGTAGATAACCATTAGGGACAATGGAAACACTAAGGAGGGAAGACGAGCCACAAAAATTTCAAAAAATAAATTACAAGGCTCTGACGTCACACATATATCGATCCCCTCTTGCGTGAGATCATTACGACATATACTCACTGCGTGTTTTCGGCAGATGCTCGGTTTGTAATCCGGATTACTCCAGTGGTGCCGAAATGGATTTTTTGTTTCTGTTTTCAAATTTGCAATTTTACACATGTGAATACAGCTTTATTTTGTTCAGGATAATGACCAATCTTGTGCATGTAATATAATTGACATAAATAACGTATATATTACGCGTGTAATTTATCTATTCTATAATTTAATTTATTTTTCCACAATGGTAAATATAAAAGGTGGATGTAATTACTGTAGTTTCTAAAATTGTAAGTAGATTTTTGAACACGCAATAGAGAAGGAAGACTAATGGATAAAAATAAAATTATTAAAACTTTTAGACATTTTATGAACTTAACATATAAAACATTATTCAAGGTAATATTTATTTTTACGTTTGATTTTTAGTAATTACTATTAACTAAAGAAATAAGTTAATATACATTTATGAATTATTTTTTTTGTATAAAAATAACTTTCTAGATTGTTATGTTATTTTATTTTTTTGTAAGAAGTTACATAAAATAAATTATTAAATGCACTATGCACTGGAATCTCACAAGAGCGGTCTTCCGAAAAGCGGACGAGCTGTTTGCGCGGGGAAGGGAAAAGTAAGGGGGTCGCAGTAGCGTCTATTTTAAGTGTTCCTATTGCGACGCGTGTTATGCGTATTCATATTAAATCAAAAGACACATTTGTGCAGTTCACCGTACAGTCCTGAAGTGTTTACATTTTTCGACGTCAAGGACGATCTCCCTAGAGCGGTCCAAGAATATTGCCGTCCGCTCTTCGGAGGTTTCAGTGTATAATATTATTAAATAGATTTAAATAATTTCACAAATTTTTAAAAATAATGATATTGGTTTTGATTAAAATGATTTACAATTGATCGACGTTTGTAAACATTTTAATTTCATGAAAGAAATATCTTATTACCGGGTAAACTAAAATTAAACAAACCGCATTTTACCGACTTGTCATTTTACCGAATTATCATTTTAACAAATTATAATTTTATGAAATATCATTTTATCAAATTAACATTTGCTCCAAAGGACATTTTACCGAATTGTTATTTTTGCGAATTGTTTTTTCGTGCAAAATGTTATTTGTTCAGAAGAAAAGATTTTCACTAATTGTTATTTCTATGAAATTACCATTCTTATAAATTGTCATTCTTTCAAATAATCACTCATAAGTGATTATTAGCAAATTCCATGGGAGGTATTCGCAAGAACGCCGATTCTTTAAAATAATAATTCAAAAAGTAACAATTCGTAAAAATGACAATTCATTTCTAAGCAAATTATATTCTATTCAAACGTAGATAATTAATATTATTAATATAAATAAAAAATTTAAAGGTAGATTAGATTACATTCAAATAATTATTTTTTAATATAGTTAATTAGTTAATTTTAAGAGTTTATTTTGATGTACAAAACTATAGTTTTTGAATTTGGCGCTTATTTGATTATCCCACACGCTCTCACAGCTCTGCATGCATGTCAATGCATGTTCAGTTGTCATGGTAACACATGAGAGTAAGAAAGTAAGTCAGAAAATTCAAGTTTCATGTTTTTTTCTCTTTTACTCTCATGCTGGCAGTAGAGCTGTGCGAGCGCTTTTACACCCTGTTGTTTTTTGGCCTTCAAGTTTTGCCGGCGTTTTAAAAAGTAGTGACATCTCTCTCACACTCATGGCCTAGTTACAAAACGCGACACAAAACGCTGCCATGGAAGCACCTTAAAGCATTAGAGTGTAAGTTCATAGCGGAATTGTTGCGTATAATACGTTTATTACGTAATATATATAAAAACTTGAAGTTTCGCGTATATGTGTAATTCTGGATACAATCTATTATCCGACCATGATATTTGGCCATTGCAGATTTTGTCATCTGTTAGTTTATTTTCTATAGTTTATTAGATAAAAATGAGTAAAAAACAGACAAATCTAGTGAATGAAATTGTTGATCCTGTTACAGGAAACTTAATTGTTCATCTTGAAGACCGAAATACATTGAATAATTTGCTTGGAATAGACGGTAACTATACATTGAAAAGAATAAAATTATTTAAAATATAATTTCTTATTTTAACTCTTTTTAAAAAAAGAATAATCAAAGACAATTAAGTAAGTAAGATAATTCCTATTATATTGTAACTAACACATTATTCAAATAAAATATGTAATTGTGACGATTTCCGAAAAACATATAGGTTATGTTTTTCATACATTTTACTACACTGTAAAAAATCCTAAGAAAATTACACAGGCGAGGGGAAAAGTGACGCATTAAATAAGGTTATGTTGCCACATTGAATGCGGCGCTTTTCCCATTTTCTGTAAAATAGCCACATTTAATGTGGGTAATATTCTTAGGATTTTTTACAGTGTATAAAGTTACCATTCAATTTATGTAAAGGAAATAAAGTTTTAAAGCTTCAGATGTAACGAAAAATGAAAGCCAATGGTTTGTATTATTAACTGATTCTTTTCCAGTATATTTGTTATCTAATATATTTATTACAAAAAAGATTTATATTCCGCAAACGCTTACAAACGTATCAACATTTTTTTAGCTTTCAAGATATAAAGCGAGTCATAGAAAAAATGAGATTATCTAAGCCATTTTAAATTGTGTAGAATAATATATATTTAGAGGTTATATTGATCACATAGGGATATTGAAACACTTAAAGAATATTAAAACATTTTAATACTACCTTTCCGTAGGATGTTTTAATGAAACATTCTACATTTTTTTAATTTACACGAAAGGAAATTATATTAAATTTATTATTACATTCGGATACTTGGATAATGTCGTTTGGGATAATTTTCTTTACTTTAATAAACTTTAATTATTTAAAATAGTGTAAATTCATCTTTTAAAATTTGTTTTAAAAACTTGTATAAATATATTTTTATTTTTTAGTGTTTAGAAAGTATTTTTATGATTTATTTTGACTGATTTTTTTTTCTTACATAAAATTATAAACAAAAAAATATTAAAAATTTTATAAAAATTACATTATTTGTCTATGATTTCTAAACTATACATAATCTCTGCTTAATTCAATCTCCATACTTGAATAATTCAGCTTGAATAAGATTAATAAACAATAGTAAGAATAATATAATTATGAATTTTAAGAATGAAATATTATGACAAAATAATTTTCATTTAGATTCATGTAATAGAAGAGGAGAAAGAAGACGACGGTGAAGAACGCGAAGTTGAGGAAGAAAAGAAAAAGATTGAGGAAAATGTGAATACAGGTAAAAATTTAATTTGAAGTTGTGAACCTGAGAAAAATAGAATTCGAAACATTTTTATTCATGAAAGAATTTTATTTGATTTTAGAAACTATAGCTGTAAAGTGGTCAGAAAAAATGACTTTTTTGTTGATAAGCAGTTACACTAATATTTTAAAGAAAAAAAAAATGTATTGATGAAAAATCTATTCACAAGAATAGCTAACATCTTGCAAAAAAACGGACATAATGTAACTGATGAACAATGTAATTCCAAATGGAAGTTGTTAAATAGTCTGTACAAAAAAACTTATTGAAGAAAGGAAAAACTGGCGGAAGACCAATTAAATGGCCTTATTTCGACAAAATGCACGAAATTCTCTACACAAAACCTGAAATTCGACCACCTGCTGTAGCTTCATCTTTACATGGGTATAAGAAACGTAAAGAGCGTGATGATGAAGAAGAGAGTCAAGAAGAGGATAAGAAGAAAAAGGGAATAAAAAAAATAAGCAAGAAATAATACTTGAAGAAATGACTAAGGCACGAAAAGAAGCTACAGCAAGACACAAGGAAACTGCAAAGCAAAGAAGTGCATTTTTAGATATTTTTCGAGATGCAGTGGATGCTTTTAAGAAAAAAAATTTAAGTTCTTATAAAAGTTTTTGTTATATCACAAAAGTCTTTTTTTGCACATTTGAGTCCAGATTCATTGAGAAATAGCTTTTTCAAGTCAGTGTAAATATCACGTGTTTTTTGTTAAAAAAAGAGATATTTTTCGTAGTATTAACATGGCTGTGAATTGTAAAAGCAAATGCTTCATTTTCGAAATTCGAAATAGTTTGTCGTAAAATTAAACAATTCTTATGATAATTATATATTCTTTTTATAATAATCATCGTTAAGTGTACCAAAACTATTTCCTAAATTAGCAATGATATACAGTATTGTACAGTGCTGAGTATTTCATAGTTCATAAAAGATTAAATTTATATTTGTATTATATACTGTGTTGAAGATTTTCATATTTTTTTATAAAAATAAAAAAATGTTTTTCAGTTCTATTATCTCTTTTATTTAATTTACCTTCTTCACGCATAGAAAGGGTTTGCTGTGGCAGCGAACTTTTAGCTGCCACAGCAAACCTTGTTCGTTGAAATAGGGACAGCGAAAATATTCGCTGTGAGATCCAACAAGTTCGCTATGACAGCAAACTCGCAAAAATTTTTACTGATGTTTGTTGTCACAGCTAACATGTTCGCTGCCACTGTGAACTTCTGAGCTGTGGTAGCTAATTTTCGAAGATTTTACATCAAACATTTGTTTACTGCTGAAACTAACTTCTTTTTTTCCGAGTTTAATTTTGTGAAAAAATTATTAAAATTATGAAAATAATAATATTAATATTGTTTGTTATCACTCTAATGATACAAAAATGGTAACGAAATTCTGTATAAAATTTTTACAATCTTTGTATGTAACATTAAAATAATAATTCTTGCTACTTTGGTAAAGCAGAAATATGATATTAATAACTTATGCGTCACACGATTACCTATTTATATTGATGTTTTATTAGTTTTAAATAAAAAAAGGAAATTTTAGAATAATGTTCGATATGAGTATTTCAAAGTAGATATATTTAATTTTAAATCACACCTTTTATTTGAAAAAAGATAAATATTCATATCATAAAAATTTTTTCGAGTAAGAAAGTAATACAAAAAATGCTTTATTGCCGTAAATTTTTCAATTTTGAAATAAACGAATTCTAAATTTGTTGAATATACAAACATAATAAGAAATATTTTTGGAGAAACAGTAATCGTAGAATATTGATAAACTAATATTCTGCATTGAAGGAAGAATTTAAATTGAACTCCCATCACTATTTGAATCGAAGATTTTATCTGAATACAGGAAGCAATAAGCTGTGATATTATCTAGAAGAAAAATATAAGAAGTAAATAATATGATAACATCAGATTAAAGCCGGTCCCAGAAGTTTGCGTAGACACTCAGCCTACGCTCAGCATCAAATACTATACATTACAATTTTCTATAAATAAATATGTCTTTAATTTCATTTCTTTCACCTAGCAATCTAAAAAGTTGTTAAAAATATTTATAAAACCTGTGGATAAATTGTTTGACGTTTTTCAGTATTCGAGAAAAAATTTTAATGACGCCAAAAATGCTCAGAGTCGGCGCAAAATTCAAGGACGAAATAAAATAAATTGACTAGTGGTCCATGGTTAAAGGAAATTAGATTAACTTATCTAGAGAAATAAAAATCCAACCCTTTTAAAAATATATAAATTAGAAATAAAATCTTTTTCAATAATTTTTTTAACATAAGAAAAGGCAAATAATTGTAACTTTAGATATGAAATATTAAATGAAATGTAAATAATTCTAATTAACTTAATTATAAATCATTACCTTCTTTGATTTCCATGCAAAATATTTGCAATTGCATCACGTTTAATCTGCGCATGTAAGCGATCATTATTATTCTCTATGTAATTATTAATTTCATTAATATTATCGTGTTGGACATTTTCAACATCTATTAAATCGTCGAAAGATAAGCATATGTTGTGCAAACAACAGCATGCTAAGATTATAAGTGCTGCATAATGAACTTTTTGAGTATAGAGATATTTTAATCTCCTAAAACGTCCAATTAATAAGGCGAATGCTCTTTCAATAATTTGTCTGGTTTTTGCATGGATTCGGTTATAATAAATTTGTTCTTCCAATAAATGTCCGTCATTTCGATAAGGTGTAAGTAAGTAGGAGTGTAGAGAATATGCTGAGTCCCCTAATATATGGGTTTCATTAGAGAAGTAATGTCCACGATGATGAGTAATTTCTTCATTAAAATCACTTACAACCCATACTCTGGCATCATGGACACTCCCACAGCATGCAGCGTAAACGTACGTTAAATTCATTTTTGAGTCGCAAATCGCCATTATATTAATAGAATGGTAACCTTTACGATTAATGTAGCTTTCAGGATTTATTTTTGGTGCGCTGATTTGGATGTGACATCCATCAACAACTCCAATTACTCCAGGATGACCTGCCATTTCTTGAAATTGTTGTTTATTTCTAGCAGCAGCTTCTCCTGTAGGCCACTGTATAAAATTTGGGGAAAGAGCACATAAAGCTTCTGCGACATCCAGCATACACTGCCATGCTGTAGATTTTGAAATCCCAAATCGATCAGCTACTGATCTGTAAAATAAATTAACAAAAAATTAGTGAAAAAATAATTGTTTTTACATTTTAATTGTCATGACTATTATAAATGCGACATTATGTGAATCGGACTACTCGAATATTTTAAGCATTATAACATTTAATTTTTTTACCTTTGATGCTGTGAAATCTGTAATTAAAATTTTTTTCTTAAATTTCCGATTGGTAGGGTAGAGTGGGGTGAAAAAGCCATGGTGTAAGAAAGCCATTTGAGTTTTATTTAAAAACTATTAAGCCGATTTATCAGCCGTTTAGAATATAAATACTATTAGATTATACGCAACTTTTGACTCTGGTTTGAATGTTGTACCTATAATAATATACTTTTTATTGTAATTTTAATTTTTTGTTGCTTTTTTGAAAACATTTTTATGAACTTCTCAAACATATTACAACTTGATTAAGTGAGAACGGGTAATAAAAATAAATGTTTGTACATAAGGAGAAAAGTATACTGAAAACTTATACAATGTTAATTTTTGGAAATTGAACTGAATTAAATAGTTATTTTCGTAGCAAAGGCGCAAAATAGGTGTTTGCGTAGATGGCGAGATGAAGGGATGGAGGGGTGTCCCCAAGGTCCCGAAATCTCGCCATCTACGCAAACACCTATTTTGCGCCCATATTGCGAACGTAATTTTTTGTCCTAACTGCATGAAAAGTATGGCATTGAGAGCACGAGCGAAGCGGGCGTAAAAGTACAGCAAGCGGGTGTAAAAGTATTTTTCCGCCCGCTTATGTCACACGCTTGCGTGACGTCAGCGGGCGAAAAGAACTTTTGCGCCCGCTTCCTCAACCCCGGGCAGGTAGGACAAAAAATCCATTGAATATTCTGTGAAATTCATTTGTTTTTTACTTAAACTAACCTTCTTATTTTACAAAATTTCTCGTGTTTATTTAATAAAATTAATTAAACACGACGAAAAAATAGTTCAAAGTGCATTAAAAAAATAAACAACGAATAAACGGTTGCAACGAAATATATTATTTGTGGAGAAATTTAAAGAGGACTTCCAAAAACAAAAGCACTGCCAATTTTTCATACCTTTTCTAAAAGTCCTCTTTAACTTTTACCACAGATACCATATTTCGTTCCAATCAGTACTAGTTTTTCAAAAAACTCAATTAAATTTTTAATTTAGTTCAATTTCCAGAAATTAACTTTATTTACGCTTTGAGTATATTTTTCTCCTTATGTATATGTATATGTTTGAAAAGATCATTCAAATTTTTTGCACAGAGCTACTCAAAAATTAACATTAACAATAAAAACTATATTATTATTGATACAACATCCAAAATAAAATCAGAAGTTGCTTATTATCTAATAGTATTTATATTCTAAATGGCTGATAAATCGGTTTAATAGTTTTTTAATAAAACTCTCAAATAGCTTTTTCACCCAAATCTACCATACAAAAACTTCTTTATCCAATTCCAAAACGAAAAAAGTGAACTTTTTTCGTTTTTTCAAATGCAAAAGACCTTTCTAAGATGGACACTTTTAAAAAGTAAAAAGTAAAATTTTTTATCGTTTTAGAGAAAATTATTATTTCAATACTAAAAAGTGAGATATATTATAAACAAATAGAGTATAAGAAGTTTTGAACAATAAACTAACGGTGAATAGATTTTGGTAATTTGATTTTTTTAAATACATTTTGGTAATAGCTTTTGCCTTACATTAATCGACAATTAAAAATTAAGATTATTAGTTGTGACGTATGATTTTAACTAATTTTATTTTTAAGTCAAAAACAGTTCTGCTTACGTCAGGCAAAATCCGACGCTTCAACAATTAATATTTTAGAAATTTAATTAAATAAATTTCGCCGTCAGGCGCCAATTAATTTTATACATAATTAATAAACTGACTCGACTCGACTCACACTACCATTCACCACCTCTGAGATTCTCTTTCACCCAGAGGGAATTCTGCTCAAACAGTTGGCAGCAGAAAAGCCAACGGCGAGACACGACTGGCACAAGGTTGGTAAACGACTTACCCACAATGACTCGGCTTCTTCTCGTTTGAGAGTTGTCTCCTTGGCTCGGATCTCCTCAGCAGTGGCGCGGTGACAATCCACTAGGAGAAAAATGGCAAGGGAAAAGGACAACAACTCGCTTTCACTAGATTTCACCACTAAGTTTTCTTTTTATTTCTCCACCACAGTATCGGGCTCACTCTCCACTCCTCAATCGCTCAAAATTTACAATTCTCGGATCACCACTCTCACAGAAACACAAAAATTTCGATCGCGGCAAAGGACTCGGTACCGGCGCGACAATACAAAATTTTCATTATGGCGGCTAATATATGGGCCGCCTGTAGCGTCTCTTGAATTTTCCTCGTGGCTCGTCTTCTTCCTCGTCTCGTTCTTCCAGAGTGGTACTGGCCCCGCCATCTCCCCCCAGGGGGTGGGGGCCTTGGTCCCCACTATGGGTTTGGCGTACCCAGGGTGCCTGAGCTGGGTATAGGTAAACGCTGCCTATATCCTAACACCGTAATCAACAGGTGTACTTCAACGACCTCTGTGATGCGTGGCAGGGGAACGTTGTACACCTGTTGACCGGGGGCTTGGCTTAACCGCCTGGCCGCGAGATGGGGGCCCTCTATATGGTCCCCCCCAATCCCAAGCTTGAGCCGTGCGGCGAGGGGATGCGTGGTTGAGGGATGTCAACTATTAGCACGAATGCTGTGTTTTATTTTTTATATTGTACGATTTTGCCTTCCCTCACTTAAGGGTGGTGCGCTGGTGGGATGACGATTGAACACTGGATTCTTTTCTTTCTTTCCTATTACCTACACTATTTATTTATTTTCTTCACTTATTCTATTCTGACTTCTTTTTATATTCTATTTTCTATTCTATTATCTAACTTCATTTCTACTTCCTTCATCCAGTGCTTATTCGTCATTCTGTCGGCGGTAAAAACGCTGCCTGATGGGTGAGGGGTAAGAAACAGATGTATTATGCCTAACAAAAAAAGCCTCGGAAAAAAATTAGAGAAGGGGGGAGAAGAAGAGGAGGAGAATGTAACGACGAGTGAGGGGAGTAGCGTTGGCGAACGTCGCCGCCGCGATGCTTCCCGATCTCCGCTGCGTAACCGCGACTCGTCGACAGCTAAGAAGAGTGGTGAGAGAAAGTCTCGCGATAAAGGTGGAGCTGTGAGCGAGAAGGAGTTAAAGAAACTCCTAAAGGAGAAAAAGAAGGCGGAGCTGGAGAGAGAGAGAGAAAGGATGCGAGTGTTGGAGGAGAACGAGAAGAAGCAGCAAACTGCGAGCAGACGGGACGCGGAAGCCATGGATGAGGAGGTAAGTGTGAATGTTATGAGTGTTTTGAGGAAATCTGGTGTGATTGCGAGTGAAGTGCGTGAGTTAATGGGTAGTGAAGGTTGTGCGAATGTGGCAGACGATGTGTTGAGTTGTGTTTCAAAGCTGGATGAGATTATAAAACAGTTGGCATTGGAAAATGCCGTACTAAAAGGTAGGTTGGATGAGCGTGCGAGAATGAATGAATGTGTGACGAAAGTGACTGATTGTGTGAATGTCATGTGTGAAGTGGTTGATAAAATGAATAGAAATGTGGATGATGTAGGTGAAGTGTGGGAAAATGTAAAGACGAGTATGAGTGTGACGCAGAAACCATCGAGTGAGCCGCGAAAGAGCTACGCTCTAATTGTAAAAGGTGCGAATGAGGAACTAAGTGCGAAAGAGGTGAGGCGAAGGATGAATGAGGCGATTGTGGACGAAGTGGACGTACGGGTAAAAAAGGTGAGGCCAGCAAGAGAAGGAGTGATTATCGAAGCGGCAACAGATCGGGACAGGGGAATCCTCACGTCCTGCTCTAACTTTAGAGAGGCAGGCCTTCGTGTTGAAAAACCGAAGGTCATGGATCCCCGTGTCCTGATTTTTGACGTGCCCAATGGAATGAGTGAGAATGAGTTAATGATGAGTGTATATGAGAAGAGTCTGAAAGGTATGATTGAATTTGACGAATATAAGAAGCGTAGCAAGATAGTGGGGAGAATTGGAAAAGGTAGTGGTAGTGTGAATGGTATTTCGAATGTAATTGTGCAGCTGCCCTTGGAGTGTAAAAATAAATTGGTGAGTGATGAACGTGTGTATGTGGGATGGATGTCTTTTAGAGTGAAGGTCTTTGAGAGAGTAGCAATGTGCTTCGAATGTCATGGCTACGGCCATAGACTGAGCGAATGCAAAGTGGAGAGGAAATGCTTCAAGTGTGGCAACTCTGGACACGTTGGCGCCGTCTGTAAAGCCCCAGACGACTGCCCCAACTGCAGAGCGAGGGGACTGCCCTCTAGTGGGCATAGGGCCTCTTCGCCTGACTGCCCGGAGTATGCGTGGCGCCTAAACGTATTGCGGGCAAGGTGCAGCAATGGCTGATAACGCCACAATAATTAGTAAGGAACTCGAGATCCTGCAGCTGAACTGTAATGGTGCGTATGGGGTGATGACGGACCTCAGTGAATATGTTCTTGGAGAGCACATTCAGTTGTGCCTTCTCCAGGAACCATATGTTCAATATAATAAGGTTTGTGGTTTGGCTGCGGGATCAAGAGCATTTGTTAGTGAGTCTGGGAAAGCGTGTGTGGTTGTATTGGATGTTGGTTATGAATGTATGGTTATGAATGAATTTAATTTTGATGACGGTGTGTGTGTATGGATAAAAGGAGATATTGGGGAAATGTATGTTGTATCATTGTATTGTAGGCCGAATGGAGAAATGGATGAATGTGTAGAGTATTTGAATAATGTATGGCGTATGGTAAATGGGAAGCGATTGTTGATAGGAATGGATGCGAACGCCTCCTCCGACCTCTGGTATAGTAAAACCCTGGGTCGGAGTTGGCGAACACTAAATAGGGGGGAGAGATTGTGTGATTGGATCCTGTGGAGGGACATATCTGTGTTGAACGAGCCGTCGCCCATTTATACGTTCAGTGGGCCAAACGGTCAGAGCGACATAGATGTGTCCCTCTATAGGGGAGGCGATTGTCTGTTTGAATGGGATGTTTTGGATGAAATAGGTATAAGTGACCATAATGTGATACGAATGAAAATGAGAGTGAATGTAAGAGAGTCTGATACGCAGGTAATTGAGCTTAAAAAATGGAATGACAAAGAGTGTGATTGGAGTAAGTATGAGGTCCTCATTGAGTCCTCTGCCACCAGCTTTGGGTATGATTTGTACTCGGAGCTTGGGGCGGAGGACAAAGTGAGGAAAATGTATGAATGGATTGAAGCAGCAAATGATGAATGCATGAAAAGAATACGTCGGCGAAATAAAAATAGAGTGCTGTGGTGGAATGAAAGTTTAGAGCGAAAGCGAAAAGAGGTAAGGAAGAGAAGGAAAACTTACCAGGATGAAAGGAGAAGAACGGGTGCTTTAGATAAAAAAAAATGGAATGAATGGAAAAACAGTGTGAAAGAATATAAGCGAATGATGAAGGATGCTAAGGAGAATGATTGGCGCGAGTATGTAAGTAAAGAAGGTTCCAGGAATCCCTGGAACCGTGTTTACAAGCTGTGCATGGGTAAGTTGGATAGGAATGGATTGGCAGGAATGGAAAGGAATGGAAGGTTTTCGAGAACATGGGAAGAAAGTGCGAGTGTCTTGATGAATGAGTTCTTCCCGCCGGTGGTCGGGCGTGCCGCCGACAATGATAATGTCGGCGGGGTGCCCGATCGCTTAGGCGGGGAGAATGGTATGTATGAATATAGTTTGGATGAACTTGGTAGTGCTGTGAGTAAAATGAAATTGGGAAAGGCACCAGGGTATGATGGATTGACGAATGTGATGCTGAGGCATGTGTTTTATGCAGTGCCTCAGTTTATGAAAGGAATGTATGACTCTTGTTTGAATGAGGGTGTCTTTCCCAAGGAGTGGAAGAAAGCTAGAGTGGTTGCGTTGTTGAAGAGTGCAAGTAAGCCAAGGTCTGACCCGGACTTTTACAGACCCATCAGTCTGTTAAGTGGTCTGGGTAAGATCTTGGAGCGAATGATGGTTGAGAGATTGTTAAGATGTATGGATGGAAAATGGAATGAATGTCAGTATGGATTTATGAGAGGGAAAAGTACAGAAGATGCATGGATGAGATTAAAAGAAATAGTGAATGAATCTGATCGTAAGTATGTGATTGGTGTGTTTGTTGACTTTAAAGGGGCATTTAGCCATGTGTTGTGGGATGTTGTGCTTGAAAAATTGAGGAATGAAGCGAATTGTATGAATGAAGACTTGAATATGTGGAAGAATTACTTTTATGAACGAATGGCGTGTATGACAAATGGGATGGACGAAGTTGTAAGAATGGCGGAGAGAGGTTGCCCACAGGGGTCTGTTTGTGGGCCCTCTGTGTGGAACCTCGGTATGAACGAATTGCTAAACTTGCTGAATGAATTAGGTGTGAAAGTGGTAGCGTTTGCTGATGATTTGGTAGTGATTGTGGAAGGGGATACAAGAAATGCAGTGGAAGGTAGAGCGAGTGTTGTTATGAAACCAGTGTATGAATGGGGGAAGAAAATAGGAGTGGATGTGAATGACAGTAAAACAGTGTGTATGGTACTTAAGGGCAGTCTGCAAATGTTGAATCGGAGAGTGTATGTGGAAGTGAGTGAAGACGATGTGAGAAAGTTAAAATTTGTTGACAGCTTTGAGTATTTGGGAATTTTAGTGAGTGTGGATATGAAGTATAGAGTGCATGTGGATCGTATGAGAAGAACAGTGAATAATGTTATGGGTATGTTGCGTAGGGTATTAAGGAAAGATTGGGGATTGAAAAAATGTGTGATGAAAACAGTTATGAATGCGATGATGGTGCCTGCTATTATGTATTGTGTGATTGTTTGGTATGAATTGGTGAAACTGAAGACTGTGTGTGAAGAATTGAATAGATGCCAGCGTGTTTGTTTGTATGCGTGTACAAGAGTGTGTCGGACGGTCTCAACGGTGGCGATGCAGGTTATCTTCGGGTCGCTACCGTGGGACCTTGAATGTAAGCAAAGAGCGAATTGGACAAAGATACGAAAAAATATCGAAATGAATGAAATTGACTTAGTGACTGATGATGAAATGAATGAAGGAATGAATGTGATTGAGAGAAAGAAACTAATAACTGAAAGAGCGAATGATGTATGGCAGGAAAGGTGGAATGGGGGTACTAAGGGAAGGGTTACGTATGAATGGATTAAGGATGTGAGGTTTGTGGGCAAATGCAAGATGTTTGACCCAGGTCTGAAGGTGAGCTACCTACTGACGGGACACGGGAGTCTTAACGCCTTCCTTCATTTGAGGAATTTGGCTGACTCCCCGTCCTGTCCGTGTGGCTTTGCGAATGAAGACTGGATACATGTGCTGTGTGATTGCGATATGTATGAAAGTTTCAGAGATTTGGAGAGTATGAATGTAACTGGAGGACCTGGTCAATGGAATGTTAGTGAGGTATTAAGTAAGAAAGAATATTATGATTGTTTGTGTGAGTATGCTGAGCGTGCATTTAGAATGAGAGCTTGGGTGATTGCGAATGCGTGAAAATAGTGTGAATGATTTATGTATGAATGAATAAAAATTGAAATGTCCCGTCTGCTGCGAACAAAGTTTGCAATTACCAAGGTGAGATATGATTTTACTTTTGCCCGCCGGTGCAGGGAATGGTAAGATTCCCAACCGGTACTCATACCAGAGTATAAACGGTACCACGGGGACCGGATGCCCGGGAGACTTGTCTCCTACCGGTCATTGGGTTGGACACGTGGTGGCAGTGGTTAACAGCCTACATCGCTTGAGGCTAGAGACGTTCTTGGGAGAGGGCAGTCAATTGGGCACATCTAGTGCCATCGCGACTGTCCACTCTCATCCGCCTCGACGTGTGAGTTGCGGTCTCAACTCGGGTAGCGGCCTGCATAGCCGTTAGGGATAGGAAAGGTCCCGGCCCCCACCGAGGGTCCGCAACGGTCCTTACTGACCTTGCGGGAATCGGTAGACGACCAGAACATCTTGGTCGTCGACGCTGGCCGAGCGTACCTCGGCCCCGTTACGCTCGTAGGCGAGCCGTGTAGGTATACCAGTAATGGGAGGTCCTGCACGTAAAACCACATAGGCGATGGCCCCGCCATCTACCGCTTTCCCTCGTTAGGCTAGCCGCGCGACCTACTTTCCCTCGAATAGTGGGTCAGCTGGCGGTACTAGCTTTTCCGCAATTACCATAAAAATGTGGGCCTGTCAACTCGGGGCCTTTTCGACGGATGGCGCGACGATGTAGAATTTTCAACATTAATAACTCGCGTGAAAATTCGCATCGTCACAATCCCCTCCCCATGACCGGTACTATTTTATATAGGACCGTCATCTTCCTGATAATCTTGGCCGCCACTCCTACTCTCTACTCTGACTGGCTCGTTCGCTCCTCTGCGGCTCCCCCCTCGATCTCTGGTTCACTCACTCTCTCCCTCTGGCTCTATTTCCTTCTCCCTCTGGCTCTTTCTTATCCCTTCCCACTCACTCTATCCTTCTCTAGCCTCTGGTCCCTTCTTCTGTCTTCTCTCCTCCAATAACTGACGGACCGCCAGGTCAATTGTCGAGGGCGGGAGTCCCGCTAGGGCCCTCGTTAGCTGGGTGATTTTCTCAACCAAGTCTTCGTCTTCGGTTGTCGTCTCTGGATTGGGTCGAACCTCCCCCGCAACCAGTTCCTCCTCGTGTTCCGGCTCTGGGGCCTGCTGTTCTTCCTGTCCAGTCCCGCCTTCCACTCGGTCCCCTAACCCAACTTGTGCTCTTGGGTCCGGCTCAATTTCTCCACTCGTCTCCTGAGTCCTATCCGCTGACGACTGGCTCTCTACCTCGTTCTCCCGGTACCACACTATACCGCGGTAGTGGCGGTACGCCTCTGCGCAACGTGGGCAATTTCGGACAGTGGTGTGTCGGCGCCCACAATTACTACAAAATTTATGGCGCACTGGTTTAGGACACACCACTGCTCTGTGTCCGCGTTGCCAGCAGTTGAAGCAGCTGTATGGAGGAGGGTCCAACTCCTCTGATCGTGGAATCTCTTTGAGTCCCCCGAAGATGACTCCCGTAGTCCTGGCCTTCCCAGGGTTGTTTCCAGTGGCCCCGGTACGTTCGCCCTTCCTTACCGGGTACTCTTTCGGCCTCGTGCCGGTTTCTCCCACTCTTCGCACTGGTGGCCCGGGCTGCGGCGAGTGCGATCTCTGGGCCCTCTTCTCCGGCTCCTGGCTCTCGATGTCCTCCTTGCGTAGGATCTCCTCCCTCCGGCTCTTCATCTCTCTCCGCTGCTTGGCTCGGAGTGTTTCCAGCGCCACTGATGTTAGGGGCTCTAGCGTCCTAACAAAGCAGTCTAGCTCGTACTCGGCCAGGCGGCTTTCATACTCCTCCGTGCTCTCTCCCTCTCTCTGGCTTGCGGGCCAACGGTATGGCACTACCACCTCGGCACCATCGGGCCTGACTGCTTTCTCCTTCTTCTTTTCTCTTATCGTCTCCAGGGCACTTATGTCGGCCCAGTCACTCAGGGCGGTCACTGGCTCAAACTTTCCTCCCACGGCTCCTTCTCCATCGTTGGCTTTCGGCTCATCTTCAACTGGAGTTGTTTGGGCTCTCAGCGGCTCCTCTATCACACCTTCTACTATTGGGAACGACAAGAGTGATGGGCTCTCTAACTCTACGTCCCCCAATTCGAATTCTGGAGACGGTTGGTGCCTCGACTGTGGACGTCCCCGTCTCTCCATCCTGGCTCTTTCACGACCTAGATCCTCGGGCTGACGACCACCTCTGTCTCGGGCTCGTCGGTTTCCCGTTGGGGTGTACGGCATGGCTCTCCGTCGTCTCTTTCTCTCGGCTCTTCTTTTCTCCCCTCGGCTCCTCGGCTTATCTACAAAAAATTTTATTTATGCACCAAGGGACATTTTTATTTCCATATTTGAAACAGATAGGTATGGTTTCAGGTCGGTAATATGGACTTTGGGGACTCGCCTACTCTGTTCATCGCGCAGGAAAAATACGGTTGGTGAACGGACCTCGACGATCTCAAACGGACCCTCGTATTTCGGTGCCAATTTCGTCGCGAATTTTTGTGCTCCACTCGATAACTTGTGGCTCTTTTGCAGTACTAAGTCACCTACTTTAAAAGTCGCGTCTCTCCTACCTTTGTCATAGTGCTTCGTCTGTCTCGCTCGTTCTCTGTCAATATTTCTCGCTACCATGTCTCTCAACGCGTCTAGCCTCTTCAATCGTTCGGCCCACTCTTCTGGCTTTATTTTCACTACTTGTCTCTTGTTCTCAACCTCTCTCCGCAGGCTCTTCACAGGCTTAGGATGTCTTCCGAAATTTAGGAACGCAGGGGACGTCTTCGTGGCCGCCTGTGTTGCTGTGTTCACGGCATGACGGAATTCATGAACATGTAGGTCCCATTTTCTATGATCAGCACCGATGAAGGTGGAGATCATCGTCTTCAAGGTCCTGTTACTCCTCTCGACTGGGTTGGCTTGTGGATGGTAAGGTGGTGTCGTGATGTGTTTGACTCCGTATTCCTCAAGTGTTGACTTGAGAAATTTGTTGTCAAACTCCTTACCATTGTCGGTGAGTAAGTACTCCGGTGTCTCCCATCTGAATAGGACCAACTCCTCGAATGCTCTGGCTACCGACTTCCCGTCTGCTGACTTCAATGGCTTGACTTCTATCCACCTCGAGAACAAGTCTTGGAACACAACCAAATACTTGAAATTGCTCTTACTTGGTGGAAACTCCATGGTGTCTGCGGCTACTACGGCCCACGGTCTCTCCACAATTCTTTGGCCCATTAGTCCAACCGGTCCGGCTTGAGATACCTTATGTATCTGGCATTGGTGGCACTGTGTCACGTACTTGTGCACATTGTTCCAAATACCTGGCCAATAGTACTCTCGTGCTATTCGATCATAGGTTTTCTCGATTCCCAAGTGTCCGGCTGATGCTTGGGCGTGTCCGTCTTCCATTACTCTCGCTCGGTATTCCTCTGGCACTACTAATTTCCAACCGTCTTCGTCTCCTGTTATCGGCAATAAAAGTGGGTCACTTCTATGTCGGTAGAGATTCTCATTCTCTACAATCCATCCAGGAAACCTCTGCGGATGTTGGCTCACTAGCTCACGGCGTTTGAGGTACCATTGGTCCTCAATGGATTCAAACGCGGCAATCGGCTCTTCTTCGTCTTCTTGTAACCTGGACAATGCATCTGGGACATGATGTTGTGCACCTCGTCTGTGAACTATGTCAAAGTCCCACTGTTGCATTTCCAGGGCCCATCTGGCTAAACGACCTGTCGGATCTTTCAAGTTCCTGAGCCATTTTAGGGCACTGTGATCTGTGATCACATGAAACTTGTACCCTTCAATGTATGGCCTGAACTTTTTGATCGACCACAGTAATGACAGACACTCCTTTTCTGTCACACTGTAGTTTTTCTCGGCTTCGGTCAAAACTCGGCTGATATACACTATTGGGTGCTCTCCGTCTTCAAACTCTTGCGTCAATACGGCCCCGATAGCGTAGTTGCTGGCGTCACATTGTATTGTGAACTTCTTTGTGAAGTCAGGTCGGGCTAAGACTGGCGCAGAGGTCAGCTTCCGTTTGAGCTGTTCGAACGCTTCTTGTTGCTCGTCCTTCCACTCCCATGTTCGGCCTTTGTGCAGCAACTTCAGCAATGGTATTTTGATCTCGCTGTCGTTTGAAATAAAACGGGAATACCACCCGACCATGCCCAAGAAACGTCTGAGTTGTCTCACGTTCTTCGGCTCTGGATAGTTTCTCACCGGCTCTGTTTTATTCGGATCTGGCCTCAGGCCTTCACAGTCCAACAAGTATCCGAGGTAGGTGACCTCAGAACATCCAAACTCGCACTTCTCTGGGTTGACAATCAGCTTTGCCTCGTTCAGCTTTCGCAGGACGGTTTCGAGCCACTTGACATGTTCCTCGAACGTATCCGTGACTACTATGATGTCGTCCAGGTACCCGAAGACATACGGCTCTACTTTTGGTCCCAGCAATGAGTCGATCATTCGCTGGAACGTCATCGGCGCGTTCATGAGTCCCACACTCTTCGGTTCTTCTTTCTACCTCTCGTCGGTGGAGTGAGTTCTCCTCACTCGACCGCCCTTTCCTTCTCTGTGGCATGAATTTGAATTTTTGCTCTTCGGTCAAATCATCTCTACCTATGACTGGCTCGAAACTTTCCCTAACTCTACTTTCTCTCTCTAATTCAAATTCGCTTTCCGTCTTTACCCAACTACAACTAGGTGCGAATCTATCTACGCGCTCGCTCTCGTTTTCTACTTTACTCGGTTCACGACACTCGGCTCTTGTCTCTACGACCCACGGCTCACAAAACTCGGCTCTCCTCTCCACGTCACACGGCTCATAAAATTCTACTCTCTTCTCCACGTCACACGGCTCACAAAACTCGGCTCTCTTCTCAGCAGCATTTCTTACTGCCTGGTTAGGTTGGAGGGGGGTACAGAGCTGTGCTGCGCCCCCCACACACCGTTTCCCAAGGCGGCTCTAACTGCTTCACAATTCGGGCACGTCAGAAAGTTACATCCTGGCCTCTTACATACCAGGCATGCCTCTGCTTGGACTGGCTTCGTGGGGCATTGATTTGAGTAATGTCCCTGTTGTCGACACGTGAAACAGATCCTCTGATGACAATCTCCGGCTCGATGTCCTGGTGTCTGGCAGTGAAAGCATGCCCCCACAAACTCCTTGGGCGTCGTTGGCGCTGATGTGGCACTTTGCCCCGGCTTAGGTCCGTTTGGACCATTTGGCTTGGGGTAATTTGGTTTCACCCCCGTTGGAAACATACCAGGGTACGCCATTGGGTAAGCAAAGTGCATGGGCATTTGCATGGCTTGGGCTGATGGAGCACTGGCAACTTGGCCCTGTACCATTGTTGGTTTCTGGCTGGACGTTGCTGGGCTCATCGCTTCGACGCTCTTTTCTTCCGTCCTTTCTTTCTCTTTTTTCTCTTTCTTGCTTCTCTTCTTCTTTTTCCTCGGCTTCTCAGTCCTTGCAGAGTGATCACTCTCACTCGACTCGGACTCCTTTTCCATGGCTGCGACCTTCTCGCTCTTCGTATGTTTCTGGCCACTCTTCTTCTCTTTTACGGCTGCTAACGGAAAACGCATTCTTTCCTTTGGTGGGGGTGGGGCATATCGCTCGTCTAAATCCTTGGCTCTCTCGTAGTCCCTCAGGATCTTCTCCATCTGGCTCAACGATTCGAAATGAAGTCTTTCTAATTGGCGACGATAAACTGGTGTCAAGCCTTTATAGGCCAGTTTGACTTGTTGACTCTGGCTTAGTGGACGCTTCATGTGGCCCAAAATCAGGCGGAAACTGGTCAAGTATGGGGAAATTTTCTCTCCTTTCCCTTGTGTCCTGGCTCGTAGTTCGTCAATGACGTCATCGTCGTCCACTGTCACGAGGTACTCGTTTTTGAACGCCCTCTGGAAGGACTTCCAAGAATTTATTTCCCGACGTAACGACCTAAACCAGCTGCTCGCGGTCTTCTGGAGGATTATTGGTAGGGCTTGCAAGATGTCTCGGTCTGAGAATTCAGAACAAGCCTTGCAGTCTTCTAACCCTTCCAAAAATTCCTCGGCGTTGTCTTCGTCCCCAAAGAATTTTAAGTCCCAGTCCTTGAGTGTTTTAATCACCTTGGACCTCCGACTGGACTTAATTTCTTCGGTTCCCCCCCACTCTTTGCGTCTTGGCTATGATCGCTCTTCGATTCAGACTCACTCGTCGAGTCATCTAAGATCGATCTTCGGCTCTCTTTCCGATCTTTCTTTGGCTTTGGCTCCTTAGTGTTACTTTTCCGACTTTTCACACTAATTGCGTCGTCGCTCCTACTACTACACGTACACCGACAACTCGTTTGACTCTCTTCGCCCTCACTATATTCGATTTTCTTACTCACTTTGTTTTGGCTACCCTTTCTTACTTCTTTCGCATTTTCTCTTCTCTTAAACTCACTGACCGGCTCTCCCTTCGCTGGCACCCTATTCTGAGTGGCATTCACTTCACTCATGCTGCTCTGACTTGATGGGTTTCGGGGGGCTGGGGTGGGTCTTACCCGTTCACCCGCGTTGGGGGTGTGTGGGTTTTCGACAATTTTCCCTGGTCCGTGGGGTGAAATGATCCGCGACTCCTGGTGATGGGTAATCTGGAACCCATTTCTCACGGCTGTCCGGCTCTGGCTCTGTTGCCAATCCCATCCCCCCCCTCTGTACAGGCTCTCTAACCTTTCGGTGCAACCCGCTAGACGCTCAATCTCGGGGGTCAGGCTCAACCGCGTAACTGTGTCGCGCAAGTTTTGCACATTCGGCGCCATTGTTGCCGACTGTATGGTGTGGGGGGCGGTCATGATAGTGCTCGTTGTCACCATCATGTGAGCACTGGTGGTGGTGGGGGGGTCGTGGTCATGCTGGCTGTCGACATGACTGGTGGTGGGGGTGTGAATCGCGGGGTCATAACAACGTTGGTCGGACTATGTCTGCTGTACGTTGTTTCGCTTTGGTGTCGCTTTCCCCCCTCCTCCTGCACTACTTCGGCTCTTTCCCGATCACTGGCCCTACTTCCCCCACTACTCGACTCCTCATCGTCTGTGGACGAAATTTGACCGCCCCTTCTTCGCGTGACATTAGGAAACGGGCCCTCATTGTCCTCTGAGAACGCTTCCAATAGGAACGTTTTATCGGAGTTTCCCAGGTCGTAACGCTCACAAAACGGCACATCGGTTTCGTCCGTCAGTGCTAGTCTCATTTCGGCTCGCAATAATCTCTCCTTTAGAACTTGTGGTGACCCACTGATACACAGTTGGTACCGTAGTAGGCTCGTGACTATCTGTCCAATTTGCATGGCCTCAATGACTTCCCATGCTTGGCTCACGTTGGGGATCTTGATTAAATCGCGCATGCGTCTCTTATAGTCTTTCATTTCAACTATTGCCTTTGCCATTTCAACAAAAAAAAACTCGAAGTTTGAATTTTGACAATTTTCGAGGGGGTCGTACAATTTGTATATACGGCCCTGTACTGTTCTAAATACAAGGACGTACTCGCTCGATAGGGCCCCCCTTTTAAAATTTTTCTTTTCTGGGTGACTTGTGGCTCGACTTCCCCACTATCTCTTCTTCTCGTTCGCTCTCTCTCTCGCTCCTTATAGCAGCTATTACTACTACTGAGCCACTTTTCCTGGCGCGCGCGAACTTTCTCTTGGCTAACGAAATTTTAAATACCCCGGCGCGTCGTTTATCTTGACCGACCGGCGCAGTATTTCCAGTCACGTGACTACTTTTCAATTTAGTTTCCGGTCTAACATGTGCTCAAAAAAATTTTTGATTTTTGTTTCTGGCACCAATTCACTGGGAAATTTTTACGGCTGGTTTTCGGCAATTTATGAGAAATTTATTAAATTTTTCGACTTAATTTTGACTCGCGACAAGGAAAATTTTACAAGGCAAAAGAAAGATTTTAATTTCAATGACAAAGGCACTACACTCTATAATTTTTACACACTACGGCAAGGACAATGTAACTTCTAACACTCCGGCATCTGGCAATTTCAATTTTTGAAACTTCTGTCAACTGGTAACATAGATTCTATGTCTAGCGTTAGCAACAGGAAATTCAAAAATTCTGGCTGGCTCTGGCAATAGAATTCTGAAATTTTCGACTCTTGATAACAAAAATAAATTTTTGTCTGGCTCTGGCTATTGAAAACTTCAGAATTCTGACAACAATTTACACACACAAGTACAAAGTATAATTTAAAGTCGTGTCTCGGTTCGAGTTTGGCCCCACGTTGGGCGCCAAATTTTGTGACGTATGATTTTAACTAATTTTATTTTTAGTCAAAAACAGTTCTGCTTACGTCAGGCAAAATCCGACGCTTCAACAATTAATATTTTAGAAATTTAATTAAATAAATTTCGCCGTCAGGCGCCAATTAATTTTATAGATAATTAATAAACTGACTCGACTCGACTCACACTACTATTCACCACCTCTGAGATTCTCTTTCACCCAGAGGGAATTCTGCTCAAACAGTTGGCAGCAGAAAAGCCAACGGCGAGACACGACTGGCACAAGGTTGGTAAACGACTTACCCACGATGACTCGGCTTCTTCTTGTTTGAGAGTTGTCTCCTTGGCTCGGCTCTCCTCAGCAGTGGCGCGGTGACAATCCACTAGGAGAAAAATGGCAAGGGAAAAGGACAACAACTCGCTTTCACTAGATTTCACCACTAAGTTTTCTTTTTATTTCTCCACCACAGTATCGGGCTCACTCTCCACTCCTCAATCGCTCAAAATTTACAATTCTCGGATCACCACTCTCACAGAAACACAAAAATTTCGATCGCGACAAAGGACTCAGTACCGGCGCGACAATACAAAATTTTCATTATGGCGGCTAATATATGGGCCACCTGTAGCGTCTCTTGAATTTTCCTCGTGGCTCGTCTTCTTCCTCGTCTCGTTCTTCCAAAGTGGTACTGGCCCAGCCATCTACCGCTTTCCCTCGTTAGGCTAGCCGCGCGACCTACTTTCCCTCGAATAGTGGGTCAGCTGGCGGTACTAGCTTTTCCGCAATTACCATGAAAATGTGGGCCTGTCAACTCGGGGCCTTTCCGACGGATGGCGCGACGATGTAGAATTTTCAACATTAATGACTCGCGTGAAAATTCGCATCGTCACATAGTTTATTGTAATCAAATTTACATCACATTAATGTTTCACCAAAACCTTTAAAGAAAGTAAAAGCTATTCCCAATTGCCACTAATCAGATGGTCTTAAGTTTTTCTCTTGACAGTATAGTTTACGTAGATACATACCGATAAACTTCTTGATTTCCGAAAATCCACAATGCCACTGATAATTTTTTGGCAACTAATAGAAAAGACTGTGGAGAATTTAAAACCGGTCCTAAAATGAGACTTAATTCTTCAAATGTTGTCCGCGTTAGCCGAAAATGTGATTGAAAATCTAATAACAATAACAAATAGTTTATCATAGCAAAAAACAATCATGTTTAATGTAAATTACTTTAAATATTATTTAAATATATACAAATAAAATAAGTTCGATTGCATGTCAGTTCCATTATGCGTCAGGTTTAAAATTACAATTTACTACCAGATAGGTTCAATTTATTTGTAGACAGAACAATTATTAGTCAAACCGCCAAGTAAGAATAAAAAATTAAAGTATTAATTGTGAATAAATTTATAAAACTTATACACTAATATAAAAAAAATTTCTTAAATCTTACCTGACAACGAAAAACTTGGAATTGTTACTTCAAAATAATTTTCATTTTTAGAATGCTCTTCTCTGTCATCAAAATTTATAAAATATCCATTAATAACTTCCTGCGTCTCCTCGTCTTCTTCATCAAAAAACATGTTAAATTCTCCAACAGCCATTAAGCAGAGATCGTCAAAGTTATCTTTAATTTCCATATATATACATATTTATTAAGTTAAAGTTTTGTTTACATCATACTTTCTTAAGTAATTGTTGATTCTTCATATTTTGAGTTGATTTTTAAGGTAATTTTTATAAGAACATTCATTTTAAAGAAACAATTTTTTACTATTTTTATATCCCTCACAGTACCGGGATATTCACGATATCTTAGAGACGTCCTGGGGACTTCAATTTATTTTGCGGAAGTATGCATATCTTAGGGATGTTCATGAATGTCCAGAGGATATACCAGGGATATCAAAACTTCCGCAAACAAATCGATATCCCCAAGTCATCTTTGTGATATCCTAAAT
Organism: Leptopilina drosophilae; assembly: GCA_032873175.1. Classification (NCBI taxonomy): domain Eukaryota; kingdom Metazoa; phylum Arthropoda; class Insecta; order Hymenoptera; family Figitidae; genus Leptopilina; species Leptopilina drosophilae. Next base: position 16,346,119 of record CM065480.1, on the reverse strand, counting down.
ATCCCGGTATTTTGAGGGATTTTTCGTGTTATTTTGTATTTATTTATTCTGAAGGGGAGCACAAAAATAATGATTTTCAATTTTATTTTTTAAAATAAAATTAATAAAACCTGAATACTTTAATTCTGAAACTTTAATTAAAAATAAAATAACTCAAATTCATTAAAAACATTATTCTATTACAACTATAACAACATGTATATATCCTGTGGATATCCTAAAGATATCCGGTTATTATTATATCCGTATGATGTTCTGATATATCTCAAAGAAATTCTAGGAATATATAAATTTACGGATGTGACCAGAAAGTCCGTAGGATTTCCTTGATGTTGCTGTTAGTGAACATTCTTCTACATATAAAAATATTAAGTTAATCTTTATTGTTAAAAATTGGTTAAATTTTTAATTAAAATATTTGAATGTACAGAAAACAAATTTTATTTTAAAATCTTAAACTCTAAAAATACCTCAAGTATCTTATGTAAAATACACCTTTTAAACATAAAAAAACATTTGAAAACTTTTAGTTTTTATTAAAATAAATAAATTAATTTTTTAAGAAATATTCACAAAAAAATTATCTATTTGTATTTTTTCTGATATTTATTAATAATATGTATTTAATGCTTACCTCTTTCCGCCATATTGTTAGCAATCCTAATACAATCTTCCACAAAAGACAGATTACACTCTGGATCATCTAGTAATTATTTTCTAGGGAATTTAACAAGAAATTGTGAAAAAATGCTAAATTTTTCATTCTATCTAAGGCTTGGTTCATACATTGTCGCCAGCTCAAAATTGTGCGCCAATGAAAATATCGGTCTTATGGAATTAACCAATACTACAATGTCTAAGTTATGAAGTGACAGAAAACTTAATATAATTCTTGTGAGCGCCACTGGAGTAATCCGGATTACAAACCGAGCATCTGCCGAAAACACTCTCCGTCTCTTTCTCCGACTGCACCGTTGCGACACTCCCTGTCTTGCTAACAACGACCTGTTCTACTGTATGTGCATCTGCCTCATACGACACTTACAGATCGACCGCATCAATCGACCGTAGCATCGATTCTATGTTTGATGCGAGAAAAAAGGCGACGCGCATAGTCTCTCTCTCTTCCTCCCTTGCGTAACAACGACTCGCTCCACTGTTTACACACCCTGTACGTACCGGCCTTGTACGCCGCTCACATGTAGCATTGAGCAGTCGATATACATATATATCGACCACAACTATCGATAAATCGTAGCGCCTTGCACGCACACAATATTATGACGCCAACTATAGGTAATACATAAACGACCGTCGTGCTAATTGTTGTGACTATAATAACAACTAAACGTTAACTCATGTAATGACATTAATAAGTGTCAGTCACAACTAACAATTATTAAAAATGAGATAACCAAGCTTCAAGGGTTATAATGAATAATTAAAATATCAAATTCATTAATAAATGATAAATTTATTAAAATTATCTTTACCATATTGAATCATTCAAGTGTATATATGTGTAGGGGAGAGTAGGCTACATTGAACCAGCGTCAACAGTGAACCACTTTAATTTTCTAAGAAATGACTGAGTGGAATTTTTTCTTATTTAATATATAAATTAGTATTACCGAAAGCGACTACGTCCAAAAATTTCGAGCACGTAGGTTTATTATTTACAAAGAAAAACAAAAAAAACTGTTTTTCACGTACAAAACAAAAAATTTTGTGGAAATATAATGAATTTTTTTATTGAAATAGGAAGTTTTAAAAATTAGTAAACTTGTGATTTATGTCGCTTAGGGTGTCAACTTCAATATTCCGATGTGATAAAGAATTTTAAGCCTTACATAAATTTATTATAAACAATTTTTGTTGTGAATGTCATGTGAATGCAGTGAGTGCGGCATCATTGAACCACCCGAAAAAGCGAAGAATTTCCAATTTTAAGAGTGGTAAAGTTGTCTGCTCTACTAATTAGTAAGAAAAATACTAGAAGACATGCTTTCATCACAATTGTAAACGAGATAAACTCAAACTGTCACTTTACCTACCTAACCTGACATCAAAATATATTAATCTCCTATATTAACAAATAATAACTCTTTAACAACAATTTTCTTTTTTTTAGTGAAAAATAATATTTTTTACAATGTGTAAGTGGAAATATTATTTTTGAAGTAAATTATAGTGTTTTATTAAAGGTGGTTCAATGTAGACACAGATTCTTCAAAATAAGAAAAGTGTAACTTGTTAGAAAAAAATTAAATTGAATTATTTAATCATAATAATTTGTGTTTGTAACATGTATATTAACTAAAAGAGTACTTCAGCTTAATGTTGATACAAAAACCTGATCAAAATTTGTAAAATTTAATTAGTTCGTGGACTTTAGAAAATACCCGGTTCAATGTAGCGTACCCTTACCTATGTGTGTATGTATGTATGTATGTAATAAACAAATAAAATTCAAAACTAAATTGATGATCAAATTAAAAATTATTATAACAATTATTACTTACAATGATCAAGGTTAACAAAATTATTAATCCATAAAATACACTATAAAATGAATCATTTTATTATAACAACCAATTAAAAATAACACGACCAAAATTCAAACTATCATTATTGGCGCGTGCTATGAGAATGATATTAACGCGTTGATTCTCAATCTGCAAAACACGCCTACTCCTTTATATAAATATTGTCACGCCTACATGACAAGTACAATAAACTAAGCATGATATGTTTTCATTGTATTATAAAATATATAAAAATATACAAAAATTATACTCTACGATAATTCAAAAATCAAAAAATTAGAATAGACTTATATTAATCCAAATCCATCTCTTCTTTTATTATTGAAGACTCCTTAGAAATAAAAGTACCACAAGCACAGCGAATCATGTCACTATCCCCAGAAAGGACACGCCCACAGCTACAAAATTGTGAACGAGAGGTCCCAGCACTAAAAAAAGGAGAGAGATAAAAAATGATAAACTTAAATATAAAAACAGCACAAAAAGAATCTCTTTAAAAGAAGATAGATAAAAGAAAAGTATAATTCTACAGTAGACAAACCATTGAAAATCCGGAATCGCAGTTGTAGAAGATACACAATTTGACTGCGGCAAATTCATGAGTTCTGTTAATAACTCTCTAATTTTTTCCGCATCCATGATGTTACTGGTTATTAGTCGCGTTAATTGATCTTGCCGTATATCTCTCATCACCAGAGCAGGAATAAAATAAACATCCTTTTTGGGACGACCTCTTTTCCGTTTTTGATGGCTCTCCTCAAACATTTTTTGGTGTATGGTATTGGATAGTTGTAATCCAAAAGTTAATGAAAGCAAGAATTCCATGATTTTGCCAAGTAAATTTTCAATCACAAAATCACGTGTATCTGAAAACAATAATTATTGACACAAAATAATTATTAAACTCATTCTCGAGACAAGTGAGATTCGGCGCAATTACATGCTAATTCGTTTAAATTAGTAACCGAAGTATCGATAACATTGCGTTGCACAATGGGCCAGAAAGCATGAAAAAGCGGACAAAAGTCCACTTTAGAATTATAAATTTTAGATATAATAATCTAAATCTATAGTACTTTATGTAACTTTTTGTAGAATATTATAGTTATTTATCAAAAATTATAGCGGTGGTTGTATGTTGGTTAAAAAGTTTTATTAAAAACTTTAAAGTTATCCGCTGACTGAAATGTTTATTTATTTTTCTATAAATGATTATTTTTCTTACTTTTAAATTTTATTTCTTTTAAATGATATGCATTGTTATGAAAAATATTTATAATAAATTAAAAAATACTACATTAATAAAGTATAGCACTTTTAACGTCGGAAAATGTTAATTTTTTGAAATGCACTTGCTATTAATTGTGAGTTCCCCTAACTTTCACGCGATATAAAATAAGCTAAACGTGAAATGTCTTCTAAATTAAATGTACTTTTAATTAAAGTTGCCCATTTTTGCCCATTTTAAAATTTGGTGGAGTTATATGGGTGAATTTTCTGAAAGTGACACTTAAATTTCAGTTTTTCAATTAATTTTTTTCTTCAATTATATGGTTTTTTCTATTAAAACTACTTAATTTCATACTCAAGAGTAAGATTTTTAGGTTGCGCAAAATTAATTCTTAAAAATATTAAAGTTTTTCATTTAAAAAATATTATTGTTGCTCCATTAAATTAATTTTATTTAATTGGCGAGCTTTTCTATTAAAAATTCACACTAATATCGCGTTCACGAAATCGAAAATAAAATTACACTGCTTAAAAATTAATAATTTGTATATTTTAATACTAAAATATTCAATTAGATGAAAATATAAATGTATTTAAAGTATTTGATTTAATGGTAATTTGGGTTAATTTTTTCAAAGCAATGCAGCTAAATACTAAAAACAAAAGAAAAACTAGCATATTTCAAGGAAAAGGCTTCGGAGATGAAAAGGTTCGGAGATGAAAAATTTTTTTTCTTTCATATTTGTATACATTAGGGCGCAATTAAAATATGTTTTTTAGTAAAACATACAAATCTTAAACCCTCATTTTATATTACCATCGAAATATTCTGTTAAATTTACTTCTACATTCAAATATATTGAGTATGCCATTTTAAGTTTTGTAAATCTGACCACGCATTCGTAATCAGCGAACTCAAAACCCTCTAGACACCAAGTTTTACAATTGTTTAAGAATTTTTTTGAAAATCTCATCCGCCATATTGGGTCAGACATTTTCAATGTCTTCAATATGGCCTCAAATTCGTCATCAGTGACCACAAACCCCACTAGACACCAAGTTTTATAATTGTTTAAGAGTTTTTTTCAAATCCTATCCGCCATATTGGGTCCGCCATTTTTAATTTTTTAAATATGACCTCGAATTCGTGATCAGCGACCTCAAAACCCCCTAGACATTAAGTTTTATAATTATGTAAGATTTTTTACAAATTTCATCCGCCATATTGGGTCCGCCATTTTTAATTTCTTAAATTTGACCTCAGATTCGTAATCAGCGACGTCAAAAACCCCTAGCCACCAAGTTTCGTTTAAATTCTTTGAAATCTTGAATTATGTCCGCTTTTAAATGCTTCTTGGCCCACTGTGCGTTGAAATCAGAGGCTTTATTTTCACTAACAAAAGAATTTAAAAGGACAAACCAAAATTTTGAGTATAAAGATTAAAGTCAACGTTTTTCATAACTTGTCTTAGAATAATTATCCGAAATGTTATTTTCCACTTAAGAATTAACGCATTAATCGCTATTAAAGAAGAAGGATTTTACGAATATTTTATCAACTTAACACCATTAAAAACCAATCAACAATACTCACTTGGAATCACGAGATTTCCATTCATAGTAACAGAATTATCCTCTTCCTTTCGATCTTCGTAGAGAATAGTAGAGTCAGAGGATGAATATTCCTCTTCCATGATAAAAACAAAAGGAAACTGATTTAAGAACTGATGGTCAACAGGATTCAAGATCAAGACGACAACTGAAAATACTTAACATGCTCTATAAAATGACGACTGAAGACGTCTTCAGAGTGCATTTTGGATGGGAAGACATGCCTACGTGATCAAAAATTGATGATCTTAGACAAATTCACAGATTAGGGAAGGAGAAGGAATAAAGTTCAAACAGGATCAAAAATACTTACCACAGAAAAACAGATAAAAGTTACACATCACGATTACAGACAAAACACATCACAAGCACAATTTCATTATTTCAAAAACATGAACAGATTTCGACAATTGTAAGTATAATCGACCGCGATCTATACTTCTATAATGAGTGGGTGGCGATCGGTTCATTATCTACACGCATGATAATTAACCGATCGCAGCTCGCTTATCATAAACGCCGATAAGTAGTACAAGCTAAAGAAAGTTCGCAATTCAGACACTAGAGACTTAGATTTAAAATTATAAGAATGAATGCAAAAGAAATAACTGCTTGTATAAAAATTGTAGTAAACCACTATAAAAAGCGAGTGTCAAGTTACTTAAGATGGAACAATCTATGTATAAGAAAAATAATCCTACTCGTACGTGCTTTTTGCATTTTAGCACAAGAACGTGTTTTTTGCATTTTAACACGAGTGTATGTTTTTTGGCCGTCTCATCCCCCATCAACCAGACTTTAACTAATATATAAACCCCTGTTTTTTCTTATGTTTTTGTCAAATACTCCGGCGAGTTTCTGCCCGAACGGTATCGTTGAGTCGGCCCTTCGATCTTGAAATTGAGTTAGTAAATTCAGTGTTAAAGAAGACTTGTTCTCTTATTAAAGGAATAAATCGCACTAATTAAAATAACAATAACACTTTCGTCGTATAACAATTTAATTTAATGTTCTCTTTCTAACTTAATAAAATTAGTGCAAGTTCTTTCCAAAACACTAAGAAAACAAGTTTTCTTTTGTATTAAGGTACAGTGTGTGAGAAAACTCTTAGAGTGGTTAAATAATTGTTCAAATAGTTGTTCTTTTGTGCTTATAAGTGCCAAAAGAAACGAACTGAAAAACTCATAAAATTTGTACTAACACGCAACTTGTGAAGCGACGACGCAAGGCAGGTTGCAGCTTTATTCTGTAATTTCTACGACAACAAATTCAAATTGTAAGTAATTGTAATTGTTTAAAATTATTAATACTAATAAATAATCACTAAAAAGGAATATGCATATAATTATTTAACGGAAACCCGTAGTTTGTTTAAAGTCAAACGAATTCACACTTAAAAATAACTGTCAAGTCTTACCAACTTGACTAATCAGCTAATTTCCTACATTTTACTAAACAAATAGTAAAATTAACTAAACCTTAGCTCGGGTCGAAACACGTCAAACCAAAGAAATTGTTCTAAAGACTATTATCTTGATTAATATATTTATTTCTGTGTAATTTTGATATTCATTTGTAATTTGTCAAGCATTAATCATGTTAGTCATTTAAAGCAAATTTACCAGACTTGTTGAGATCGAGTCGATTTGGAATCCCCCCCCCTTTTAGTGCGCGTCTTCTTTCCTTTTTTATGTAGAGTGAAATGAATGTTGGGTGCTAAAAATTTAATTATGTTTTCTTTTTTATGGCATATTAGTTTTCTCTGAAACTCTAGAAGCATGTAAAAATCATTCTTCAAATATACTTTGTAAATTTGAGTTAAAATCTAAGTTTCTTTATTTTATTTTGAGTCAAAGAGGAGGGAGAAGATTCTCAACCAATACAACCCACCCCCCTTTGTTAAGATTAACAACCGCGAGCTAGTCCAACTGCCATTTATACCAGAATTTCGATGTCGAGATTTATCGAGTTAAGTTTGATTTTGTTGTAGAAAATTTTTGATGCTATTTAGTTATGTTTAAATAAATTCCGTTGGTTTTGCTGCCTATTTTGACTTATCTGTAAGTCTGGCGCCCAACTCTTTTGATTTTGTGTTTAATTTCGAGAAACTTATGTGATGAAAGAATCTTGCTAAATGTAATAAGGTAATCTCAAATTCGAAACCGAAGGTGACGCATATATTCCTTATTTGGCGAAGAATAACGAGAATAAATACTAAAAGCGATTTAAGGTAGATTTCAATATTTCCTTTTGTCGATTAAAAATTTATTAATCTCACAAATGGCGAACAACGTGGGGCAACGCTAAATAAAATTCAGTTGAAAATCATTCTTTCGACTTCTTCTCCTTTTTTTGTGAAAATTGTGTGAAAAATAATTGAATATTAAAAATAAAATTTGAATATTTGATTTAAAAATTTTAATGAAAAATCAAGATTCGCGGCAGAGAATCGCCGCAAGTGAAAGCAAAAAACTGTGAATATATATTCTCGAAATATCGGCTGTTTTTAGATAAAATTGAATAACTCGAGTAAATCTTAACCGATTTAGCTCATTCTTTTTTTGTCGGATAAAAAATAAAAAAGAATGAATTCTGTTAAGTTTATTTAATATTTTATATATTTTTATAGAATTTAGGCTAGGAAAACAGATAAAATAGCGATTTTTTGAGATTTAGACAAACGTGGAGAATAAACTTCTAAACGATTATGTGAGATCTTCTAGAATATTATTCATTGGGTTAAAATCTCGATATATATTCCTTGGAATTTTAATGCACTCTGTATTTTTTGAAAAATTATCATTTTTCTAAAAAAATTGAATTTTTTAACATTTAGACAAACGCAGAGACTAAACTTTTAAACGGTTATGTGAAATCTTCTAAAATATTATTCATTGGGTTAAAATCTCTATATATTTTTTTAGAAATTTTAATGCAGTCTGTATTTTTTGAAAAATTTTGATTTTTCTCAAAAAAATTAAATTTTTTGACATTTAGATGAATGCAGAGACTAAACTGCTAAAAACATTTCAAAAATATTTTGAAATAGTATTATGGGTTGATAGGCTTGAAGTTTATTTTAAAAAGTTTACTGTAAAGTATCATATTTTAAATAAATTATTATTTAAAACTTAATTGTATTTTATTTTAAATTATTAGATCAAAGACCTAAATATTTTTACAATTAATTATTTCATTTATTAAAAAGTTGAGATGACTCAAAAAGTTTTAAAATCCCAACAAAAACATCTATAATGCAAAAACTTCCGCCAAGTAAAAGATTTTGCAACTGTCCAAACAATTAGTGAAATAAATGTAAAATTATAAAGTAAAATTTTTAATTAAAATTTTAATAACGATTTATTTTAAATATTTCTTCTCCTACACAACTCGAAGTACATATTGCAGTTGAAAAAAACAACCCGAGATTAGCTGCTAATATTGCACATTGAGGCTTAATTACATTTCCGAATTAAGTCAATGTTCTTCACTGCATTTGGAATTGTAACAAATAAAATTAACTTCATAATTTACATTAACAAAAAACGAAATCCAATTATTCATCATAATACAAAATTTCTATATCAGCAATTTAAAAATCTTGGCGTCAATAATGCTTCTAACTTATAATTAATGAAAGAATATTATTTCCAGAATTTAGTCTCTTTTTGTTCAAGTTTAACACTCTTAGTTTCGTCCTTGTTTATATTTTGCTCAACCAAACAATGACACATTGAATAACGTGAGACACATCATTAATGCTTGATTTTCTCTAAATTTAAGAAATAAGAAATTATCTGTACGATGAAATTTTCGTACGTGATTGTAATTGAATAAAATATTATTTAATTGAATATTTATTGAAATTATTATTGTCTTGTTTTTTATGTCACTAAATTGTCAAAATTAGTTAAGTCGTGAGATTAAATTTTTATCTCGATCTTTTGTTTATCCCTAAGTAATTTATTATAAACCCTATTTCGTTAATGAAATTATTAATAATCTTTGTTATAAATTTTTGTTTATTTTATTGTTATTGATTTAATGCCGAATGTCTATTACTCAAGTTATTGATAGTGAGAGTAAAAATTTTTTACTCTTCAATAGGAATAATAATAATTTGGCATTAAACAATTAATTTAGTTCTCAATTAAACTGTTCTCATTATTATTTTTTTTGAAATGAGTCCCAAAAGACTTCGCGAATGGATTTACTCCTTACGTAAGGTAGATCTCGTCTACGAATTGGAGCAAAGAGAACAATCAATTAGTGGCATTGTTCCTCTTCTAAGAGAAAGATTATTAAAATTCGAAATTCAAAAACTTTTGCAAAATAATTCGAGAATTAGTAGCGTTGTTAGAGATGACGGTCTAAATTCTAGAGAAGAGAATTTCAATCCACTTCCGGGTAAAAACGATAATACCGAACGTCCTGAAACATCTCAAAATTTTGATAACCAAATTAATTTAGGTCGCGATACTTCTGAATGTTTCATTTCAATCAAAAAAATTCGTTAAAAACGTCTAAAAAACAGCGTTCTAATGTGGTTGCCCCCATTAAATAAATAAATATGTTTGCTGATCCGACAAAACTCTCTTAACTTTATATGTTTAACATTTCTTATAGGTTTAATAATTTTCTCGTCGAATTCCATATTTTCTTAGGTCAAAAACATATGTCCTCCTGAGAAATTTACTATAAGTTTATTTTCTTAATTTAATGCCATAATTGACTCATTTGTATGCAATCTTAATATTTACTTCAGCTAACTAAAATTTTCCTAATTAAATGAAATTTTTGTCAGAATATATGTGATCGCGCCTAATAAAAGGCTTTTTATGACCAACAAAATCCATTTCTGTATTTTTAATTTTTTTACACTTTGAGGTCTAAAAAATTAAATGAAATTAGGCTCAGAAAATTTTTTTTGTCACAAGTCCCCTTTTTGTTAGACGCGATCTAATATTATCACATAATATTGAAGAATTCAGATTATTTGAAATTATTACATAATATTAAGATTTTAAATCTTCTGAATATAATTTTTCATGTCCTTGAAATAGTCATTGTGTTATATTAAAACATGTATACATATATCGTCGGCTGAAAATTATATTGAGTCATGTCCATTTTTTGAAATTTTTAATAATCTTGCTTTTGATTCAACAAGTCTCGTGGAATAAAAAGCACAAATTCTTAAAAAATTATCAAAAAATAGACATGACTCCGTATAATTCTCAATCGACGATATGTGTATATTCCCTTAAAATAAGAAGGGGATTAGGTACTTGGAATAACAAGCAGTTTTAAGAATATTTTATTCTAAATGAAATGAAATAAAATATCTCAATTTTAATTATTGACGAATTGAATGCCTAGTTATTCGCAAATGGATTTACTCCTTACGTAAGGTAGATCTCGTCTACGAATTGGAGCAAAGAGAACAATCAATTAGTGGCATTGTTCCTGTTCTAAGAGAAAGATTATTAAAATTCGAAATTCAAAAACTTTCGCAAAATAATTCGGGAATTAGTAGCGTTGTTAGAGATGACGGTTTAAATTCTAGAGAAGAGAATTTCAATCCACTTCCGGGTAAAAACGATAATACCGAACGTCCTGAAACATCTCAATATTTTGATGACTAAATTAATTTAGGTCGCGATACTTCTGAACCTTCTACTCCTCAGTTGTTAGGACTCGCTAGTGGTGGAGAAAATATTGAAGAGGCCTCACGTGTTGTGGAAAATGACAGAGCTCATACTGCAGCCGCTCCCCTCCCTTCTACGTCGAATAGGACTTCTCCTCATAACGTTCTCGTTACCCCTACTCGCCGCGAAAACACAGGTACGACAAACATCGCAACGCTACAACGAACAGAATACAAGGATTCGTGACGAATACTTTAGACGCAACTAAACTCCACTCTCTCACAAAAATAGATTATCGTTAGGATTATGGCCGGTAAATCGACGGTTAAATCCAAATTCTTCTGAATTTATTTCACAAGATAGAGTAACGCGAGAATTAGAACGTGATAACAGGCAGATCCGTTTGTCCGAGGAACGAGACAAAATTCGCAAATAATCTTTTCTTACTTCCGAACAAAAGAGGAAATCTAATTCTAAAGATAGTAAGAAAACGAATAACGATAAATCGGTTAACAAAGGTCAAAAATCTCAAAACAATAAGGTTGATTCTTCTAGAGATGTATTGGCATCCTCGTTAGGAAATATTAATTTGTCAGACGAATCAAATGACACTCAGTCAAATTCGAATATAGTAGTATGTTGGAATTGTGATGGTGAAGGAATAGGCACAATGATTGTACCCTGCCAAGAACTTTCTTTTGTTTCGGTTGTGGTAAAAAGGGAGTTGCTCGTCCAAAATATCCTCGATGCACGGAAAACTTAAATCGGAGCAGTTAAATGGGGCCATAGCGACTCCAATTGTTACTTCCGACCCCAGTATTAAAAATAAATTCGAAAATGTTACTTCAAACGAAAAACTCAGTATAGATATTGAAAAGTTATCTCTGAATTCTTCTTTTAGTAAACTCAACAAATACGAGTTATCATATAACGTTATTATATTGAATCGTGTTGAATATTTACTTTTCGTTACAGTTAGAGTAAAAGGTGTTTCAACTCTTATAGACAGCGGAGCCTCGAGAACATTTATCAGTAAGAAAGGTGTAGATTTTTTAAAATAATTTAATTTGGATGTTAAAGAAAATGCGGGTAAAGTTAAGGGATGACGTCATCGAACCTTCTAAAGCAGATTCGTCTTCTCCAATAATTATGGTTAGGAAACCTGACGGTACCTACCGTGTTTGTCTCGATTTCCGCAAAGTAAATGGGGTGACTAAAAAGGACGCGTACTCCATACCGCATATGCAAGCTATACTCGATAAATTACGGCGAGCAAAATACATCTCTAAAATAGATTTGCAAAAAGGATTTTTGCAAGTTCCCTTGCATCCCGATAGTCGCGAAAAGACTGCATTTACTGTTCATGGCAGATGCCTTTTTCATTTTAAAAGAATGCCGTTCGGGCTATCCAATATAATTGGTCCAGATATGGAACCTCACGCTTTCGTCTATATTGACGATATAATTATCGTTAATGAAACATTTGAAGAGCATTTAATCTGGTTAAAAGAAATTATCGATAGGATAAAAGCCGCAAATTTAAAGCTTAGTCCGGAAAAGTGTGAATTTTGTTGTAGTCAAGTTCGTTATTTGGGGTATTTATACAATGAGAATGGTCTCCAAATTGATCCCGAGAAAGTTGAATCTGTTGTTGATTATCCCGCTCCACATAACGTTAAGAAATTACGAAGTTTTCTAGGAATGCCTCAATGGTATTTTAGTTCATACCAAATTTTGCTACCGTTGCATCCCCTCTTACGTCTTTGTTGAAGAAAAAGGTTAAATGGTCTTGGGGCGAAGAACATGAAGTAGCTTTCTCTCACCTAAAAGATTGTTTGACTAATTCTCCCGTATTAGCGTGCCCTGACTTTAGCGTTGAGTTTGAATTACAAACCGATGCTGGCGATACTGGAATAGGTTCCATATTGGCACAAAAAGTAGATGGCATTGAACGTGTCGTAGCTTACGCGAGTAGAGTTTTGAATCAGGCCGAAAGAAAGTACTCGGTAACGTAAAAGGAATGTTTGGCGGTAGTTTGGTCAATTCAGAAATTTCGCGGGTATTTTGAGGGTTCCTTATCGACCTAATATTTACTCAGAAACGTTAGTGAAAGATTTCCATGCTTGGAAGCTTGTTCCAAACGACGATCAAATCTCGATTATAATTTCAGAAGCTCACGATAAAGTTCAGTCAGGTCATTTAGGAATTCTTAAAACCTTCTCCAGAATTTCTAAAGGTTATTATTGGCCAAATTGTTTTCACAATGTAGTTGCTTATGTTAGAAATTGCGATATTTGTCAAGCGTGCAAAGTTAATCAGTCAACACCCCCCGGATTAATGGGACAACGAATTATCGAAGAAGCATGGGCGGTCATAGCAGCGACTCCCGCTTGCAAAATAAAGACGATGTCGTTAACGATATCTAAACCTTAGCTCCCAAAGTTTGGCGAGAGAGTATATAAAGTAAGTGATTTAAATGACGCAAAAATTAGCAAAATACATATTAAAGATCTTAAACTATATAATAATCGTTAAAACACAATATTGATTATTATTTTATTTCAGGGACCCAATTATCGATATCAATATGGCTGAAGTCGAAGTTGTTTGCAATCTTATCAGAGAGAAGGAAGTTGTAGATTTAGCCCAGTCCCTCAATTCCTCGAAGTTGAATTTAAAAAAGCAGTTACAATATCTACACGAAGAATTTCGCGACATCCAAGATTCTACGTCTAGTACCGTGGAATTTGTTAAAATAATCGAAAAAGAGATCCATTCGGTCGATTCGAAATTAGAGAAAATAAAACCCGAATTTATTTAATTGACAGAGATTAAAAGTTCTAATTCAAATTGGGATCTCGGAGATGGAGTTAACTATTTTGAAGTTATTAACAAAATTAATCGGGAATTCCCTGGTCTTTTATTGTCCTTGGCTCAATTGTCAACCAAAGAATTTCCAGTTAAAGAAATATCTGTATCAGGAACCTCCATCGCTCTCCTTGTATCTACTTCGTTCGAATCTTGAGGAACTCAAACCGACGATGAGTTATTACAGCCAAAAATTACTTACGTGATCCCCGTACGCGACGTTTGTGAAGTACAAACTCAAACTAGCGCTATCGACTTTCTTAAAGCAAATTTTGACACTCTGGTTAAGCCATCCACATCGCAATCTGAATCTTGTTGTCCCGATAAAAATATAGTCGCTAAAGTGTCAAACGGAATTATTGAGAAAATTCCTCCCGCTAATCAACATGTTCGAGTTACCCGTAAACCAGGATGTTAGAACTGCGGTTGTCTAACACATCAGTACTCTGTGTGTGACAAACCTTTCACACGTATTTTCTGCTTTCATTGTGGCTATGATGGTTACAAAACTGCAGATTGCCCCAATTGTGATGGCAAATTCTTAATCAAGGGAATACATTACAAAAGGAAGAATTGATTTGATTGTCCCGTTATACATTATTTATCATATTAATTTCTAAAGATATAATTTCGTTTACTCCGTTTATAAATTTATTGTGTTAAAAATTCTTGAACTCTGACTTAAGTATGTCTATTTCAAGTTATTTCCTTTTCTTATTCCTTAAGTTCTTACCAAATGATAATGATTATTACACAAAAAAAAATTTTTATCTCACGTCGCAACTACTAACGTAAAGAAAAATTCTCGCAGAAGAATTACAATTTAAAGAAAATTTTTAGTTTTGTTTTGTCACAATTGACCCTGCGCGAGTTAAGTCGTACAGAATTTATCGCGTTAATGTTACAAGTATTAATGTTATTATATTTATATAAAGAAAACTGTTTCTTTGATAGGCAGAATATATGAGGCATTCCATGTCAAGTGATCCAGGTGGAGAAAAATTTTTCTCCAATCGTAGCAAAACTTGGGGCTTTTGTAGTACTAATAGATAGAAATTTTTCGTCAAAATATTTTTTTACCTAGTCCAATATTTTCCGAGGGGGAGGGGGTTAAATTTTTGGGATTTTCAGTACAATGCTTATTTCAATAATTTTTTACTCTTAAACTATTAAACATGAAAATTTGGCAAGGTACATTTTGGAAAGGTTTTTCATGCTCTTTCGATTGAAAATAGGCATTAAAAAAAATTTTTGGCCGAAAAAAAACCAAAATTAAAAATAAATTTTATTTTTTTGGAAAAAGGGCAGCTTTTTTTTTTTTTTAAACGAAAGCTGAGGTTTTTTCCTAAAAGGACATATAAATGAAAAAGTGGGACAAGAATGTTTAAACTTTGAAAAACAGAGGTTTCTACTCACCGGAGCGCTCTAAACCCGGTTTTTACGAGAAAATTCATTTTTTCAATGTTTTAACATTCTTGTCCCACTTTTTTATTTATATGTCCTTTTAGGAAAAAACCTCAGCTTTCGTTTAAAAAAAAAAAAAAAAAAGCTGCCCTTTTTCCAAAAAAATAAAATTTATTTTTAATTTTGGTTTTTTTGGGACAAAAAAAAATTTTTTTTAAATGCCTATTTTCAATCGAAAGAGCATGAAAAAACCTTTCCAAAATGTACCTTGCCAAATTTTCATGTTAAATAGTTTAAGAGTAAAAAATTATTGAAATTTGCATTACACCGTAAGACACCTGGGTCACTTGACATGGAATGCCTCATATATATATAATGTATCTTTGGAAGTAATTATTTTATTTCCCCAAACATTTTTTTTTGAAACTTAAGGGTTTATTATTATTTTCAGCTTGTTTTAATATTTTTTGCATATATTGTTTTGATAAAAATTTGTTTTGATTGTCTGAGATCGATATTGGAAAGAGACATTCCGATCCAAATTTGAAAGGAGAATATGAATATCGATTTGCTGATGCGTTTGCAAATTAAATGATGGGAACTTTGAGTCAATTTAAACTTCCATTCAATTTTAAAAGAAGGTTTTAACGCCTCCTTTCAATTGAAGGAGGGTGGGGTTGAGACGTGACATTTTTGTCACGCCACAAAATATAATTTTGCTTGACAAATATTCGTTTACTTAAATATCCTCTCCTTAATTTTGGGTAAAGCTCACAATCTCTCTTCCGAAACTCGATCTCGACAAATCCGTTATGCAAAAAGTTATGTTGAAAACTGCCGAATTATTTTTTATTTTTTTATTTGTAAATTATGCGTGCGAGCTACATGGACAACGGCCCTTCACAGAACAACAGAAGAACTACGGAAAAGGAGACGTCCTCAACTCATATTGGACTATATTGTTATTTTTTAATTCCATATGGTACTTTTTCATCTCGGCTTTCGCTTCTGGTTATCAACTGGTGTCTTCTTGCGACTAATATCGTTTTGTCTGCCTTTTTTTACTAGGACTTGTATGCAATTGCTGGGACTATCGCAATTGGTCAACAATAGGGTGTGAGCAATTAGTCAATTTTACGGATTTTGCGGAGGTTTTGTCAACAATGAGGAGTGACGAAATCAACGACTATCCTGCCGTTTTGTGGACGTACTGTTGACAATGAGGTGCAGCAGTACACTTCCTACTATTATAGATCTTGTCGATTATTGGATGCTGGACGTCAATGAGGTGCGGACAGCCCAAAAACGACTATTTTTCTTTTTGTTATGCTTTATGTTTTAGTTTCACATTTGGGTGGTAGAAATTGGATCCTGCTTCTGTATTGGGTCATCTACTACCGTCATATGGATCTGCGTAGGCGTAGTCAAAATATACGTATATCGAAATTTTGGACATATCGCCAGGAAACTAAAATTTGGACTATTAGCAATAATCTAATTATCCCGAGGCTGTCACGAGAAAAATAGGAATTAAACAGACATCGGAATTTTAACGATATCGAATAGAAAGACAGTTTTTGAAATTTAGTACTATCAAACCTTATACGTATCGCTCATGGACTTCTGTTGACGGACACTTCGTCTCTCCCGTAGCCAACTTCAGGATTTGCGTATTTATTAATATTGTTGACTTTTGCTTATTTTATTGGATTTGCGTATACTATTTGCCTATTCGTTTCCACTTAAATGCACATTGATTTTGAGAGTTTTGTCAATTTCGGGATTAATGAATTATTAGTTAATTTTACTTAATTTAACGATTCCGTCTTTTGGTACACTTCTAGAGCACTAGCTCAGTATCGGGGTGTGGCACCTTTTTCCAATAGTGCAGAAATAATTTTGCTATAAATTTTAATTTTGAAGATTAAGTTTCATTAACGTTTATTTTGATTGTGTCCTGATTTTAGAAGTAGAAAATGGTAAATTTAAAATTGCATTATATTAATTGGATTCGAAAATAGGTAAAATAATTATTGTGATCATAAGAATAATTTGTTACATTGAATAATTTTATTTTTGTCTTATTTTAGAATGTGACACATGGAATTTGAATGAGTTTCGCGCCACCGTATAGCAGACGATAATGCGCCTGCACTCCCGAGTCTAGAGTTAGGACGCTGTCGGCCGACCAAATGTGTAGTTTTTCACGCCTTGTGCGAAGAAAAACCGGTCGCGTCGGATTTATTGATTGATTTATCGGATTTATTTATTTATTTATTATAATTATTTATTTTATTACATTGTATCGTCTCGTCTATATCGTCTCGTCGTCATCCTGTCAATTTTTTAGGGTTTCGTGACCAAGGGCCAAAACCCTTATAGCGAGACTTCGGTGTCCGTCCGTAGTTTTTACGTCTTAAGTCTTAAGTATTCAGTCTCAAGTTTTAAGTTTTATACCGAGACTTCGGTATAAGAAGTTCTTATGTCCTAAGACTTAAGACTTAACTTCGGTATAAAAAGGTCTTAAGTTCTAAGTCTTACGTCTTAACAACCGTTGCTATGGCAACTTCGGTATAAGAAGGTCTTAAGTCCTAAGTCTTAAGTCTTACGTCTTAACAACCGTTGCTATGGTAATAGTTGTCATAACAGCCGTTGCCATGGCAAGCGTTGCTATGTTAATGTTTGCCATAACAACCGTTGCCATGTCAACCGTTACTATGGTAATGGTTGTCATAACAACTGTTGTTAGGGTAATGGTAATGGGTAATTTACATAGTTCTACAATTTTTGTATATTGCTAAAAATAAATTATTAAATTCTTAATTTGTGAAAGTTATACTTTTTGATAATATATTTTAAATCACTCCTATTCCATATATTTTCATTGAAAACATATGCGACATGAAAATACTCGAAAGTACTAAAAGAACCAATTGTTACATCCCGACATATTTTAAATTTTAAATAATTTTCATAAATTTGTCAATATTTATTAGACAAATGTCTAAAAACATGGTCCATTTTGAAAATCAAGAAATTAATATGATGGAACACTTTAATATTTCGTTCATATTAATTTCTAACACGTGTTACTACTCATATAAACAAAAGAGTAAGATGAGTCAATGAACCATGCTTTGAGACAAGTGTCAAGCATGAATGAAAAGGATGACGCATGATAAGAGGAAAATACTATTAGAGTAAAACTCGTAAATATGCATACACATATACATGCAAAATAGTAATAAAATAATTATTAAATAAATTGTTACACTAATAAATTGTTAATATGAATCGTTATTACTGAATTGAAATTATAAGCACATTCAAAATGGTCGAATCGAAGATAAATCGATTATCGACAATCGATTAATCGAATATCGTTTGGTGATTCGATTGATAAGTAAATGTGCGTATTGATATTTGAATTTAGCAGTATTGTAATTATTGACAATTATAAGTTGAAATAATCAATAGAAGGAAAGAATAATAGAATAAAAGGATAGTATGATAATCGTACGTGCCTAAAACAGTGCATGTCGTACGTGACTAAAACGGCGTGTGGCGAAAACACCCAAAACAAGATGCTTCCACCACCTGATTCCCCTAAAATGCATTAGATTAGAAACTATATAAACTGCTGCAAAAATCAGAGCAATTGTCAAAAGTTCCGGTGTAGTTCAGTGCGAATAATATCATTGTAGAGCGACCCTTCAGTTTAAACGCGAGTTACTGTATTCTTTCCGTAAAAAGGTGCAAGTTAGATTATTTATCACTTAGAAACAAGTTTCTTTCCCGTAAAAAAGGTGCAAGATAATAATTTAACACTTAGAATCATTAATTTTGTTGTTTTAACTGTCGTATTTGTTATACAAAATTAACAGTGTAAATTTCATTAATTCTTTCCGTAAAACGGTGCAAGTTATATTATTATCACTTAGAAACAAGTTTCTTTCCGTAAAAGGTGCAAGATAAATAATTTAACACTTAGATAACGTGAAACTGTTAATTTATAGCAAAACTCTTACAAAGTTGTGAAAGTTACATAAGTGTAACATAACAAACTTTAAGTTTCATTCACTTGAAACGAAACAAATCAAGAAACCAAATATAACGACTTTGCGATACTTTGTCAACGAATATTGTCCAATAAACGTAAGTAACCAATTGTAATAACTGTACTTTTAATTAATGTTGTAAACAATAAATTTATAAAAGGAATATTAATCTTGTTTTTAACGCAAAACCCATAGTTTTGACAAGTGATCACGATCCTACTATAAAAATAAAGATCAGGCCTTACCAACCTGATTAATCAGCTAACTGGTTTTAAAACCTCTTTTAACTAAATAACTAAATTTAATTAAAAGCCTTTCTTTGCTCGGGACATAACAGCTGATTTGGTGGCAGCGGTGGGATTGTCACTTTTGTTATAAACAAATTAATTTTCAAAAAAAATTTTATCAAAAAAAAAAAAAAATTTTTCACAATTTTAATTTTTGAGTCAAAATTAACATTAAACTCAATAACCACGTTCAACTCCACACAACCAACTCCTAATTGTTTATAATTTAATAAACAATTTCCTAATTCCTTCATATAATCCTATAATTGGGCTGTCTTTGCGCCGTCCGGCGAATTTTGGCTTAATTTAAGAATAGTTTACGCCGTCCGGCGAGACCGTTCAATAGGGATTTTCCTCTCTTTCATTTTAAATAAAATTGTGACATTATTATTGCGCCGTCCGGCGAATTTTAATTGATCAAACGACATTTGAGCCGTCCGGCGAAATTGTCATTTTATTTGTTTCTTTTAAAACTTCCTAACATTCCTTGATTTTCACAACAAATAATAATTTGCCTTGAGAAAATTTAAATTATTAAATAAATAAATTCAATAAGAACATTAAATACATAAAAATGTCCTTTGGTTACAGTTAAAAAATTATGTGCGATAAAATTCCAACACCAAAGAAAATTAAAAATCGAGGAGGAATCAAAGCACAAAGAAGATTTAATATCGAATCATCACTAGAGTCAGAAAAATTTGTAGAAAATTTTCATTCAAAAAACAACCTCAGAGAATTAAAAACACAGGAAGAATTTTCTGAATTTTTCGAAAAATTACTAAATAAAACGGAGCAAATTTTAAGAAAGTAAAAAGTGTAATTAAAATTCAATAAATAACAAAATAAACTCTTATTAAAATTAATGTGCTTTGTTTATTGTTGTATGATAATAGTATACTTAATATTAATTGCAATAATTTGGTATACAAGTCCAAAAAGGAAAAATTGAAATAAAACTAATCAAATAAACAATAAGCTGATCAATAAGTCATCTATTTAACAAAAAATATATATATATATATAATCGGAATCTAGATGAATAGATATTTTGACATAATTAACAACTTTAATTATCCCCAAATCGAATTAATCTCAGGAGATTTAACATCTCACAAAGGTATATTTCTTATCGATAATACTAGTCGATTAAATATAATAAAAGAAACAGAATTGTCTTCATTTATTAACATCGATAGAAACAATCGATACACACTTCGACATAACTCAATTCACACCAACGGTAGTGCCATAGTAGAATTTTGCGATTTTTCTTTGAAATTTGAAACTATCGATTACGAAAGTAACTCCGAAATCATTGGAGTTTTAGGCGCACCATTCTTAGATCAATTATTCGAAACCAATCACTTTAGTCGAATTGCTAGAGAATACGATAGAAGAGCTCGAAGGAGAGAAAATACATTTAGACAACGATTTATTAGGCGCATTTGTAGAATAATACGAAATTCGTCGTGCCGAAAATATCCATGAATCGTTACGTCAATAATATTGAATTTAATACGGATATTTTTCCAAATATTCACATATCATCACCCAATTTAAAGGAAAAAAGAGGTCTTTGCTTAATAAATCCTGCTTTAAACATTAATTTAATAAACGAGAGAAAATTAGCACCAGGAATTGTAATCGATCGATCAGAATCAATCACTCTAAATTCAGGTTCTTTTGTTACTTCTGGAACAACAGAAATAATAATTGCAAATAAACCAATCGAATTTCGAACTTATATTAATAGTAGACAAAACGAATTGACAGGTATATTGGGATTAGCATTCTTAAATACAGATCCTAGTGAATTTGTATTGTAATTATTATCGATACTAACATATGCAATATTTTTCTCTAATAACAACAATTTTTGTTATAGCAATCTTTTCATTAATTTGGTGTTTAAAATTTTGGCACATTTTCAAAAATTTTTAAAATCAATAACTTAACAGATATATTGATTTAAACAATTTTCATGCAAGGAAAAGTATTAGGAGAGCACATTAATGTAAGAAGTCATAATTAAATTGCGCGGTTAATAATATTAATCATCTTTGCATTTACTTAAACTACTCATTGACTTCGCGCGCGAAAGCTACAAGTAGTGCGCCGCAAGGCAAGTCAGACGTACACCTTAAAGGCAATTCTCACACGTACCTTAAGCCGGTCGCGACTTTGCTAGTAAACCACCACCCTAAACTTCCTTATGAATTCATATTTTCACTTTTTAATAAAGAATAACGAATTATATCCTCAATTGTTACTGAACTCGTCATTCTTTATTGGTAACGAAGGCCGATTTATACTAGATCCCTCTTTACCAATAAACTTAATTAAAGAAGACAAAGTTAACCCCTTTTTAGGAATAAATCGTGTACTAAAATACTTTTTAAGAGACGGTACTATACGAACACACGGGGAAGCGAAAATTTGCATTAATCACACAGTAGTAGAATTTCAAACCATAATTTGTGACGATAATTCAGATATTATTGGAATTTTAGGACTTCCATTTTCATTTGATATTATAAACGAACTATTCTAATAAACAATAAAATGACTCGTAGAAATAAACATCAAAAAGAATATAGAGACGATAACGATAATGACGATAGTAATACTGTTCCACCCAACGATGCAACCTTTGCAACCTCCATGAACAGAACCCTACATGACACTATGGTAAATTCTATGGCAGAATGTTTTGCGTTACAACAAGGTATAATGAATATTCCTTTTTATGACGGGCATAATATGCCAGTTAAGGATTTTATTGATGATATTTTGAATGCTGCATCATCCATTCCGAAAAATTGTGAGGATCAGTATTTGAAATCTATTCTTGCTAAATTAAAGGGTGCTGCTAGAAGCAGTACTCAAGGTAAGTCATTTGGAACCATTATCGAATTAATTGATCACTTAAAACAAAGATACTCCACTCACAAATCCTATGCATGGTATTTGCAAGAAATATCCACAATTCGTATGAATCGTAACGAAAACGTTAGCGAATTTTATGACAGATTATCTCAATTATTAGCAGGGGCAAATGCGACACTCGCCAGTTCTTATGGAGCTCCTAATGCTAAAATACAAATGCAACCTCTAAATCTCTGTGCATTAGAATCTTTTATCAAAGGACTTCCAGATTCCATGTCAACTGTAATAGAGGCACGAAACCCTCAAAATCTTAAAGATGCATTTGACATTGCCTTACAATGTGAACAACGTCACGAAAGTTATAAACCTGATTATAATGCTTATCATTATTCACGACATCAATCACAAGATTATAGAAATCGAGAAAGAAGCCCTAGTAATAGAGTACAATTCTCATACCCTTATGATCAAACGAGATATCGTTCCCATTCACCAACCCCCACTGGAATTTTGAGAAATCCATATCCCCCATATATGCAAGGCAATCATTACCCACAACCATATCCTAATCAACCTAATTTTCAATTTCCTAATGCTTATATGCCTTATACTTCATACCCATTCTATCCATATCCTCCTCCACAAGAAGGATACTTTAATAAAAATCCAGATGGAAATAGAACACCACCCCGTGCTCAATCCCCTCATTCATTCGAAAGAAATAATTTAAACTCAAACACAACTCGACGGACAGACGCGACGACGAGTGGAGACCACAAAGAGCGTCCAGCCAATGCGAGGATTCTATCGTTACAAAACACATCTTCCACGCCAGAAATTCAAGAGAATCTCCATTAATAATAATAAATTCTCCAAGTTTTCAAACATCTTCAGCAACCTTGTTAATAGATACAGGAGCTGATGTAAACATAATCAAGGAAAACATAATATTACCAGAATTAAATATAATCCGAGAAGAAGCTATACACATAGCCGGTATCGTCCCTATAAAAATTTTGACGATGGGAACCGTTCAAATTGAAATAAATACGAAACAAATAACTTTCCAAGTAGTACCCACAGATTTCCCTATAGAATCTGACGGTATATTAGGTCGAGAATACCTGCGCGAAGAAAAAGTTGAAATTTCTTTTTGGCATAACACAATTGTTACACACTCAAATCCAATAAAACCAATATTTTTCGCAGACAAGGAATCAACTGAAGCCAGAGATGCTTTAACAGAAAATAAGGCTAATAAAAGAAGAAATGTAACTATTAAGGCCAGAACTAGACAGGTAATACCAATCGATGTCCTAAACACGGAATTAAAAGAAGGATATTTACCTTTAATAAAAACAGCTGAAGGATTATTAGTAGGAGAAGGCGTAGTAACCAATAAGGATGGAGTTTGTCACATCTATGCTATAAATATGACATCTGAAGACGCTGAAATTGACATACCGCCCCAGGAATTAATCCCCTTTGAATTTTATAAATTACCAGGCGAAGATTCTGACGATTACTCCACAGAAGAAGAATACACACCACCAATAAATAGAGTTTCATCGATATTAGAATATCTACGATTGGATCATTTAAATAAAGAAGAAAAGGAACACGTAGAACAAATAGTTGCAGAATTTCCAAACAATTTTCATCTCCCAGGAGAACAACTGACCCCAACCCATAAAGTTCAACACCAAATTATTACTAAGGATGAAATAACCATTCATGTTAAACAATATAGATTTTCTCCATCTCAAAAGGAAGAAATTGATAAAGTTATCGACAGAATGAAAACAGAAGGAGCCATAGGTCCTTCTTGCTCTCCATACAATTCACCATTGCTTATAGTTCCCAAAAAGATCGATGGAACTGGTAAGAAAAAATGGAGAATCGTGATTGATTTTAGAGCATTAAATGAGAAGACAATCGGTGATTGCTATCCACTGCCAAACATCACTAGTATACTTGATACCTTGGGAGGAGCCAAATACTTTTCAGTATTCGATTTAGCCAGTGGATTTCACCAAATAGAATTAGATCCCCTCGATAGATCGAAAACAGCATTTTCCACCACGCATGGACATTATGAATACATCAGAATGCCCATGGGATTAAAAAACTCACCATCAACATTCCAAAGACTAATGGATCAAGTTCTAACTGGACTCCAAGGAGTCGAATTATTCGTATATCTAGATGACATTGTCGTTTATGCAAATAGTTTAGAAGAACACGGGAAAAAGGTAAAGAGACTATTGCAAAGACTAAAGGATGCCAACCTCTCGTTACAACCGGAAAAATGCGAATTTCTTTTTAAAGAAGTGGCCTATTTAGGCCATATAATAAGTAGCGACGGAGTAAAACCTAACCCTAAAACAGTCGAGGCAGTCAAAAATTTTCCGACTCCAAAGACTCCAAGAAATGTCAAGCAATTTTTAGGATTAGCAGGATATTATCGAAGATTTATTAAAGATTTCTCAGCCAAAGCCAAACCATTATCCAATCTACTCAAAAAGGATGTAAAATTCGAATGGAAACAAGAACAAGAAGCCAGTTTCAAAGAACTGAGAGAAGCCTTATGCACTAGCCCAATTTTACAATACCCAGATTATGAAAAACCGTTTACATTAACAACAGATGCATCTGATTATGCTATAGGTGCAGTATTGAGTCAAGAAAAAGATGGATTCGACCTACCTATTGCTTATCTATCCAGAGTACTAAATGCGCCAGAATTAAACTATTCCACAACTGAAAAAGAATGTCTAGCCGTTCTATATGCAGTTCATCATTTTAGACCTTATATTTATGGTAAGAAATTCACTTTAGTCAGCGACCACGAGCCATTAAGATGGATCGACACTATAAAGGATCCAGGACAACGATTAATAAGATGGAGATTAAAATTAAGAGATTATGAGTACGAATTTCAACACAAATCAGGAAAATTAAACACAAATGCCGATGCTCTATCCAGAAATGTTATGGAAGAAAATATCGACGAAAATTCCGAAACCAATAATGATCAAAAACAAGTAAAAATTTTGATCAACAAGCGTATTGACAAAAATTCTAAAATTCCAACCAAAAAATCGAAGTTACCACCTCCAAAATCAATATTAAAGCCATCCACTTCAAAATCTACTTTAGACCAAAGTACTATTGGTTCAAGAGTATCACAAAGAAGAGCGTTACAACCTAGAATAAAGACAATAGATGAAGAGACATCTGAAAGTAGCACTGATGAAGAGAGAGAGACGCCAATTCCTCCTATTCAAAAGGCAAGTAGAAGCGTACTCCCCAGTTTGAAACTTCCGCCAGCAGCTATCAAGAATATACCAGGTCCAAAAAGTGCACCTCCAGAAACGCAATCCAAAGTTGTAAAATTTCCAATTCCAGAAACAACTGTACTAACGGTAGACCCACCAATTAGTGAAAGTGAAGAAAGTTCGGAAGAAGAAGATAACACCACGCATTTAAGCAGAAGAGAAATAGCGAAAGACCTAGGAAATTCCATATCTCGTTTTAATCAATCCGTAAAACAACATGAAGATTGGTTAATGGATTCACCACAGTCCCCTAGAGATTGGCTTACTCTTTCTGACGGAAACGACGACGAAGGTATTCACAAAGCAGCTAATGAATTAATTCCAGGAGACCATACAGAATTTTCTCATAAAATAGATTTTCAATGGGACTATGCTAAAGGCGAGTCCATATGGGAAAACGATCAAAATGAAAGTTCAGATAGTGAAGTATCAATTAAAGAAGCCAAAGAACCAGAACAAGAAATACGCCAAACACCAACGAAAATTGATATAGACCAAAATAAAAATAAAAATGTGACTTTTAGGTCCACATCATTAGAGCCAAACACACCTGTAACCTTCAAAACTCCAAAAGCTATGTCAACACCTTATCACACTTCATTACATGAAACAGATGTCGAATCAGAAAATGAAACAGACGACGAAGAAGAAAGCGATACAGCTGAAAATGAAATTAAGGAAAATAAAATTAAATCAACTCCTTTAAGAACAACACTCCTAGAAAGTATTCCTCCAGATTTGCCCTCATGCTATGCGAAAACACCTGAAAAATCCTCGAATATAGCCAGTCACAGAGAAAATCTAACTTATTATCGAAATAATTACGTGCATTTCCTATCTGCTGATTGCGAATTTACCACTCCAATAAGCAGATTGCTTATAGATATTGCAGTAATAGATCCAGAAGAAATTAAAAGTAAAAAGCCCATTAAGGGACAAATTCTTGTAACCCCAAGAGGAAAACATAATGTATATTCTATAATAGTGAAAGATAAATATTATGATCCAGTATTAAAGGAAGATCTAATTTCAGGAATACAGGATTTAAAAATTCTTTTACATAAAGAAAAGGCAAAAGAAGTAAGAATTTCTCGACACGGTGACTTCACTGACGAATTAAGAAAAGGAGAATTAATGCAAATAATTGAATCAATTTTCTATAAAAGCGATATTAATATAACTATCTGTTATGGACAAGTTTCTGTCCCAAAAGAAGAAAACAGAGAAGATATTATCAGCGAATTTCATAGAAGTAAAATAGCGGGACACAAAGGAATAGTAAAAACTTACAGAAGAATTCGCGAAAAGTTTTACTGGCCTAGAATTAAGGAACAAGTAACAGAATTTGTGAGAAGATGTCCCACATGTCAAACTCAAAAACTAGTTAGAGCAAAAACCAGGGAACCAATGATTATAACCGACACACCTTTGGACGTTTTTGACAAGGTTTCATTGGACACTGTAGGAAAACTTCCTACAACCCCAGACGGAAATTGTCATATTTTAACTATGCAAGACCACTTATCTAAATACTGCATAGCCGTAGCAATACCCGACATTTCAGCAACTACTATTGCTCACGCAGTTGCCAAAGAATTATTTTCAGTTTACGGAGCACCAAAAGTTATTTTAACCGATAAAGGCACTTCATTTATTGGCAAATTAATGTCAAAATTATCAAAAATATTCAAAGTCCAACAAGTAACAACTTCAGGTTATAGACCACAAACTAATGGAGCTTTAGAACGCAGCCATGCTGTATTAGCAGACTATATAAAACAATACACCACAGACTGTGACGACTGGGATAGATTATTGCCTTTTGCAATGTTTGCCTATAATACTTCTGTACACGAAGCAACTAACTTTACCCCATACGAGTTAGTTTTTGGTAAAACTGCCCGTACTCCTAGTTCTTTTCCACAAGAGGAAAAATTAGAAACCTATGGTTCCTACTTAACAGAGCTCATAAACAGACTAACTGAAATAAGAATTTTAGCAGCCAAAAATTTAATAGACTCCAAAACAAAATCCAAAGAAAGGTACGATAAATCAATCAAACCTTTCTTAGGAAAAATAGGCGACAAAGCCTATGTCATAATAGAAGGTATGAAAAGAAAATTTGACCCCCATTATCATGGTCCATATACAATTGTGGATATCCTTGATAAAAACAATGTAATCCTTGTAAATAATAATGGAAATAGGTTCCAAAAACATGTAGATAAGTTAAAATTAGCACATGAATAAAATAATAACACGATTTTAATTTTTAGATGTCAAAATCAATCATTTTCACTCCACCAATCCAAGGAGAGTTGGTAAGAAATTATGTGTTCCCCAAGGGAAACATAGATGGTATTAATTACCCAAAAGGAATACTAGAGGAATTGACTGCAGAATATAATTTAACTAAACCAGCCTATACAGTTGATAAAACTACTGGTCCTGAATTCGGAAAACTGTGGAGAGTAAAATGCATCGTCACGGACGATAAAAATAGTAATGCATTCATCGTAACGGGAGAAAGTTGCAGAACCATTCGAGAATCAGAACATTCAGCTGCAAAAATGATACTAAAAGAATTAGAGAAAACATATTATTTTAGCGAAGAAGAGAAACCACGATCATTAAAACACAAAATTTACGTTATGACACCTGAAGAACCATCACTAATAAAATTGAAATTGTATAAATGGGAAAATTGCTGCGAATATTGTTATAAAAGAGGACACACCAAAGAACATTGCTTTAGTGTGATTAGAAATAAGAAAATCCTACAAAAACAAAACCCATTCAATGATAAAAATGATGATTCAGACGAATTTTGGGAGCTACCAGGCCCCACATGTTCATGGGATTAAACACCCAAAATTGCAAAAGTTTCTCTTTAACAGTCTATAAAACAATCCAATTTTCTTGTTTTACTCAACCAAAAATCTAATAATCATTTAAATAATTGATTGATTATAACAATTAAGAACAATTCAACATAAAATTAAAGATTACTTAGTTAAATAACTAAAAGTATTATTAATAATAATCAATCCTAAAATAAAACAAAATGAAATAAAATAAATTTTTCAAAAACAAATTTTCATGCTAAAAATATTATTTTATCAGGATGGTAACAGCTAGTTCTAAGGTTAAGTATTACACTAGCTTTCGATCAAATACTAAATGAATAAATTCTATCCATAACTTTCCGAGATAGTCAAATTTTACTATTTTAATAAACGTAATCCTTAAATTCACACAAATAATTTAAAAATTATTGTAAACCGACCATAATTTACAACACAAATTAAGAAAAGGCTATTGAAAAACATAAACAAATTCCTAAAATAATATATACTAACCAATAACAGTACTCATTCAACCAGAAAAAGGAGAAAACAAAGTATATCTATCCTTTTCTAAAAGGTTAAATTCTTATAAATAAACAAATTGTTAAGTAAAAATTCAAAAAGTATAATTAAACAGAAGCAATAAAATAAAAACTTATTAAATCAAAAAAACAGAACCCAAAAATTTATTAAATTATAGTAACTAACGAAGAAAAACGGAATATATCTGTCCTTTTCTAATAACACATAATTACATTCATTAATAAAAATTACATCTCAATAATAATTAAAATGATAAAAGGAAGATAATTATTAATAATTCTGTTAATTACAAGTAAATTTTATTAAAAACAGGTTAAAATTAAACAATAATATACATTTCAAACAGAATTATCGCATATCGATATATCGAACATAAAGGCAGCAACAAGAAACTGCTCAACACGAACTTACGTAGGCTTACACCACAAGATCTATATGCATAAAATCAATGACAAAAATTCAAAATTAACGAACAATAGGTTAGAAAAATATATCTAAATAGCAACAAATAGGTAATAGTTTATTAAATCAAAGCCCAAAACACAAAATTTTATTACAATAACCAAATGAAAATAAAAATTCAAATAAAGAAAGAGAAAACAACATACACCTATCCTTGTCTTCAAATTCAGTCTCTCAAGGATGAAAACCTAAAGTACGATTCACCACGAGATCTATATGCATACAATCAATGTCCAAATTCAAATTTAGTAACCAGCAGGTTAAAACCCACTGAAAACAAAAGTCCCTAGATTCAATAAAAATTTAAAATGCCCCACCCGAATTTAAAGTTATGCACGCAAGTGCAAGTAAAATATGAAGCCCATAAATATGGGCCCAGCTTATAAAGCCCATAAATACGGGCCATGCATACGTATGCCCATATTTATGTGCTCAACTTGCGGAGCTCATAAATACGGGCCATTCAAAAAAAAAAAAAATATAATAAGGAAAACTGTTAAATAAAACACTTCAATAATTAAAATTAAAATTCATTTATTATTAAAAAACTTAAACTAAAATACAAAAATACTTAAAAACTAACAACTAGGGCCAAAACGGGCCTGTCCCGGCAACAGGACATACCGAGTTCCGTCCCCGGTGACGACTATTTTTAAGTTTATATATGGGGGGCGAATAAATAATCGCCCCCCTCCCATAAAACGGGTCACCAGAAAATTTTCATACCCATATTCTGAAACAAAAAAAAAATTTTTTTATATTAATAAAATAATAAAATAATAAAAAAAAAAAAAAGATAAAACTTAAAATTAAAAACAAAAACAAAATACGTACCACCCTCATTGGGCCCAGCATACTCCGACCTACGGTCTTCATCTCTGTTGTTGTTGTTGTTATTATTTTCTGTAACAAAAAGGGTAAAATTAATATTAATAAAAAAAGAAATGAGAATAACAACAAAATACAAAAATAATTAAAATAAAAATCACTTACTTCCGTTCATCTTGATGTTTTGTTTTTAAATGAGTCATTTTCAAAAATTGCTGATCCTTGCAAATCATAACGCGATAAAAGCCCTTAGATGAGATCATAAAAACACAGCATCCAAATCAAATTAACAACCAATAAATAAAATACAAACTAATAATAAAACACGTAATATTTTAAAATAAAAAAAAAAATACCATTAATTAATAACAAAAAAAAAATACTAAAAATTCAAATAATAAACAATGAAATAATGAATTACCAACTGTCAAAATATAGATAATATAACCGCTAATTATCTAATATACCGACTGTTAATGAGAAACGAAAATTCAAATTTTGCCCTTATAATTAAGATAAATTTAAATAATTTTATAAATAATGTGATTATTGAATAATAAACAAAATGTTTATCAAGTTGTAAATAATTATGAAAATCACATTATTACAAAACATATATTCACTAAATATTATATTTATATTCAAATATTTACTTAAAATATAAATTATAATCAATTATAATCAATACTATGCTTAATCAATAATTACAAGAATTAATACATTACACCAAGAATTACATATTGATATTATAAAAAAATTAGATAATACCCTTATTAATTTCTTAAATATAATTAATCAATAATAATATTAAATAATCATAACTTACCTTTATAACCTATATTATAATCAATATTCTAACTTATTAATAAAAACCATGAAGGAGAAAAAACACTTGGATCAGATAAAAACACTACTTCAAACTTTAATTAAGAAATATAATCAATAAATATAATAAATAAATATAATCAATATTATTAAAAACATGTATATCCATAATATACCAATAAAATACGAATAATCACTATATTATACCCTTAATCAATATTATAGCAATAAGAATATTATAAAACCATATGTATTACCAATTAATCAATAAATAAAAATTAAAAGAAGGACGAAAGAAAAAGAAGGAAGGGGATTTGGCGGTCGCCTTCTTCTTTCCTCCTCATTTTAATAAAAACTAAAATAAGAATAAAAACTAAAATAAATTTGATGTTACAGATGGAAATTCCATTTTTGGGACACATATCTGACGCGGTTAATTATATATCAATAGCTTTCAAAATATTATTATTATTGATAGCATTGATAGTAGTTAAAAACCTATACGTACTTTATAAAGTCGTAACAAAGAGAAGACAAAGATCGAATAATAATCGATCAAATGTATAAGGATTATTGGTCCAAATGGAGCTCACATACATTGGGGACAATGTAAACTCTAAGGAGGGAGGACCAGGCCCAAAAATCCCGAAAAATTTAAAGAAATAGAGCCACTAACAGAGTTGAAATAACCAGGCTACTATGAACCGCCAAGAGGCGACACAATTCAAATCAGCGCGCTGAAAACCTTAAGCTCACAAACATCGATCGCATGAATCGACCCTGAAGCTATGTATATATTGCGCATGTCTTGTTCGGCAACCATCATGAAAAAGCGGCAAATAAATCAAATTCAAATTTTAAAATTCGCTATTCACGATGAAAATCGAATAAAAATTACATTAATGCTTATAAATACTAAATATGCTTATACAAATCCTAATTAATCAACATTAACAGAAATGCATACATACATTTAACAATTAAAATAATAATAACTAAGCTTTTCATTACTAAATAATGATTATTAACTACAATATTCTACTAACAATTTAGTAATTTCTAAACAAATAATTAACAAATACTAGAGTAGAATAATAATTGTTTGTAATTGGTTTGGTTAATTATGATTGGCCAAAATAATTACAAACAATCAAATTAAGCAAAAATTTTTATATATATATATAAGTATGAATTAAATGGTAAATTATTGGCCAAATTAATGATTATTAATAAAATATTAAAATAATTAACTAATAACGCATTAAACAATAATTTATTAATATACATTAATTAATTATTGTCGAATTTTAAGAATAAATATAGAATAAAATGAGAAACATTTTAATTTTAAGAATATTAATAAAAATCAATTAAATTACAAGATAATACATTAATTATGACATTATTAACAATTATTGTTAATAATAAATGCCAATAAAAGCCTCCGCGCGAAGCTGAAAGTATCAGGGAAGCATGAAAGCAACAGAGGATGGTTGCGGGGCAGGAGTATGAGCTGCGTGGCTAATACTACTGCCACGCCTCATGCCCAATAGTAGTATAGCCAGGCCCACGTCTCTCTCATACAGTAAGCGAGATCGAACGGCATTAAAATCTCCAACGCATACGGCCTCGTTGTCGCGTACACTCTTATGCGGTAGGCGAGATCGAGCGGCATTCAAGTCTCCAACGCATACGGGCCTCGTTGTCGCGTACACTCTTACCATGCATGTTCGCTTGCTATGTTTCCTGCTCTAAAAACCTTAATATTATCGAATTATCAATAATGATCGATAGAAAATAAACACAAAATTGAATTGTATGATCACATATAGTCAATTTTGCAAAAATTAAATAAAAAACAAATATATATATATATATATTTTAATAAATAGGTAAACGAATAAATAATTATAGAGTTGATTACACTATTAATAATTTAATTATTAAATAGTGAATTAATTTCAAAAAAAAAAAATATATATATATATATTTTTCCACTAACAATTATAAGCTTTAATTAAAATTTTATCATCATTATTAAATAAAGAATAAAATTCAAATAAACTTTTAATAAACTGTAATGGAATTTATTATTGAAAATTTAATAATATTGATGAAAATGACAATCACGGTAATAACAATAGCAATAATAAGTAATTCGTGAAAAGAGAAAATACATATTAAAGGAGATAGTTTAAAAAAAAAAAAATCAATGAAGTATTGCTATTGTAATTTAAAGAAGATTGTTAATCAATTTAAAAAAAAATTATGAGTTTCCTGATCCATATGGGATTGCGTATCGACCGTACCGATGATTCAGGCGTTGAAAGTCGCTCGATCTCCGCTCAAACCTATAAATGTACTCCCTGCGCATTTATGTTTCCTTGATGTTTCTCTCGCCGTACTCTACTTGAAATATCGATTTAATCAATAAATAAATCAATTTTAACAAAAATTTATATAAAAGAAATTAAAGGCAATTAAAATTTTAATAAGAAAAATAAAAAAAAAAAATTTTTAATAATAATAATAATATTAATAATAATAAAATAAAATAAAATTATTCGAACTGTCAAATTTAATCAATAAATAAATCAAATTAAACAGTGAAATGTACAATTGTACAATAACTTCAACAAATAACTTAATTAATAAATATTGAATGTTATTTAAAAGCAAATTCTGTAATCATATAATTAGAATAAAACTAATAATTATAATTTTGAATGGGAAATCAATGAAAAATGGTAAACACAAGGCAATAAAACGAATGTCAATGATTTCACGTCAATTAAATATTTATTACATAATTATAATTGTTAATTAATGCATGTGTATGTATATGCGTGTGAGTGGAAAAGTAGAAATATATATATAATTCTGTGAATAACTGAACAAAAAATATTTTAATATATAATAATGAATAAAAATAAAATTAAGATAAAATAAAATAGTAATAATTATGTGTACATTTAAAATTAAGATTAACTAGATACATCTACGTCATCAGATTCAGCATCTAAATTCAAAACACCGTCATGCCCCACCTCCACAAAAACATCATAATAATTCGGCAAAACAGACCCACATTTACATCTCAGGTCCTGCAGGTTTTGAATGACATATCGCCCACAAGTGCATTCACGACCACACAAATTCGCATCAGCTGCCACGACGTCCGAAATTTCCACTGATTTGATTTTTGGCAAATCTGGATCCTCCAGCGTAGTCCCACAATCGCATGTCATTTCCCTCAATAACATGTTAATAAACTTTCCACAAGGACAAAATCTACCAGTAACTCCAGGGGATCTAAAAACAAAAACGTTAATATGAGGAAAACTCAAAGGAAAAAGAAGAAAACTCCCTTCTACACCACACAAAACGAAATCCATACCCTGTGCAAAATTTTTCACTAGTCACGTGAACACATTCCCGAAAGCTTGGCAAATCCTTCATAAACATTGCCACTAAATTGTTCAACTGCTTTTCAATCCGGCATTTCCTACGTTTCAAAGATTTTCTTTGTGAGGGTCTTTGAATTGACCATGACTCCGGAACTCGTCGTAAGGAAAAACGTCCACTACTCCTATCCTCATTTGAAACAAGTTCGTAATTTGGAACAAAACCCAAAACATTTTTCAACGCAGCAATATCCTTGGATAATCGCGATAACTCTGTTATGAGGAAAAATATTTTCGCCAATTTCCGTGGGTTAAATTGCTGTGGCCGAACGAACGAAGAATGACCTAAATCAAACAAATTACAAATCCTGAATTATTGAAATTAAAACAACGTAAGCAAAACACAAATAGAAAATTTTAAGGTTAATCATAATAACATACACTAATTAGTGTTCTAAAAGAAATCCCGAGGAAAATAAAATTCACAAATAATCGATAGTATATCCTCTGAAAATTAGCAACATTTTACACTTAAAAATTAACCGTTTTAAACTAAGGGTGGAAACACGCACTAGAACACCTTGTCTTCTTGCATCTAGAGCACTAACAATTACAAACTCATTCAAGGAACGTTCTATGCCTATAACTTCACTAATCAAACGACGCACTGATTCAGCCGCTCCCTCTACAGGCATTTTCCATATGGCAAATTGAAAAATACCCATACGTTCTTCCAATTCCACCATACGTAAGCCCATAAGTCTTTGACTGGAAACATTTAGTGTTAAGGCACGATCCAATTGTGGAATTAGGGGAATATTTATTGGAAGATGCACGAGATGATCGATTTCTCCAGAAGTAGAAGTTGAAGGCACTGGAGAGTTTTCCCTAACTATCACATTATTTTCCACATTTTCCACCAATTGTCCTAAATTATTTGGCACATGATTAACACTTTCAGGACCCTCCAAAACACCAAGATCAAAAGAGTCTATATAATCTGACCAATCATCAGAATCACCCATGTTAAAAAAAAAATAGTATGAAAAATTAATAAGCAACACTATTATTTACCGTGAGCAACATCTCTATTCAATAAAAGAGGAACTGGTCTCATATTTTGAATGCAAAAGTCAACTAAGTCAACTGTCGAAACGTCACTTACTGAACCGCTATCGCTCATGTCTAATGAAGAACTAATTACAAAGGACTTTAACTGCAGAAGTGGGGACCATGGATCCTGAAATCATCACTCAAAAATTTGATGATCATAAAGATTCTCACGATTGTTAGACAACTCAGATGGACCGAAGAGAACTCGAGATACTGTATTTTGAAAACAACTTACCTTCTTCTTCGTCATATCCAGTTTTGAACACGTACTGCACATAATGTAAATTCTAGCACTTAACCATAACGCTCAGTATTTAAAAATTTCTTGTCAGCAACATTAAACTCTAAGTAGATAGTAATAATAATTGTAAAAATTTATGAAGAATATGTATGAAAATTATAAAGCCCATCGAGGACGATAAACAATTTAAGGAGGGAGGACTGTTACATCCCGACATATTTTAAATTTTAAATAATTTTCATAAATTTGTCAATATTTATTAGACAAATGTCTAAAAACATGGTCCATTTTGAAAATCAAGAAATTAATATGATGGAACACTTTAATATTTCGTTCATATTAATTTCTAACACGTGTTACTACTCATATAAACAAAAGAGTAAGATGAGTCAATGAACCATGCTTTGAGACAAGTGTCAAGCATGAATGAAAAGGATGACGCATGATAAGAGGAAAATACTATTAGAGTAAAACTCGTAAATATGCATACACATATACATGCAAAATAGTAATAAAATAATTATTAAATAAATTGTTACACTAATAAATTGTTAATATGAATCGTTATTACTGAATTGAAATTATAAGCACATTCAAAATGGTCGAATCGAAGATAAATCGATTATCGACAATCGATTAATCGAATATCGTTTGGTGATTCGATTGATAAGTAAATGTGCGTATTGATATTTGAATTTAGCAGTATTGTAATTATTGACAATTATAAGTTGAAATAATCAATAGAAGGAAAGAATAATAGAATAAAAGGATAGTATGATAATCGTACGTGCCTAAAACAGTGCATGTCATACGTGCCTAAAACAGTGCATGTCGTACGTGACTAAAACGGCGTGTGGCGAAAACACCCAAAACAAGATGCTTCCACCACCTGATTCCCCTAAAATGCATTAGATTAGAAACTATATAAACTGCTGCAAAAATCAGAGCAATTGTCAAAAGTTCCGGTGTAGTTCAGTGCGAATAATATCATTGTAGAGCGACCCTTCAGTTTAAACGCGAGTTACTGTATTCTTTCCGTAAAAAGGTGCAAGTTAGATTATTTATCACTTAGAAACAAGTTTCTTTCCCGTAAAAAAGGTGCAAGATAATAATTTAACACTTAGAATCATTAATTTTGTTGTTTTAACTGTCGTATTTGTTATACAAAATTAACAGTGTAAATTTCATTAATTCTTTCCGTAAAACGGTGCAAGTTATATTATTATCACTTAGAAACAAGTTTCTTTCCGTAAAAGGTGCAAGATAAATAATTTAACACTTAGATAACGTGAAACTGTTAATTTATAGCAAAACTCTTACAAAGTTGTGAAAGTTACATAAGTGTAACATAACAAACTTTAAGTTTCATTCACTTGAAACGAAACAAATCAAGAAACCAAATATAACGACTTTGCGATACTTTGTCAACGAATATTGTCCAATAAACGTAAGTAACCAATTGTAATAACTGTACTTTTAATTAATGTTGTAAACAATAAATTTATAAAAGGAATATTAATCTTGTTTTTAACGCAAAACCCATAGTTTTGACAAGTGATCACGATCCTACTATAAAAATAAAGATCAGGCCTTACCAACCTGATTAATCAGCTAACTGGTTTTAAAACCTCTTTTAACTAAATAACTAAATTTAATTAAAAGCCTTTCTTTGCTCGGGACATAACACCAATTACTTCATTAAAATTTTTAAACAATTAATTCAAAAAAAAATTTCTATATAAATTATTATTTATTTTTTTTATTCATTCATTATCATCATTTTTGTCATTTTAGGCCACGAAACCTTATGATGTAGGCGCGTTGCGCCTGCTTCTCTGCCTGATTTTTTTTGCGAAGCGAAACCTTGCCAGGAGAAGAAATTATCGATTCCCTGTGTCTTTTGGTAAAATTTGGTGAGTCGTCATGATTATTTTCTGTCAGTTTGGCTAAGTTTAAAACGTGAATTCTACTAGTTCCGATAAGTGAAAATTCTCTTTAGCCAGTTTTTTGTTTGTGGAATTTGAGTTTTGAATTTGTCGGAATGTCACCATTATCGAAATAGTAAAAGTAATGATTAATTATTCGAGTCTTTAACGTAACGATACATTGTAATATTCTTTCGTCAAACCAAAGAAATTGTTCTAAAGACTATTATATTGATTAATATATTTATTTCTGTGTAAATTTGATATTCTTTTGTAATTTGTCAAGCATTAATCATGTTAGTCATTTAAAGCAAATTTACCAGACTTGTTGAGATCAAGTCGATTTAGAATCCCCCCCTTTTAGTTCGCGTCTTCTTTCCTTTTTTATGTAGAGTGAAATGAATATGGGGTACTAAAAATTTAATTATGTTTTATTTCTTTTGTCATATTAGTTTTCTCTGAAACTCTAGGAGCATGTAAAAATCATTCTTCAAATATACTTTGTTAATTTGAGTTAAAATCTAAGTTTCTTTATTTTATTTTAAGTCAAAGAGGAGGGAGAAGATTCTCAACCAATACAACCCACCCCCTTTTGTTAAGATTAACAACCGCGAGCTAGTCCAACTGCCATTTATACCAGAATTTCGATGTCGAGATTTATCGAGTTAAGTTTGATTTTGTTGTAGAAAATTTTTGATGCTATTTAGTTAAGTTTAAATAAATTTCGTTTGTTTTGCTGCCTATTTTGACTTATCTGTAAGTCTGGCGCCCAACTCTTTTGATTTTGTGTTTAATTTCGAGAAACTTCTCTGATGAAAGAATATTGCTAAATGTAATAAGGTAATCTCAAATTCGAAACCGGAGGTGACGCATATATTCCTTATTTGGCGAGAAATAGCGAGAATAAATTCTAAAATCGATTTAAGGTAGATTTCAATAAATCCTTTTGTCGATTAAAAATTTATTAATCTCACAATATATTTAAATAAAATAGGGGAGAGGGCCCCAATGTGGTCAGGGCACTAAGGTGGTCACCCTAAGAAAATTTTTGTATATTAGTTAGTATCTTCAAATGTTTTCTGTTATTGTTATTATTTGAGAAGACAAACATTTAGTAAAGTTTTGAGGTAAATAGTCGTATGAGTCTCTTTGTAACGTGAACGTTGTAAAATTTCTGTTTTTAAATGATCGAGAAATTTTTTTCTTAGGTTGTTAAAATCATCAAAATTAACCATTTTAAATTAGTAAATATCGTTATAATTATCTTTATATAACGTACAATAATATTCCAAATGAATATAATTAATACTGTGCTTTACAAAAATTTTTCATTAACGTTTAAAAAATTGTGTCTTGGCTCTAAAATGGACACTTTTTTGGCCACAAGGTGGTTACTTTTGACTTTTTTATGAAAATGTGTTTATACGCTATATTTATCAACATTTATCACTGTGAATGTAAATTCTATCAATTTTTAAGTTTTATGATGAATAATAATGAAATAGAATTTTTTTCAAAATTTTACCTGTCTAATACATTCACAAAATGTATCATTTTTGACGAAAGGACAAAGTGCAAAAAAAATATGTAATACGTTTCTGTGATCATAAAAAATAATTAATATTAAATAAACAACTTAATAATACGTTTTTTTACATTTTTTTATAACTTTTTAGTGAATTTTCGTATGGTGACCACCTTGGGGCCACTTTTTTAAAAGTAGAATTTTCAACATTTTTAAAAAAGTGACATAACTTTTTTTTTATTAATGAAATGAAAAAAACTTTATGATAGGAAGTTAGGTAATAAGACAAAGCTTCAAACGCCGTATTATTGACCTTCAT
This sequence comes from Leptopilina drosophilae, assembly GCA_032873175.1. Lineage (NCBI taxonomy): Eukaryota > Metazoa > Arthropoda > Insecta > Hymenoptera > Figitidae > Leptopilina > Leptopilina drosophilae. The sequence goes on along the minus strand of CM065480.1, from coordinate 16,306,209 downwards.
ATAAAATTCCATTTGAAATCTACAGTTGTTCAAAAACTAGGTGACCACCTTAGGGCCCTCTCCCCTACCTTAAATGTATCACTAATTTTTAGATTAAAAAAAATTTGTCACCGTTCTATTCAATGAATTCTGATAAGATTTAGTATGAATAATATACAATAATCATGCTTTCGAAACAAAAATATTTATTACGTTTTTTGGTAATTTGATTAATATGACTAACAACAAAAAGTTAAAATAAAAATTTTTATAGTTAAATTTACCTTCCAAAATGGTATTTGTTACGACATTTTACGATTAGAATAACTATTCTGACATAGTTCTATTTACTAAAATATTATTAAGCTGATTACAAGAAATAGTAATAAAGTAGTTAAATTTATCAGGTATTTTAGTGTGTAGAGTGATTTAAAATTAAAAAATAATAACAGAAAATATTGCGTCGAAAATTTAAATAGAATTTGTAGATAAATTTGTTCATTATTAATTTTTTATCTCTATCTGTAAAGAAAATCTATAAGAAATTTGTACATTAAAAATACAACACAAATTTGAATCATAATCATATCACCTGTGATGGTTTTCGAGTGAATAAAAAATTTAGGTTAAGAATAAATAATACTTTGAATATAATATAAATTTTATTATTTTATTCAGAAAGAATTGTTAATATATGATGTGCTTTGCATAATATATGAATAAAATTTTATGAAATTGAACAAGATGATAGAAACAATGTTTTTAATGAACAAGAAGACGAAGAAATCGAGTTAATTGAGGAAAATGAAAATCGAGTTGGAGCAATTGTATAAATCAATATTGTGGAAATGTATTTACATCATGAATTATTGTTTAATTTAATATTTGTATGTTTAAAAAAAGGAAGAGAAAAAAACTGTTTAAAAATAACGTTTTAAATAAAAACAAATTTGTTATTAAAAATTAATCTACTTAAAAAGAATATATTTTTATTACTTTTTTCTGTCCGCATTTGAAATTAATCATTTTAGAAACTCTTTTGAATTGCAATAGATTTTTTATAATTTAAAAATTGAAAAACTAATTAAAATTTTAAAAATTTTAATGAATTAAATTATTTAAAGAATTTCCAATTAAATTTATTTAAAAGTGGATTTTGAAAAATAGTATTAATAAAATTTTTTCAAAATAAGTTATTTTTAATTATATTTCACAAAATTTCAATTATTCTAGAATTTTTTAATTATACGTATGTTTTTATAAATTTAATTATCGGTAAAACAGTATTTAAAAATATAATTTAAAAGATTTTTGTACAATTATTTGTAATACTTGTGCAAAATCGTAGACAATAGTGGATTTTTTGTTATTCCCCCTCCTCCAAAACTGTCTACGTGGTATATGAACGACCCCTAGTTACTTTTAAGATATTTAAGATATCTTCTTTTTTGATCTTTCATATTAAAAACAAATGCATTATAAGATATTTTTAATAACATTCAGAGCAACTTAAAAGTGCTTACAATTGTATCTTAAAATAAGATGCCTTCTTTCTATAGTCTTCGAGAGATTTTAAAAGACAGACTGTAGAAAAGGAAACTCAAAGAAGAAAGCAAATTAAAGATGAAATGTCCTATCCTATCGAGCTCTCTGGCATTGAAGAAACGATTGTAAAGGAAATTCTTCCAGAACAATCGTATGGAATGTCTATTTTGGAAATAGGACTAAAAAAATGAAGGCGAGAAAAAAAGGTAACACTTGTATAGTGTTTACACTGAAAAAAATTTTTATGTGTTATTCGGACAACTTTGTATTTTTTTATAAAATATTTATTAGGTTCACTTTAAAATAGTGTTAAAGAAAGTACATTATTATTTTAAAAAATTCCAAATGATGAAAAATATTCGAACAGTGTTATACAGGAGACTTTTTTATCCCTAAATTAAAAAAATACTAAATATTAAAAAAATTGTGCTTTAAAAATTGAATGAAATAATTTTTATAAATGATTCAAATAATTATTTAATAGCTTAAAATGTAACGTTTATTTGATATAAGTATTTTGTTATTGGTACAAATAACTAATTATTTGATACGGTGAAATAAAATACTCAGGTTTAGTAAATATTTATTTAAGTTTAATAATTTTTTAAACTAATTTAAATAATTATTTATTAAATTCAAATATTCCATTTGTTTGATCTGAATAATTGAAGCGGTGGGTGCAAGAAGGGCGTTAGGCGGATAACGCCCGTTTTGATATTATTGAATGAGAATTATTACAATATCCTCTAGTTCATATCACCAAAAATTTATTTCGATATGAGACTTCTTGATGATGTTATGAATAAAAATCTGCGTGAGTGTCACATAATTTTGTAATTTAAAATGTTTTTAAATAGAATTTGCATGTAAAAACAAGTGAAAATCGACACTTCATTAAAAAAATTTGGTTAAAAAAATTTTCATTAAAAATGTTCAAATTTTTAAAATTAGGAATGATTTAAGGCTTAATTATTTTTTAAAAATAAAGAAAATCACAAAGTATATCTAGAAATATTTATAAGTTAAAGTTATCGTGAGTTTAAAATTCAAATTTCACTAACGCCTAAAACATTGTGTGGTTAGGCGAGTGGCTGGGTGCAAAAAGGGCGTATAAATTAGTTTTGAAAAACATTATTATTAAATAGTTAATTGCAACTTTCTCTTAATTTTAAAATTGCATTTGATAGCCTAATAAAAGACTAATTAATTAAAAGAAAGTTTTTTTGATTTGAATGTACAGTTTTTGGGCAATTAAAGTTTAAAACTTTAACTTGAAATATCTCCGTTTATCGTTTTTTGTTATACGCCCTTCTTGCACCCAACGCTTCAATTTGTATTTGATTCAAATAAATAGTTATTTGATGCGATAAAATAAAATATTTAGGTAAAATAAATATGTATTTGGTTCGAATACATATTCATTGGATAGTAACGAAAAAATTTGTTTTCAGTATATTGAACCTTCATGATTAACAAATAGTTTTTTATAAATTAAAATTATAGACAGAATTACAATAATATAATGTAGTGGATATTATAACTAGGAGAGAATCACCAAAAGGCGCTCGCACAGCTCTACTGCCTGCAGGTTGTCATGCAAGTAAGACACAGAAAATTTAAAATAAATTTTAAGTCATTATCGTCCACATCATTTGCCATAAATTTTTTAGCTTTCCTTTTTCCTATTTTAGCTTCTGTAACAAAAGAAACGTCAGCATAGACTATTTTACTTTTATTCTTCATATTGTAACCTTTAATGCTACACGAACAAAACAAAATCATTGTCATGATTGGAAGGTTCACGCCATATAACTGGTTCAATAACAGCTTTTCTGCTGCTATCTTTTTTTCGAATCGATTAAGTATAACTCTACATGAATTACGGTTGGAGGACAAAAGTTAAAAAAAAAAGTTCTAATGAAAATAAATTCCAAAACTTCTTTTCTCCAAAGACCGAAAGTTCAAAAACTTCTTTTTTCCAAAGACTGAAAAATCCAAAACTTCTTTTTTCCAAAGACCGACAGTTCCAAAACTTCTTTTTTCAGGACCAAAATATCTTTTACAGTGGTTTTCTATTTTGTTTACACGTTGCTAAGTATACATAGTCATTTGTTGTTTTTTATCGATTTAACGTTTTAACTTTTTCGATATCTTTGTTTTCATTGAAGTTTAATTTATTTTGATAAACTTATACACATCATGGGAGAAGTTTTTATATCCGGAAGGACAAGATTTTTAAATATTAATGGATTTTTATACGTGCCACATTCTCCGGGTAGTGGTGTAGTTTACTATCGGTGTAAAAGAAAACAGGAAGGTGCAGCGAGGGCTATAATTTTAGGCCATTATGATATCACAGGCAACGTTGTAGTTCGGAAAGGTCCAGAAAAGTCAGAACATTATCATGCTCCCGATAGAAAAGATATAAATGCATTAAATAAACTATATTGGAACTTACGTATTTTGGTCATTCTTTATTTTGGAACTTTTGTATTTTGGCACTTCTTCATTCTGGAACTTTTGCATTTCGGCACTTTTTCATTTTGGAACTTTCGAATTGGAACATTTTGTTTGGAACTTTTGATCCCCAGATGAGGAACCATATATGGTTCGAAACTAGTTGGGATTTTAAATAAACATATTTTAAAGAAAACCGTTGTTACATCCCGAGCGAAAAGCGAGGTTATTTAAAATTTTAATTATTATTTAATTTATTTCTGAGGAATGGTAGGCTGATTAAGTCAAGTTGGTAAAGCTTGACCATTTATTTTTATGTGGGTACGTTCTCTTCTATCGATCCTACGGGGCACAGTGGGAACAAATGCTTTTTTGGGACAAAATCGTAGAACTTCCGTTAGGATCAAGATTTTTAAAAATTTCAAATTGGAGGTGACAGCTGTATTCTTCTAGAATAGAGGAAAAATAATGAGAATTTTGAAAAAAATGTTATAACCTATAAAAAATGATTATAACTGCAACGGTTTTGGATAAAATTCACATTTTTACGTTCTCAGAAAAAAGATAATGCTTCTTTTTTGTTCAGTCTGAGATATTTTATAATTTTTGATGTGCTTTTAACAAATTTGAGGTTACAATTCCAAATTTTAAAATGGCGGATTCAAAATGGCTTACTATTATGAAATATCTATAAATTGAGTGAGAATCTATAATTTAAAGGTTTCTTGGCTAACTGTAAATGAATTGGATTGTTTATTTACTCATTTTAAAATGGACGATCCAATATGGCCGACTGCAGAAACAAATGAATTTTATTTTTAGATGAAATCGTAGAAATTCTGACAGGATAAAGATTTTTATATAATTCAAATTAAGTATAAAATATTATTTCTTGGAAAACAGAAGAAAAATATAGAGAGTGGTGATAAAATATATTTAACCTATAAAAATTGTCCACAAAAATGACAGTTTCCAATTAAACATAATTTTTTCCATCACAGAACCAGAAAAATGCATGTTTTTTATTAGTTCTAAGATGTTTTATAAATGTTGATGCGTTCTTTACAAAGATAAAGTTCCAATTCCAAAAATCAAAATGTCGGAATCAAAATGGTTGAGTAAAATGTAAAATATCTATACATTAACTTCGAATCCATAATCTAAAGGTTTGTTTTCTAACTTCCAATGATTTGATTATTCAGTTATTGGGAATCGACTTGGGGGCGTGGTCTATCCAAAATGGCGACGAAGAGACCCCAAAATACCGCGAAGAGCAGGTGAATTAAAAAAAACGTGAATATGTTACTGGAATTACAAAATATTTGCACTTGGATCAACACTATCACTTCTAACAGAAATATAATTCACTTTCCATTATTGGTTGACTAATTAAACTTCAAAAATTCACTGCGTTTTGCTAGTGAAATGGGGTATAACAATAGTTTGTTTTTTCACCACCAGATAACGTCTGGTTTATGTCGCTTCCCAATAGAATTCAAAATGGCAGATTTAATATGGGTAAGCTAAATGGGCCAACTCGAAATGATCGTAATGAAAATTGCTAGTTCCACCATTTTCACTCGTAGATAAAGAATTTATTGTCCAATTTCTATTTACGGCAACGAATCTGAAGCTGTGTTAGAATTTCCTATACTTCTGTGACTGATATCATACATATTACTAATTTTTGTTTCTCTTTAATTGACATTAGAAGTTCTTGCAAGAAAACAAAATACAGAAGAGCTCAGGAGATAGCAGCTTCAGTTGACAACAATGTTACTGTTTTGGAAATGGCATTAAAAATAGGTAAAAGTAAAGATTCTTCAAATTCGGAATGTTCAAGTTCAAATACTGAAAAGGAAAATCTTAAAATAAATGATACTCAATTACGTCATTCAAATGATTCCGCATTAGCATTTTATTCAGAAAACAATTACAGCAAGATCACTTACTCTTCTTTATAAAAGATTCTAGACAGAAAGGCAGTAGAGTATATTCTTCGTATAGAGAAGTATTTGAAGAAATGGTTGAGTGTCAGCAACAAAATTACCAGTCTTCCGAATTCGAATGTTTTGTCCCAATGCAGAATCTGTTAAATAAAAGTGCAGAGCGATTATGTGAAGCTGTGGTTCTAGATTCTAAAAGTTCTGTGATAAATTTAGAGCTAATGGTTACACTGGGCATGGATAGTTCAAGTGGGCATACGAACCCTCAACAGAAATATCAAGAAATGGAGTGTGAAAATGTGAATCCTCATCAATCTCTTTTCATTAGTCACTTGATTATAGTATAATTAAAAGACGTAGTAACAAGTACGAATATTTGGATTAATCCTACTTCCCAGAGTGTCAGATTTTGCAGAACTTTAAGGATAGCTATTGAGAAAGAGGACATTGCTTTAAAATTCATAATGGTAGCAGAGTAAAAGTAAAATTCATCGTATTCCAATCCTTGTTTGATGGCAAATGCCTTAACACAATAGTAAAAAATAAAGCTTCCAGTCGTTGTCCTATGTGTCTGAAAACTACGCACGAATTTGGAAAAAATTGTGATTTTACTGCAAACGTTTCGTCTCTAAGACATGGACTGGGATTGTTGCATTGTGAAATCAAATCAATGGAATACTTATTGCATCTATCCTATCGCTTAGAACTAAAAGTTTGGGATATTCGAAAAGAATTAAAAGGTATGATTAAAAGAGTAAAAAATTTGGGAGTTAACGGTTGTTGGAATTTGGAGTTAAAATTTGGGCCTTAAAAATCAACTCTCACAGGAGAGTGAGTCTCATACTCGCTATGTTGCAAAAGAATGGGGACTGAAGAATTAAGCTTTAATTCCTTAAAGGATGCAAATTTTATAGACCTCGGTTGGGAGTTTCATTTTTTACTCCCTTCTTTTAACAGTGTATAAAATCGAAGTAATTTCACTTTTGATATAAAATGTTTTTCCTGATGCACACCATAGAATTCCGAAGGGGATCATGATTTTTGATATTAAACAAGTAATTGAAAAGAATTACATACATAAGAAAAAACAATTTTTAAGTGTAATTTTAAATTCAGATCAACATGACGAAAGAAAACGTGAAGTACAGAAGAGGGTTTATGAAGAAATTGGTGTAAGAGTTGACCAAATTTTGCAAGGCCATGAAACAACAAATACGGGAAACGTGGCTCGCAGATGCTTTAATAACCCTAAAAGATTTGCTGATGCTTTAGGTCTAGATCCTCAGTTTGTTACTAATATAGCTTCCATTTTGTTACTATTTAAAAGCAAAAAGCATTTAAATTCGCAAGAACTCCGAAAATTTGCCAAGGAAACTTACAAAATGAATTATGCTCTCTATCCATGGTCCAGAATAAGTCCAACTGTCCATAAATTCCTTCAACATGGATGCGATATTGCGGAACAATTTCCTTTACCCATGATTTATTTTAGCGAAGACGCGTTAGAATCCTGGCATAATACTATAGAGAAAATATGAGGACAAATTCATGGCAGCATAACAGAACATGCAGGATCTTGGATGTTTTTAATAGAGCAATCTATTTTAGTGATCCAAAAATCTCAATGATTCTTATTCATAATCGGCAAAAAACAAAAGGAAACTGAAGTTCCGACTTCTTTTAATGTTTTTTTTTAAGAAAGGTAAAAATATTTATAAAATACCTATAAATAAAATTTGCAAAGTTTTAATTAAGATCAATAATAATAATAATAATAATAATAATAATAATAATATTAATCCCCGCCGATGGTTGTCCACTACCGAACATCATCGATGTCTTTGATGTGATGGGAGAGGCGGATGATTATCCTCTCCCTGTCGCGGCTGCCGTTTTTGATGCCATGGGTGTGCTGGGTCTGGATGCATATCCTTAGCCAGACATTACTGCCATTCTTGGCGGCGTTGCTGATCCGGGGTGGGATGCTTATCCGCTGCCGGACATGACTGACGTCATGGATATGTTCGGTGGACCTTGTCGTGGTGGCGGGGCTTTTCACTAAAGGACAATCAACAGGGTGGTTCCCTGATATAAAAACCAAAAAAAAATTTTGAATGAAATGGATAAAGAATCAAATAAATTACTCCAAGTGGGTACCTTGGAAGAGGGTAATCCCACCACCGATTCTGATCGGGTTCAAGCCTCGGTAGTCGGTGCAAATGGCCCCAAGGATTTTGGAGGGGGTCAAAACAGAATTTTCGCGGATAGGGAACTTAGCAGCTTTGAAATAAATGTTGTTGAACAGATCGACCTGATTCCTAAAATATTGAAAGGCATGTGGCGTGCTAGCAAGAAGCAGAAGAACATTAGTAGGGATGTGCAGGATGGAATGGTGGCTTTGGGGAAGGCGCACGAAGTAATTCGCAATAACCTGCGTTTTATACCGACACCCTTCAAGGGCTCAAACGAACCAAGTTCGACCCCAGGAACGCCCAGTTTGATGACGCAAGCCGCATCCAGTGAGTGTGGGTCAAATGATCTAAGGAAGCGCCGTAGAGAGTGTGGAAGTCCGGAGACTGGTCCTTCTACAGCAACACCTAAGGGTAAGAGAGTAAAGAGCAGAGAGGTACTGGAAAACTCTACTGCAATGGAAACGGAGGGAAGAAAGGCGGTTTTGGCCAAGGTTCCTTCCTATGCGGAGGCAACTTTGGGAAAAAAGCCCGATGAGGACAAAAATTTTAAAACCGTCACCAGCAAGAAACAAGAGGCCCGTAAGAAAAAGGCCTTGAGCCGAAAAAAAGAGGATGAACTTCAGAAGCGCCCCCCAAAACTTAGAACTACGGAGGCAGTCAGAATTTCGGCTCTGGATCCTGAGACCTATAGTGATCTCATAAGACTGGCAATAACTTCGGTTAAACCAGAGAAAACCAGAACTGAAATTCTGAAAATTAGAAGAACCTTAAAAAAGGAGGTTCTTGTCGTGGTGAAGAAAGGGGGGGAAACTTCGAAGTTTGCGGAGAAACTTACATCTGTTCTGCATGACAGGGCTCACGTTACGGCTCTTGTCAATAAAAGGACCCTAGAAATCCGAGATCTGGACGAAACAACTTCGGAAGAGGATGTTGTAAACGTTTTAAAGGAGAAGTTGCAGAAGTCCGATTTGGACGTGACTTGCCGACTTCTGACACGTTTTGGCGGTACGAAAGTGGCACTAGTCCGAATAAATGAATCGGATAGCGAGTGTCTACTTAAGCTGGGAAAAGTGCGCATAGGATGGATAAACGCATCTATCCGAACACACTTAGAAGTGGCAAGATGTCAAAAGTGCCTGGCTTATGGACACGTGACTCGGATTTGCAAAGGCCCCGACAGAACAAAAATCTGTCGGGGATGCGGCGAAACGGGACACTTCGCTAAGAATTGCACTAACGACAAACCGAAGTGCATAACGTGTACAGACTTGGGGAAAACGGAAGTCCACCATATTCCTGGTAGAATTTCCTGCCCGGTTTACAAGGAAGAACTGGAGAAGCTTAAAAGGGCAAATCTTTAAAGCTTCTTCAGGTCAACCTCCATACAAGTAAGGATGCACAGGTGCTCTTGATGCAAACAGCTAGGGAACATGAGGTCGACATCCTGTTCTGCAGTGAGCAGTATCAAGGAAGCGACCTCGCACCTTGGTATCAGGATAAAGCGAAGAGAGCCGCTATCAAACTGTGCAACCCAGGACTGCGGGTTGACAAGTTCCTGGAGACGAGCAGCGGGTTTGTGTGGATAGAGGTGGCTAACATACGTATATATAGCTGCTACTTCTCACCTAACGACCCATTGACCGCCTTCGAAGCCAATATAGAAGACCTAGAATCGAGTCTCATAGAATCCAGGCTGGATGTCATCATCACTGGCGATTTTAATGCAAAGTCGCCAGAGTGGGGTGAGACGAGACTCCACAAGAGAGGAATTCTGATTGTAGAAATGATCTCCAAGAACAATTTATTAGTTGTTGACCGGGGAAAATCATGGACATTTAGACGAGGTGTGATCGGATCGATTATAGACCTAACGATCGCATCGTCTAAACTATTAAGCCGCATAAGCGACTGGCGGGTCTCTGAGGAATATACCGCAAGTGACCACCAGTACATTGAGTTCTCAGTCTCAACGGAAAACACACGAGGAGGAAAAAGACAGGAAGTTCCTAGTCGCAAAACCTCCTCGTGGAATATTAGGAGACTCGACAAGGAGAAGTTTGGCTGGTCCCTGGAGGAATCTCTCTTAATTGAGGAATCTGGTTGGGTGAAGAGGCCGAGCAGTCTGGATGGGGAGGTTCGAGCGGTGAGGAACATGATAGTCACCGCTTGCAATGCGTCTATGCCACGCAAAGGCGCCATCCTTGTAAGAAAATCCTTGCACTGGTGGTCAGAGGAGCTAGCCTCCTTGAGAAAGGAATGTCTCAAAGCAAGAAGGACATATACCCGATCTAAGAGAGATCCCTCGCTGAAAGAAGCTTTCAAGGAGGCGAAAAAGAACTTCAAGAAAGAGATCCGCAAGTCGCGACGCCGTAGCTGGAAAGCCTTAATCGAGGATGTCGATAAGGACCCATGGGGTCTGGCTTTTAAAATCGTTACTAAGAAATTAGGGACGAGGCAAAAGACCCCCGGCCTGGACAATCCCGATTGGGTCAGAAGGATAATAAAAGCTTTATTCCCTCCTGCAGAACCATGGGTTAGGAAGGATTGGAGTGCCTGTGAAGTCCGTGAGGATGAACTCTTCACTCTTACAGATTTACGAAATGCAGGTAAAAGATTGAAAACTGGCAAGGCGCCTGGAATCGATGGGATAAGTAACGAGATCCTAAAACTGGTAATCGAAACTTCACCCCAGATTCTGCTTCGATGCTTCAATCTTTGCCTTGAGAGAGGAGAGTTCTTCCGCGACTGGAAGCGACAGAGGTTAGTCCTCCTAAGGAAAGGTGAAAAACCTCTAGATAAAGTCTCGTCGTACAGGCCCATATGCCTGCTGGATACGATGGGTAAACTTCTAGAGGATATGGTTCTGCAGAAAATGCAAAGCCACTTGACCGGAGAGAATCGTCTATCCGATAACCAATTTGGTTTCCGTAAAGGCAAATCTACAGTTGATGCCATCCAGGCAGTAGTAGACATAGCCAAAGCAGGAAAAAACAAATTGGGACCAGATAAAAAAAAGAGCTTCTGCGCGTTGGTAGCAATTGACATACGCAACGCGTTCAATTCCGCAAGATGAAAAGATCTCATCGAGTCGATGAAAATGAAGAACATGCCGCCCTACTTGTTGCGGATAATGGATAATTATCTTCGCGACAGGTGGGTTATATATGAGGGAGACACCTGCACTCTCAAGGAAGAGATGCAGCGTGGGGCTCCTCAAGGCTCGAGGGTGGGTCCATTTATATGGAATGTATCATACGATGATTTTCTGCGCATTGGTCTGCCCGAAGGTGCGGTGATCATCGGCTTTGCGGACGACGCGTTGTTCGTGTGCACTGCCGAAAGTGAGGAAGCTCTTGGGACATTGGTGAACGAATGTCTGAGGCTAGCAAGAGACTGGCTGGATACTAGAGGTCTTGAAATGGCCCTGGAAAAGACCGAAGCACTGCTGGTCACAGACAGACGTGGTTATGAGCTCCCACGAATCGTGATAGACGGATTCGAGGTCAAGTGGAGTAAGCAAATTGAATATCTTGGTGTGGAGTTGGATGGAAGGTTAAATTTCCACCACCACATGGCTACGGCGTCAAATAAGGCGATCGAGTGTGCGGCAAATCTCTCACGGCTAATGCCAAACGTAGGCGGACCCCGTGAAGAAAAACGAAGACTGGTGGCGAGTGTCGCTCATGCTAAAATGCTTTATGCAGCACCAGCGTGGGCCCCATCTCTGAGAAGTAAAAGATGTCAAACCATCTGTGATAAGATACTGTCTGCGCAGAGATCGATAACTACGCGTATCATCTCTGCATATAAGACGGTATCTACGAGTGCTGTGCAGGTCCTTGAAAGTGTCCCGCCAGCAGATCTTTTGGCGAGGGAAAGGGAAGAAATGTTTCTCTTTTCTAAAGAAAGAAGTTCCCTGGATGAGGAAATAAGACCAAGCAAGGGCCTGATACGCAAAGAAGCGAGGTACAGGCTCATAGAAAGATGGCAAAAGAGATGGGATGGTGAGGAAAAAGGTCGATGGACCTATCGCCTTATCCCGGCACTCGCCACCTGGATAAATAGGAAACACGGTCAGGTTTACTTTTATTTGACACAGGCGCTCACGGGTCACGGGTGTTTTAACGCGTACCTGTATCGCTTTAAATTACGCGAAAATGAGGTGTGTGCGTACTGTCAGTTCCCTGTGGACAACGCAGAGCACACCCTCTTCTCATGCAAGAAATGGGACCTGGAGAGGCAGGCTATGTTCGAAGGTGTAAACAGTCAAGTTACACCGGAGAACATGGTATCGCTGATGACCCAATCAGAAGAGAACTGGCGGCAAGTCGAGAACTTTATAATCTCGGTTATGTCGAGGAAGGATCTCGACGGCCGCCAAAAAGCGTAATTTAAGCAGCTTTTAATTTGTTTGTTCGTTTTTTTATATTAATTTATTTTGTGATTTATTTGTCTTTATACACTTTTATTTTAATTCGTGTTTTATATGTCCTTATACAATTTTAACTTATTCTGTGATTTACTTGTCCACATACAGCTTTTGCCTTTTTGACTTTATACAGCTGTTTATTTTGTATGTTTTTTGTTTTACACCTGTTGAATATTTTACCTCTTGACATATTTTACTCTTTTTAGTATTTGTTTTTTATTATTTTTGTGCTGTTAATTCCGCTTGTTCATTATAATAGTTTTAAATTTTAACTATTAACGCAGGAGAACCGCAGGTAAAGAACAAAGTCGCAGCAGCGACAGAGTTGGAGCGCCACCCTCGAAGGCTAAAGTCTTACGACAGTTCCGTGGGAGGGTAAAGGGCTCCAGAAGAAGGGTTACGGGTTTTAGTGGGTCGGGCTGGCAGTAGGTTGCCAGTATTCTAAATTTGCTATATTATTTATTTTTTCTTTGTTTTGATTTGTTATTATACCAACCCCACATAACCTTGGAGTGCGGAATCCAAGGTATCTGTAGGCAGATTTCCCAAATTCCCTAAGCAAAAAAAAAAATAATAATAATAATGTTTATTGGTGGCAACGAGAAAAAAAAATACAGAAAATGTACAGAAATGTTCAAATGATACAATTTCACATTCAATACTATAAAAACACGTTCTATTTTTCACGCCTATCTTTATTCCCTGGAAACCGCTTTCGCATTACATCATGGAATTAAGGTGATCGGCGACTGGTATTATCCCTCTTGATTATTTTATTTCTTTGTTCGTTCTATTTCGTCTATTTTCTTTTGTCGGAGTATATGTTCCACGTAGTTAGCAATTTTCAGCCAGGCTTCTTGATTAGTGAGCATTTTGTCTACTATGTTGTCAGGTGTTATTTTTCCTATTTCAGCTTCTAGCATCGTCCTTTGGTGTATCCATCTGTCGCATACGAAGAATGTATGTCCGACGTCGTCTTTAATAAAATTGCAATAGTGGCATTTTGGGCTTCTGGTTTTGCCTATTTTGTAAAGAAACGCCTGGAAGTATCCATGTCCGGTTAAAAATTGAGTCATGAAGTAATTTACTTCTCCAAATCTCCTCTGTGTCCAAGTTGTGAGATTCTTGATCAGCTTGGCTGTCCATCTTCCTTGGGTAGCGTTTTCCCATCTTTTCTGCCATGAGTCCATCGTGATTTTCCTTGCTTCCTGCTTTGCGATGATTGTTACAAATTCTTTTTTCGTGCTGAAGATGAGCTTTCTTTCCATCGCTAGAAGATCTACTGGTATCATGCCATCAATGACGAGCGTTGCTGCTTCTGATACGGTTCTGTAGGAGCAGGTGACTCTTAATGCAGCCCTACGTTGTACCCCAGCCATGCGCTTCCTATATTTTTCTATTTTCAATGATTCCGACCAAACTTCCGCGCCATATAACATAATGGATATAGCGACGGACATAATAAGTCGGCGCTTACATGTTTTAGGCCCACCTATGTTAGCCATGAGTCTACTTAGGTTTGTCGTTTTCGTCGCTGCTTTGTCTGATGCTTGTTGGATGTGCTTCCAGAATGTGAGCTTCGAATCTATTTGGATCCCAAGTTGTCTCACTGCGGTTTTGTCTTAATGTTGTTCTCGCTTACCCGAAATTCCACCTCCAGGTTTATGCGTTTTGTCGTGATAATGACGATCTCGGTTTTTTGTAAGGCCAAGCTTAGACTATGGTCTTCCATCCACGTAGTCACTTGTCTCATCACTTCATTCAACTTTAGTTGACACTGCTCGATGTTGCGGGCTGCGATTACGGCTGCTATATCGTCTGCGTAGCCTACTAGGAAGGAATCTTCTGCATCTCCAGTTGAAGGATATCGTCATAGGTAGCATTCCATAGGTCCGGGCCTAGTACCGATCCCTGTGCAGCTCCTGCTGTCACTTCTCTTCTTCGGGGACCCTGTCTTGTTTCGTAGAGAAGTTTTCTATCTTTAAGATAGTTTTTTACTATACGATAAAGGTGGGGTGGAACCTGGAATCTGTCCTTTAGTGCTTGCAGCGTGTCTTTCCACCGAAGCGAGTTAAAAGCATTTTTAACTTCCAAGGTAACCAACAGGACCGTTGGTCGGAAAAAATGATTTCCTTTTTTCGTCTGATTGGCTGCGACTATAATCCTTTGGATTGCGTCCACTGTGCTCAGCCCCTTCCGGAATCCAAATTGTCGCTCTGAGAGATCACCGGCTTTTTTTATTGCTATTTGAAGCCTCGATTTTAATAACTTCTCGTATAACTTCCCAGCAGTATCGAGCATACACAAAGGTCGATACGCAGATGGGGAATTTTTATCACCCTTATCTTTGCTGATAAGGACCAGTTTCTGTTGCTTCCACCTTTTCGGAAAACATCCTGTTCTGAGGCAACTATTGAACATCTCTAGGAGAAGTTGTGGATTGTCTCGATGGATGATTTTAAGGATTTCGCCTGGTATTCCATCTGGGCCTGGTGATTTTCTACTTTTGATTGTGCTCACTGCATACCTGAGTTCGCCTGGGTCGAACGGAGTTATGTCATCCTCTCTCATTTCAGATATCTCATCGTCCTCCAGCTGGTGTGTAGGAAACAAGGCTGCAACAATTTGTTCCATTTCCTCCTCTTCTTTGATGTCTGTGGCTTTTATTCTTCCTAGTTTTTGGGTTACAATTTTGTAACCTTTTCCCCATGGGTCATTGTCAACGTCCTCTTTTAAAGAGTTCCAGTAAGTTCGTTTACTTTGCTTTATTTCATTTCGGAGCTCTATCTTTGCCTGATGGTATTCTTCTTGTTTGACAGGATATTCTGCGTAGGACCTCTTCGTGCGTTGAGCTATTCTTCTTGCTCGGAAGCACTTTTTCCTAAGCTCTGCGACATGTGATGTCCACCAGTAAACTAAATTTCAAGAGCTTTTCTTGGTTTAACCTTTTTAGGTTCCACCTTGGTACTTTCTTCAGAGTCGGGTTGCAAGATTCTTCACTTCCAATACTGAAGCAAATGTATTGGTGATCGCTACCCGTATAATCCTCCTGCACTTTCCAACCTTCGACGTGGTGGACTAGGTCTTCCGTGGCAAAGCTTATGTCAATTATGGTTTCCTTGCATCCTGGTCGTCTAAAAATGGATGTGGAGCCTGTGTTCAGGAGGATTAAACCTCTTCTTGCAGCCATCTCCAACACCCTTTTACCTCTGCTGTCAGTATATGACATTCCCCACTCGACAGCTTTTGCGTTGAAATCTTCCGTTAGGATAATCCGGTTTTCTATTTCCTCCAGCTTGTCTTCTAATTCATTTAATTTTTTTTGGAAATTTCCAATACTCTCTCCAGGTGTGAGGTAGGTACTAATAAGGACAGTTTTACCCGTCTTTATCCAGACAAAACCGTTTCCCGCTCCATGGTCATCAACTTGGACGTTCTTGGTGTCGCGAACCAATATGGCTGCTGTTCCCAGGTTGTCTTTAAACCAATTTGCGATATTTCTGTTCTCGTATTGTTCGCTGATTAGGATTACGTCGATCTGTTTTTCAGTTGCTATTTGGTATAGCAAGTCGTTCGCTGTCTTGCTTCGATGCAGGTTTCCTTGCAGAACTCTGATTACCTCCTTATTTTTGCTTTTGCCTTTTCTAAATACTCTCTAAACACTACACACTTTCCTGTACCAGGTACGTGGGTAGTTTGTGTAGGGTCTAAATTCTTTTCGGTGCAAAGAATACATCGTGGATTTGCAGTACAGCTTCCTCCTTTGTGCCCGTTTTCTCCGCATTTAAAGCAGACGTTGCTTCTATCTGGTCCGTCGCAGTTACGGACGAAATGTCCATATCCGAGGCATCTGTAGCATCTCGGAACGTAGGCTCTTTGGCGTATACGGCTGTATATCCAACCTATTTTGATACGTTTCAGATTCATTAGTTCTGTCGCGTATTTTTCATTTAGTTCTACTATTGCGCAGACTTGTCCTACTTTGTTTGGCTTCGTTAACGAAACTTTTGTGTCTACTTCGGGAGTTTTTAGTTCTCTCTTTATAGCTTCTACAACTTCTTGGTCGGTTGTGATGGCGTCTAAATCGGTGAATTCCAGTGCCATTTTAGGAGCACGGTATTCTACGGTTGCTGTTTCTCCAATTACTTTCTTTATAGCTTCCGTGAATGCTGCTTGGTTCTTTGTTTTATCTCCTAGTTCGACTAAGATAAATCCAGACCTTGTTTCCTGGATTTTCCGTATTTCGGTCTCAGTGTCTTCAGGATTCACTTGGGTTCGAATTTTTGTCAGTACTTCCATATACGTTCTGTCGTGTAAGGGTTTAATTAGTACTGCATCTGAAGGCGCTTTTTTCTTTCTTGGTTTCGTGTCCTCTGTTTTTTCTTTGACTTTTCTCTTCGTCGTTACTTGTTTCCATTCTGGATCTTTTAGCGGATCTTTTACTCTTTTCCCAGTAGGTGTGGCTTCTGTGCTCTCCGCTGGGCTTGTTGCCAGACGTTTTTTAAAGTCTGATTTTGGGGTACTTAAATTTCCGACTGAATTTGTTGGTTCTGGAGTACCACTAGGTCGTCTCTCTAAACGACGAGATTGTGAGAGTCTCCAGGAAGCTAAATTTCTTCGTGCTTTAGTGCTTTTTGCTCTTTCCGATTCTATGGATTGGGTTTTGTCCATAATTCGTATTATGCCTTCCTTCACATCGTTGTTAACACTTTTCTGTTTTTTACAGGCTGCTGTCATCTTGTTTAGCTCAGCCTTAATAAATACTAAGGCTTCTGTGATCAAATCTTTCGAAAGAGTGATACTTTTGTTAATTTGACTCTCTAGTTCTTCCTGTCTTTTGTTGATACTCGTTGTGATAGATGTTGCTTCTGCCATGTTATCAACTCTTAAAGCGATGTTGCCCCCCTGCATCCCGGGGCCACCGACCATCGTCCTCGCGCACAGCGCTTGACGATCGGAGTCGATGAGGGATTCAGCATTTGCATTACCCCGCAGGTAGTCGTTGGATTTGTTACATTCGCTCATCTTGTTTCTAGGGCCCGTATTGTGGGCCAGTCCGGCGTATTTGTTTTCGGGGTTCCTTCCCTTAGGTAACATACCGGGTTTGCGCATATAAGGATGACAAAAAAGAGTAAGTGAAAGTGTATTGTAGGACTCCGCAATGAACTGCCCCGCGAGGCAGGGTGCGCGGAGGTTAGTATCAGTGTGTGAAATTGTATGAGGCTTATATGCAAGTGTAAAAGTGTATGAAAGTGTAAGTGTTTTTGTGTGTGTGACCCGTAACGTGGGTTGGTCGAGCGTTAACTGGGTGCTACCACCTCGCCGGGGTGGACCCAGGACCGCCTCCATTGGTTACACAGACGTTATAGCATTGCCGAAGCATTGATGCGACGTCTGTGCTATCCAGTGTCAGGTGAGCTAAGAAACTCGGACCTCAGAGGACGATGCATCTCTCACAGAGGACAAAAAGTAAACTTTAGGTCATGATCACTGAGTAGACACCATAATAATAATAATAATAATAATAATAATAATAATAATCTGGAAGCGACAAAGGTTAATCCTCCTAAGAAAAGGCGAAAAACCTCTAGATAAAGTCTCGTCGTACAGGCCTATATGCCTGCTGGATACGATGGGTAAACTTCTTGAGGATATGGTTCTGCAGAGAATGCAAAGCCACTTGACCGGAGAGAATAGTCTATCGGATCACCAATTTGGTTCCCGTAAAGGTAAGTCTACAGTTGATGCCATCCAGGCAGTTGTGGACAAAGCCAAAGCCGGGAAGAACAGGTTGGGACCACAGAAGAAAAAGGGCTTCTGTGCTTTAGTGGCCATAGACATACGCAACGCGTTTAACTCCGCGCGATGGAAAGATCTCATCGAGGCGATGATGAGCAAAGGAATGCCGCCTTACTTGTTGCGTGTAATGGATACATTATACATTATCTTAGCGACAGGTGGGTGGTATATGAGGGGGACACCTGGACTCTGAAGAAGGAGATGCAAAGTGGTGCCCCTCAAGGCTCGAGGGTGGGACCATTTGTATGGAATGTATCTTACGATGACTTCTTGCGAATGGATCTACCCGAAGGCGCGGTTATCATCGGCTTTGCGGACGACGCGTTGGTCGTGTGCACAGCCGAAAGCGAGGAAGCCCTTGGGACATTGGTGAACGAATGTCTGCGGCGAGCCAAGAGCTGGCTGGATGCCAGAGGTCTTCAAATGGCCCTGGAAAAGACCGAAGCTCTGCTCGTCACAGACAGACGTGGTTATACAGTCCCACGAATCGTGACAGACGAATTCGAGGTCAAGTGGAGCAAGTATATAAAGTATCTCGGTGTGGAGCTCGATGGAAGGCTAAACTTTTATCACCACATAGCAACGGCGATGAATAAGGCGGTTGAGTGTGCTGCAAATTTGGCACGTCTTATGCCGAATGTTCGCGGACCACGCGAAAAGAAAAGGAGACTGGTGGTGAGTGCTGCCCATGCAAATTTTTTTTTCGCAGCAGCAGCATGGGCTCCCTCGCTCAAGTTCAGAAGCAAAACAATTTGCGAGAACATGCTGTCGGCCCAGAGAGGTATCAATGCCAGAATCGTATCTGCGTATTGTACGGTCTCGACAAGTGCTGTGCAGGTCCTTGCAAGTGTCCCGCCGGCCGATCTTATGGCGAGGGAAAGGGAGGAATTGTTTCTTCTTTTTAAAGAAAGAAATAATCCCCAAACCCCAGAGTCAGAAAGACTCAGCAAGGCCTGCATCCGCAAGAATGCGAGAAGCAGACTCGTCGAGACTTGGCAAGACAGATGTAATAGGGAGGAAAAAGGCCGATGGACCTATCGGCTTATTCCAACGCTCACCACCTGGATAAACCGAAAGCATGGAGAAGTCTCCTATTATTTGACGCAAGCATTTACAGGCCACGGGTGTTTTAACGCGTACCTGTATCGCTTTAAATTACGCGAAAATGAGGTGTGTGCGTACTGTCAGTTCCCTGTGGACAACGCAGAGCACACCCTCTTTTTATGCAAGAAATGGAACTTGGAGAGGCGGGCCATGTTCGAAGGTGTAAACAGTCAAGTTACACTGGAGAACATGGTATCGCTGATGACCCAGTCAGAAGAGAATTGGCGGCAAGTCGAGAATTTCATAATCTCGGTCATGTCGAGGAAGGATCTCGACGGCCGCCAAAAAAGCGTAATTTAAACAGCTTTTAATTTGTTTGTTTGTTTTTTATTAATTTATTTTGTGATTTTTTTGTCCTTTTATAATTTTAATTTATTTTGTTATTTTTATTTTTCCTTATACACTTTTAATTTATTTTGTGTTTTATTTGTCCTTATACACTTCTAATTGATTTTGTGTTTTATTTGTCCTTATACAATTTTTACTTTTTGACATTATATATCTCTTAATTTTATATGTTTCTGTTTTAGACCCGTTTAATATTTTATCTATTGACATTCTAAATTATTTTAACATTTGTTTTTTTTTTAGTTTTGTTGTGCTGTTAATTCCGCTTTTATATTGAAATAGTTTTGAATTTTTTAACTATTGACGCAGGAGAACCGCAGGTAAAGAACAAAGTCGCAGCAGCGACAGAGTTGGAGCGCCACCCTCGAAGGCTAAAGTCTTACGACAGTTCCGAGGGAGGGTAAAGGGCTCCAAAAGAAGGGTTACGGGTTTTAGTGGGTCGGGCTGGCAGTAGGTCGCCAGTATTCTAAATTTACTATATTATTTTTTTTTTCTTTATTTTCTTTTGTTTTATTATACCAACCCCACATAACCTTGGAGTGCGGAATCCAAGGTATCTGTAGGCAGATTTCCCAAAATTCCCTAAGCAAAAAAAAAATAATAATAATAATAATGTGTCTACTCAGCGATCATGGCCCGAAGTTTACTTCTGGTCCATGGGAGAGATACACCGACCTTGGAGGTCCGAGTTTCTTAGCTCACCTGACACTGGATATCATAGACGTCGCATCAATGCTTCGGCAATGCTATAACGTCTTTGTAACTAACGGAGGCGGTTCAGGGCCCATCCTGGCCAGATGGTAGTACCCTGATAAGGCCCGATTGTTCCTCGATACGGGACAAACACCCAGTATGAACGATTGTAAAAATAAGGAAGAGTACCTGCGGAGTAATGCTTCGGCTGAATCTCTCACTGGTTCCGATCATCAAGCGCTTTCGAGCGTGAGGATGATGGCCAGTGGCCCAAGGATGCAGGAGGGCAACAACGCGTTGGCAGTTCCACAGATCATCGTGGAGAAGTTGGAGAGACGAGGGAGTACGAGCAGTGTGACAAATCAGGCTAGCTGCATTTCTGTCTTCAGTAATGCTTCAGCGAATGACATTGCTAGCTGCAACAAGGACCGAGATGAATGCATAAAGCTGCGGGAAGAAGAGGCGGCATGCATTCTAGCAATAGAAGAAGAGGTCAGTAAGATGATAAAGTCTTGCGAAGTCCAAAGAAATGTCAATATGACAATCAAGGATGGACTTAAAAGCATAACATCGCTCATACAGCAGACCAAGGTGAAGCACGCAGCGGCTACAAAAAAGGACGAGATTTTCTACCAGGGATTGACCTAGTCGGAAGAAGCTAGACAAGATCGCAGAGTAAGAAGAGATCGTTGTAACGCAATTGTGTTAAGAAACGTCGTCTTGGATTCTCAGAAAAGGAAGATAATAAGCGATCCTGAGCCTGCGAAGGATCCAAAAAGGAAAAAGGAGGAGAGACCTCCTAAAAAGACTAGAGGCAAGGGGATCAAAACGGTTCCAAAGCCAGACCAGGTCAAGAAGAGAAGAGCCACAGTAATTGTTAAAGTGGCAGAAGGAAATACTTTCGCCGAAGTGCTGGCGAAAGTTCGAAAAGAGGCTGACCTGGAGGCCAGTCAGACAAGGGTTGTGGGAGCTTTACCCACAAAAAAGGGAGACCTTCTCATCAAAATTGGAAGGTCTTCAGACAAGAAGTTGTTCACCGAGGAGGTGACTAGGGTGATCGGTGACCTGGGTAAGGTGCAGATGCCGGACCGGCAAGC
The DNA here is from genome assembly GCA_032873175.1 of Leptopilina drosophilae. Classification (NCBI taxonomy): domain Eukaryota; kingdom Metazoa; phylum Arthropoda; class Insecta; order Hymenoptera; family Figitidae; genus Leptopilina; species Leptopilina drosophilae. The sequence continues at coordinate 16,284,620 of CM065480.1, read as the reverse complement.
TACGCTGGAGGTCCGCGATATGGATGCCCTTACCGAACAGAAGGATGTCAAGGAGGCCCTAGACAAAGTATCTACGGTACCAGCAGGAAGCAGGAAGGTGACGGTCCTCGGACCAAATAAGCGAGGCATGAAGCTCGCTGTCGTGGTCACCACCCAGGAGGACGCTGCCAGATTGGAGAAGATGGGGCACATTAAAATCGGTTTTGTGTCCTGCAGAATTAGCAAGAGAGTGATGGTCACAAGGTGTCACAAGTGTCTTAACTATGGCCATATAGGCAGAGATTGCCAAGGATTAGATAGGTCAGCTGCGTGCTTCAAGTGCGGAGAAGCTGGCCATAAAGCAGCAGATTGTAAGAAGAGCTCATGCTGCTTCTTATGCCAGGCGAAGTTCGGCGAGAATGAGGACATCCAACACGTCGCCGGATCAGGTCGGTGCAGGGTCTTCAGGACTGCCTTAGAGGAAGCTAAGAAGATTCTGTCAAGAACAAGGAGGAAATAAGGCCAGAAGAAGAGCGGCACGGAAGAGTCGCGTATGCGACTAAGTGGGACCATTCATCTACGAAGTCTGAAGCCACTAGGTAGTTCCGTAGGTGAATAATAGGTCTAATATAAATGGGTTTTTAACATGGTATGGTCGATGTGAGTCCTGATGTCTAAACATTAGGCAATCGACTGAGTCCTGTATGTTTCAATTTGTACTAAATTGTCTCTCTATAAAGATTTTACTGTTTTCATAACCTTTCCAATCGGATTTATTCGGTTGTAAAGTTTATGTTAACTACCCTGCAGAAAGCTAAAAAAATAATAATAATAATAATAATAATAATAATAATAATAATAATAATAATAATAATAATAATAATAACATTAACAATAATAATAATAATAATAATTCTAATAAAAAACATTGTAGGCAAATCTCTGAAAATGAAACTTCTTCAAGCAGTGATGAAAGTGATCTGGAATAAAGTCTGTCTGTATGGAGAACAAAGTATGAAAATTCGTTTTTGTTATCTTCGCATCAAAAAGAATAGAATAGCAATTCTTATTTTTATTTGTTAATTTTACCAACCTTATAAGTTCATATTATTATTACAATCATTATTAAAATTTTCACCCACTATTCTTAATTCACTATTTGAATTCTTTAAACTAAACTTTAATTTTGCTTTTAACTGTTTAAAAACATCAGTTCGACCGCATTATGAACAAGTTGTAAATCCAGATGTTCATTACATGAACATTTTGCTTCCTCTATACGATAAGCAAAAAAATTTGCTTCCTCGTGGAGGAAGCACTAACTTATTGTCACGTATTGACATATTTTCCATGTTGTTGTCTTCAAATCTAATTAAAAATTAATTTTAAAAATTTGTTATATTTATTATAATTATAATTAAGTATATTAAGTATATTTAATTTTTAAGTAATTTCTAATACGATCTAATATTTAAAAAATCAAAAAAATATTTATAAAATTTGTTTTAATCCTAAATGAACAAAATAAAATTTTTAATAAAAAAATGAATTTTTCATCTTTAATTGTAATTAATTCTATAATTTTCAATAGAATATATATTTTACATACATCAATCGATTCGTCTTGATGCAAGGAATAAGATTTTAGATTTATTTTTCAATAAATAATAACATTTTATTGTACAGCAACATGATTCTTAAGAAAAAATCAATTTTTATTAAAAATGCAAATTTTGTGTCTGTAATGGGTTTTAATTTTATAAATTTAAATACAATATATACTTTATATGTACCAATCGATTCGTCTTGATGCAAAGAATAAAATTTTAGAAATAAGTAAGTAAGATTTTCTTATACAGCAACAAAATTTTGCGGAAAGAACTCATTTTTTGAGAAAAATGCGAATTTTTCAGCTTTAATTGTGATTAACTCTATAAATTCTCATACAATTTATTTTTTTATATACCAATAGATTCGTCTTGATGCAAAGAATAAGATTTTATTATATTTAAACTTCAATAACCAACTTAAAAAAAAAATTTTTGAAAAAAAATTTTTTTAGGAAAAAAGTCAAAAAAAAAATTTTTTCCTAAGAATTTTTTAAAGTCTATAAATTCAGTTCGAGATATTTTTATGATAAATATACCTAGTAAATTTTAGCCAAATTCGTTAAAACCTCTTCGAGTTATCGTGTTCACAAAAATCGGGATCCACACACACACACATACACACACATACATACATCCGGACAATTGTTCAGGGTCTCATATAACATAGTCCCATATAGAAGAAAATTTGTCAAAAGAATTTTTTAAAATTTTGTAAATTAAACGACTACAAAGCTTCCTCACGAGGAAGCAAAATGTTTAAAACATCATGGGTTATAATGAAAACATTTACTGAACAGCTAACGTACATTTGTTAATGTACGTTACAATATTTTTAAGTTACGAAAAAAATTTTGTTATTACGAAGCAAGTTGAAATTTTAATTAAAAAAAGAACACCTTAATTTCGTTATTTAAGGTTATAGTCATTTAGTTATAGTATTGCAAAATTTACTTATAAAATTTATAAGTGCCATAATAACCATTAAGATGCAAAGTGTATTTTAAATAACTCCCTTTTTAAATTTAGTTCATTATTTGGAAAGTAGAATTCTGACATTAGATTCTTTATATATGATTAAAAATAGTCTAATCGCAATTTCCAATATTATTATTTATAATAATATATATTATTTATATTATATATTTTATTTATTTATTTTTTTATTATTATTATTTCATTATAAGTAAGCTAAAAACATTTAGAACACCAATTTCGACTGGATGTAAAGAGTACTTTTTGTCCACTTAAATTATTCACTTCTAAATTTGCAATTTGTACTTCAACATCTTTTTTTAAAATTTATTAAGCTGTTCAGTAAATGTTTTCATTATAATTAGATTGATTTAGCCTACTTGGCTTAGACATATTGAATCCGCCATTTTGAAATATACAATTGAATAATCAAAATCATTGTAAGTAAGCAAACAAACCTTTAGATTATGGATTCGAAGTTAATGTATAGATATTTTACATTTTACTCAACCATTTTGATTCCGACATTTTGATTTTTGGAATTGGAACTTTATCTTCGTTAAGAACGCATTAAAATTTATAAAATATTTTAGAACTAATAAAAAACATGCATTTTTCTGGTTCTGGGAAAGAAAAAATTATGTTTAATTGGAAACTGTCATTTTTGTGGACAATTTTTATAGGTTAAATATATTTTATCACCACTCTCTATATTTTTCTTCTGTTTTCCAAGAAATAATATTTTATACTCAATTTGAATTATAAAAAAATCTTTATCCTGTCAGAATTTCTACGATTTCATCTAAAAATAAAATCCATTTGTTTCTGCAGTAGGCCATATTGGAGAGTCCATTTTAAAATGAGTAAATAAACAATCCAATTCATTTACAGTAAGTCAAGAAACCTTTATATTATAGATTCTCACTCAATTTATAGATATTTCATATTAGTAAGTCATTTTGAATCCGCCATTTTGAAATTTGGAATTGTAACCTCAAATTTGTTAAAAGCACATGAAAAATTATAAAATATCTCAGAATGAACAAAAAAGAAGCATTATCTTTTTTCTGGGAACTTAAAAATGTGAATTTTATTTAAAACCGTTGCAGTTATAATCATTTTGCTTCCTCGTGAGGAAGCTTTGTAGTTGTTTAATTTACAAAATTTTTAAAAATCCTTTTGACAAATTTTCTTCTATATGGGACTATGTTATATAAGACCCGGAACAATTTTCTGGATGTATGTATATGTGTGTGTGTGGATCCCGATTTTTGTGAACACGATAACTCGGAGAGGTTTTAACGAATTTGGCTAAAATTTACCAGGTATATTTATCATAAAAATATCTCGAACTGGATTGATAGACTTTAAAAAATTCTCAGAAAAAAATTTTTTTTGACTTTTTTCTAAAAAAATTTTTTTTTCAAAAAATTTTTTTTTAAGTTGGTTATTGAAGTTAATATATAATAAAATCTTATTCTTTGCATCAAGACGAATCGATTGGTATATAAAAAGAATAAATTGTATGAGAATTTATAGAGTTAATCACAATTAAAGCTGAAAAATTCGCATTTTTCTCAAAAAATGAGTACTTTCCGCAAAATTATTTTCCTGTATAAAAAAATCTTACTCACTTATTTCTAAAATTTTATTCTTTGCATCAAGACGGATCGATTGGTATATATAAAGTATATATTGTATGTAAATTTATAAAATTAAAACCAATTACAGACACAAAATTTGCATTTTTAATAAAAATTCATTTTTTTTAAGAATCATGTTGCTGTACAATAAAATGTTATTATTTATTGAAAAATAAATCTAAAATCTTATTCCTTGCATCAAGGCGAATCGAATAGAAATATTTATAATAAATATAAAAAATTTTTAAAATTAATTTTTAATTAGATTTGAAGACAACAACATGGAAAATATGTCAATACGTGACAATAGGTTAGTGCTTCCTCCACGAGGAAGCAAATTTTTTTGCTGATCGTATAGAGGAAGCAAAATGTCCATGTAATGAACATCTGGATTTACAACTTGTTTTATAGGTTAAACATTTTTTTTCGAAATTCTCAGTATTTTTCCTCTATTCTAGAAGAATCCAGCTGTCACCTCCAATTTGAATTTTTTAAAAATCTTGATCCTAACGGAAGTCCTACGATTTTGTCCCAAAAAAAGCATTTGTTCCCACTGTGCGGGGGTCGTCTTGCAATTATTAAAATATAATTGTTATATAATTACCTTTTCTCAATAATTTATTATTTAGTGATTTTGAATTAAGTAAATGAATGATTTTAAATTTTTATGGTAAAACTATTTATTATCTTTGATTACAAGAAAGAATGAAATGTATAAATTTAGAATGTGTTTATGGAGTGAAATTACAATTTGTTTAAAATGGTACTTACAATTACCTCTGTTTCGAGGGCAGATACAATGATGAATTTTTGACAAGGAATATATTTCCTATAGTCGTTGACACTGTGAGGTTTTACAACTCTTGAAAAAGAACGGTTGGGACTTTGTCACAGTTTTTAGTTCTTATTCTCCGAAAGCACACGTCACGTTTGCAAATCGTATCTCGAGAATAGACAAGGCTACGACGGAAAATCTATTTATTTTTGATAATGCCGACTCACAAGTCTGGCGATAATGAATACTTGTTCAATATTTTAGAACAACGAGTAAACTTTATACTGTTTGAAAATGCAAGATTTACGGCCAAAATTATGATTACCGAAGGGTCAAGCTTAAAGATGAAGCTGTCACGACGCGAACGTAACGATGACTTTGTATCGAAATAAACTGACGGATGACAATGGATTTGCATGGGTTTTTATAGTAGCAAATCTCCCCTAGTGGGAGACAAAAGATCAAAGATCATCCTCATCTCTAAACTTGACTCATAGATCATCCCAAGAATTGAGTCACTTCTTGAAGCTTTGTGACCACCTGCACCACATATAGCATATCGCGAGTATCACTATTCCATGAGATAGTAAACTTTCTCAGGAAGAAAACTAAGCTCGTGCCTTCGCAACATACTAATATGAGTCAAGTCCACTCATATATGTGTATAATATGGTTTACAATTTATGTTGGTGTGCATCTAAATATCGAATCTCATAGCTTTAGTTCTATGAAGAGTAAGATAATTACATTGTATTTTGTCAACTATGAGGATCGATATACAGATCAACTATTTCAAAAATAACATTCCATACTCTATGCAGCTGCAAAAATAATTCTTAGAAAATTATGCATAGAGAATAGAAGGATACATATTGTTTAATATTAGAATCATATAATATTAATTTTAAAACAAGAGTATTGCGTGAGAAATAATTAATTAATTAAATATTATTTCTTATTTAATGGCCTTTTGTTATATCATAAAATTATATTTATTTAAAGGTTTATTTTAATTTTGATGAATTATTAAAAGAAATAATACCATTTCTCCAATAATTTTCTTTTTAATTTAATATCTATTGCCTTTCGTTTGTTATACTTATTTCAAATGCAATATATCTATTATTGACATTCTAATTGTGCGATCATCAACAATGATTCATTGCTAATGTCTTCAATTTCAAAAAGAGAATTTTGTTACTGGGATGTAACACCGTATTAAGGCCTTTTTATTTTTTTACAAAATATATAATACGGTCAAACAAACAAAAATTACTGTTATAAACAAAATTATTAACAAATAGTTAACTTTAATTCCTTTCCATCAAAAAAGTTTGTTCTTTCATATTCATATTGTTCATAAGGTTTATTTAACAAAAATATTTTATTTTGGTTCAAAAAATCATTAAATTGTTATTATTAATTGTTATTATTTGTTTTTTATTGTTATTGTTTTGTTCGACTGTACCAAAAAGATTTTTTATAGTTACTTGTTAATTGAAGTTTAATACAAAAAAAATTTATGAAAATTAATAGATAACACAGGCACACAAAAAAAAGTTGTCTGTTTTTTAAACCAGACACACATATCTTATAGTATTTTTGCCCGCTGAAAACGAATCCGAAGTCAAAATTGGTCCATTACCCTCTGCTTTTTTTAAATCGAGAAAACTACCCTTAACTTCAAATTTTAAAGTAAAAAAATTGAATCACAGATTTCTGTTTAATACACAACAATAAATTTATCTACTTCTGCTGCAACAACTTCGAAACAATGTCAACATTGCTTAAACACCCTTTGTTTTTTATTAAATCAAAAAAGCTACCCCTAAAATGTAAAAATTTAAAATTATAATATTGAAGGACAAAATTTCTACATTGGTATTCAAAACAACTAAATACATTTATGTACTTCTCTTTCCACATTTCAAAAGCAATATCAAAATTACTTAATCATCCACTGTGTTTTTATATTGAAAAAACTACCCCTAATATGTAAAAATTCAAAATTTTAATATTAAAGGAAAAAAAATCGACATTGGTTTTCAAAATAGAACAATAAATTTATGTACTTCTCTTTCAACCACTTATAAGCAATGTCAAAATTACTCCATTCCCCCCTTATTTTTTTTTTGAAAAACCTACCATTAAATTTACAAAACAAAATTTTAATGTAAAAAAATGAAAAACCACATTGTTTTTCGAAATAGAACAATAAATTTATGTACTTCTCTTTCAACAACTCCAAAGCATTGTCAAAATTGCTTTATCACCCTCTGTTTTTTTTTAATTGAAAAAACAACCCTTTAATTTACAAAATAAAAGTTTAAATTAGTTAGGGTTGGTTTTTCAATTTAAAAAAAATAGAGGGTAATGAAACAATTTTGACATTGCTTTGGAGTAATTGAAAAAGAAGTACATAAATTTATTGTTCTATTTTGAAAAACAATGTGGTTTTTCATTTTTTTACATTAAAATTTTGTTTTGTAAATTTAAGGGTAGGTTTTTCAAAACAAAATCAGAGGGGGATGAAGTAATTTTGACACTGCTTATAAATGGTTGAAAGAGAAGTACATAAATTTATTGTTCAATTTTAAAACACAATGTGGTTTTTAATTTTATTTTTATTACACATTTTGAATTTTTACATATTAGGGGTGGTTTTTTCAATATAAAAACACAGTGGATGGTTAAATAATTTTGATATTGCTTTTGAAACGTTAAAAGAAAAGTACATAACTTTATTTTGTTGTTTTGAAAACTAATGTGGGTTTTTACTTTTAATATTATAACTTTGAATTTTTACATTTTAGGGGTAGTGTTTTCGATTTAATAAAAAACAAAAGGTGTTTTAGCAATGTTGACATTGTTTCTGAGTTGTTGTAGCAAAAGTAGATAAATTTATTGTTTTGTTTTAGAGAGAAATCTGTTATTCAATTTTTTTACTTTAAAATTTGAATTTAAGGGTAGTTTTGCCGATTTATAAAAAACTGAGGGTGATGGAGCAATTATGACTTCAGATTAGTTCTCTTTCAAACTAAAAGCCAACAATTTTCGAATAATAACAATAAAACAAAAACTTCAAATTTCTTTGACTTTCGTTTTTATTATCTTTTTTGTTTGGTTTTTGTTTTAGGAAAAAGATAACAAAAAACGAAAGTCGAAAAAATTTGAGGTTTCTTTGAAACAATTGAATGAGTATATGTAGGTTTTCTTCTGTTTATCATATGACAGTATTTCTAAATGTATTGTGCATTCGTAGCTCTCTCAAAAGTTGTCATTCTAAAAAGTATCGACTGATAGTGCTTCGTGAAATCTTTTAAGTCATTCGATTTGTTCAAAATGGCTTCAAGGATGCCATGTCAAGATAATATAAATCATTTTTGTTACATATGTGGTAAATATGAAAACAAAAAAGCTCTCAGGCAAATAAATTACACACTGAAAAATAATTATGCCGAATGTTTCCGTAAATCTATGAAACACTTAGATAAATCGTGGACACCTAAAAATATATGTAATTCATAATTGTAGGACAAAAGTTCCATTTCAAAAGTTTCAAAATAAAGAATGACCAAAATACATAAGTTCCAATATAGTTTATTTAATGCATTTATGTATTTTCTATCGGGAGCATGACAATGTTCTGACTTTTCTGGACCTTTCCGAACTACAACGTTGCCTGTAATATCATAAGGGCCTAAAATTATAACCCTCGCTGCACATTCGTGTTTTCTTTTACACCGATAGTAAACTACACCACTACCCGGAGAATGTGGCACGTATAAAAATCCATTAATATTTAAAAATCTTGTCCTTCCGGATATAAAAACTTCTCCCATGATGTGTATAAGTTTATCAAAATAAATTAAACTTCAATAAAAACAGAGATATCGAAAAAGGTTTAAACGTTAAATTGACAGAAAAACCCAAGTAAAGAGTTTCAAGCGAATCTGTTAAATTTTTTAAAAATATGTCGCCATATTACATCCGCTATTTTCAATTTCGAAAATCTGACATCGGATTCGTAATTAGCGACCTCAAAAACGCCCGGCATCGGTTTTCTAATCAACGATAACAAAATATTGAGAATCAGATGCTTAAGTTAAAGTACTTTTCAATTATTCTATTTTTCCTTTTCTCAGTTTTTAGGTCGTGTATCCAAAACTTTAATTTGTTGTACCATAGTGAAAAAAGTCGGATCGGATTGGATGTAAAATACTTTAAAAGGTTATTAATTGTACTTTCTATTAAAATGTCTTCCAAAGATAAAAAATTTTTTTGTAGATTTTATTGAGAGTCGAATGTTGCCAAAAATGACGTTAATCCTGACGTGATAGAGCAATTTCGCTGTCTGTTTTGGATTCAGGGTGACAAATTACATCAGAAATGACTTATCCTGATTCTGGGTCTGAAATTTGTAGGCCTGTGTAATTTGTTTCGTAACAATTAACAATTTAATATTTATTTATATTGAATGTTTACTATTTTATTTTTTTTTTGTAGTTAAAAACAAACAATTAATTAAAATAAAGTAAATACAATTAATGCATTTAAATTGATTGATTATTTTTTTATTTTCACATATATTTTTTGTATTAAACTTCAATCAACAAGTAACTATAAACATATCTTTTTAGTACAGTCGATCCAATATTCAATATTTGTTAACCGTTAATGTTTATAACAATTTAAAGTTTTTTTTAACCAAAATATAATATTTCTATTAAATAAACCTTATGAACAATATAAATATAAAAGAACAAAGTTTTTTGATGGAAAGGAATTAAAGATAACTATTTGTTAATAATTTTGTTTATAACAGTAATTTTTGTTTCCTTGACCGTATTATATACTTTGTAGAAAAATAAAAAGGCCTTAATACGGTTTTGTTTAAAAGATGTTTATTTAAAATCTCAATTAGTTTCGAACCATATATAGTTCCTCATCAGGGGATGAATAATTTTACAGATATATAGTATCCAAATTTTTGGCAGTTTTTCATTCTGGAACTTTTTATATATATATATATATATATATATAATATTATATTAATTAACCCCTTCGCAGTTCAGCTAAAAATCGCTTGTGGTCCAAAAACGGTCCAAGAAAAAAAAGTTTCTAAAAAATGTGATTTCATTGTAATTAAGGTTTTTGGAGTCGTAAAATTTCAATTTGAAGTCAGTTTTTCAAAATTTAAAATGGCGGATCCAAAATGGCGAATTCGAAAATTTTAAATTTCATCAGATTTGCTTGAAACTTGTTACTCGGGGGTTTTCGGGGTCTCTGATTGCGAATATAATGTCAGATTTTCAAAATTCAAAATGGCGGATCCAATATGGCGGTCGAGAAAATAAAAAATCCAACGGATTTGTTTAAAACTTGTTACTCGGGGGTTTTCGGGGTCGCTGATTACGAATCCGATGTCAGATTTTGAAATCCAAAATGGCGGACCTGAAATTCGATCAAATTGCATGAATCTTAAAATCATCCGCCATATTGGATTCACCATTTTAAGTTTGTAAATCTGACATCATATTCGTAATCAGCGACCCTGAAAACCCCCAAGTAACGAGTTTCAAGGGTATTTGATAAATTTTTAAATATTCATAGTCGCCATTTTAGGTCCACCATTTTGAATTTTGAAAATCTGATTTGAAATTCGGATTCAGCGACCCCAAAAACCTTAGTGTGCACTTGGTCATTTAAATCGAATTATGTTTAGTATTTTATTTTTGAGATGGAGGTGGCACGACTTTTTGTGGCCACATATGGGCCATGGACTGTCAAGAGGTTAAAACTTATTTTGGTCATGCAAAATAATGAAATAAGAATATAAACGTTTATTTTTAAATAAAAATATACAATTAACTTGTTAACTTTGAGTATTAAACAAAATTATAAACAATTCAATACTTTCAGGTTCGCATAAAGGGATATCTTGATTAATTATTCCCCTTTAATTTAAAACAAAAAACACTCAAATTGATTGAAAATTGTCGACTTTAGATATTTTTTTATAATCTAAAAGGTCATAGGTATATCTCACGTGGAATTGCTCATATTGTATATTATTCAAGAAATTTTTGTTAGATACATACAAAATTTTGATTTTGCTTGCTTTTCTTAAGTTTTTAATTTCTCCAAAGCCAACTAGCTAACTTACAGATAAAAGTGCAATTGATTTATTGAACGTTAAAGTTCAAATGAAGCAAAAGTGACTCAAATTGGAAAAGGAAAAAGTTCATCAAGATCAAAATTCAAAAGTATAAAACAGAGGTAGTGGAGACATTAAAGGATATTGCGTCGAGCGTTAAAAATATTTCTAATTTTTTATGTCAACAATTTAAATAGTTTATAGATTAGAATTTAACTGTTTATGTTTTTTGTGTTAATGATCTAATTGGTTTCATATTAATAAAATTAAATTGTACCAAAGATTTTAAATTTTTATGACAATTCTTATATTGATAACAAAGTATAGGAGACATAAGAATTTTTCTCAAACCTTGGACAACGTTAAGTTTGTTTTTGCGTTTAATTAAAACTAAATAAAAAAATCAAAAGGAACAGTTGCTTTTGAATAAGATACGTGTAAATAATTTATTGTTTTTTGAGTGGAAATTGTTCGATTAAAAATAACTTGATTTAAGAGCATTTTGCTAGAGGAATTTTCCTTTCAAAACAAGAACATTTTATTCAATGATGTGCTATGGCTATGTTTGGTTAAAGGAATGTTTGGATTTGTAGTTATTAGTGCGTTCATAAAATGAAGAGTTTCTCCCCAATCAAGGATGAGCTTCTTTTTCTCAATAATTAAAATAAAGTCTAAAAAGTTATGCAATTATACTTTCAAATCTCCAAGATTCTCTTATAATTTCTACAATTTTGTCCATTGCCCAAATTAGAAATAAATTAATTTGTTTATAAAAAAATTTTTTTTTTCTAAAAAATTTTAAAAAACATTTTTTTTAAGTTTTTTAAAAGTAGAAGAAAAACCAAAACATTCTTTCTTTGACAAATTTTTTCGAAACTCAATACTTACAAAGTTATAAGTTATGGAAAATAGGTCTGCTTTTCAAAATCCAAAATTTCGAAAATTCATATCTCGAAAATTTTGGCAATTATGGAAAAATAAAAAAAATACGTATTTAATGTTTTTCTATAAGGAACGAGAAAAAATATGTTGAACCGATTCTAAAATGTCAGAAAAATTTCACTAATATTAGAAAAAATTGATTCTTTCAGGAATGATTTTTTATGATGCCTAGAGATCGAAATAAAAAGAATTATGTTAAAATATTTATTACTTTTCTCAAAATATGAGTTTAAAGTGGAGAAGGTGCGAAAAAATGTTACTTTTTTAGCTGTTAGAAAATGTATAAAAATACATAGAAAAATGCTTCAAAATGTAAAAAAGTTATTGATTCTTGTTTAAAATTACTTGATTAATTAATCGTATTCAATAAACTAGTAAAAAAATTAAAATAATAGATAAAACATGTTTTTAAAGTTGGTCTGCCAAATAACCTAGGTTTGACGTATTTATTAATTAATTACGAAAAGAGGGAATTATTGAATTAAATTAAAACTCATCGAATATAGAGTATTTCCAATGAAGATTCAGAGTTTCTTATCAGTTTTTCTGTTTTTACTTTAAATATACAAGAAATATAAGGTTGAAAGTACGCGATTTCCGAATTGTTGAAAGTTTGCAACTTAATATCCCTGTTAATGAAAAATAAAAAAATTTGTCACTTTTAAAAATTTCACTTTATTTCAGGTTAAAACTGTATATTGTCTTTTATCCGATTAATTATTAATTTTGACATCCGCCATTTTGGATCCGACATTTTGAATTTTCGAAAACTGATTTTTACGGATATGGGTCTTGTAGTAGACAATTTAAGCTTCAATTCAAGTCTATGTTGAAGTTTCTGGCGCGTCAGGTTTAGGATAAAAAAAATTTTGAAAACCCTTAAAGACAGGTTTTTTTGGGGTCTTTACTTCCACTTTTCTAAAAATCCTGACGTGAAGGTCAATTTTGTGACCCGGGATCGTGTTCAGCGTCTTTAATGGGCACTATGAAATCTCATAAAAATGTAAGTCTTTTTTTACCTGTGTTATTAATAATTTAGGCTCAAAAGCCCTATTGTTTGCTATATTATATGGATGTTTTGAATTAAAAAATTCGAAATAAATAGATCCCATCGTTTGCTAACAATCAGACATCGCCTAAAAGTTGTTAATTTAGTTCTTGTTTCTTACAAAAAATTTTGAAAAAATCGATCGATACATACATTCTTAAAAATAAAATTTTATTTTAAAAATAAAAAAAAATTTTCGTCATTTTAAAAAATAAATTTTTTTATATTTTTATCAAAAACTACGTGTAAAAACAAAAATTTTCATATATAGAACGTCAAATTTGGTCAATTTTTGACCCAGTTATAACCATTTCAAAAAAACATTTTTGTAAAAAACGTGATTTTTCAAAAACCTGTATCTCTTAAACGGCTTGATGAAAAAATTTGAAAAAATCATGGTAGCTTATTTCAACGAGCACTAAAAGAAAAAAATATATTTGAAAAAAATCTGAGATGCAAAAGTCAAATACTGTCCGATTTCGCGTGGAACGCGAAATATATTATTAGGGTATATATATTAGGGTAGCTAATATATATAGGTATATATATATAGGGTATATATTAGGGTATTAGGGATGGCTCTTATTTACCAAGTTGAAGATAAGTTTTAGGTTTTAGTTTTTTTTATCAAATCTTTGGCCCAAATTATAAAAAATTCAACAAAAATATTTATTTGAAGGTTGATTAACCCTCTCCCGTAAGCGCCTACTTTTCCCATTTAAAATACATGGGATTTTTTAAACTTTTCGTTTCTTAACAAAATTTTTTAAATCGGTTTCTAGTTTATTAAAGTGCACACTTTTACCTTTAAAATTACCTAAAATACAAAATTTTCGGTTCATAATTAAATAAGTTATAAATCTTTTAATATAGAGTTTAGTAGATTTAGCCAAATTTTACTAGTCAAGGCCCAGGTAAAAATTATTTGTACGAACTTCATACGAAATTCCAGCGTATACATATATAAAATTACAAGCAAAATTAATTCGAATTATGTACAAATTTTAAATGGAAATTTGAACGAATATTTTTGAAACGAATGTTAGATGACATTTTGTGCGAAATTCCATACGAATTTGCGTACAGAATTTTGTAAAAAAATTTTCAAAATTAATTCGCTCGATTTTCGTATGAATTCCAGACGGAAATCGGATTAAAAATTTTTGAAAGAATTTTTAGTTAACTTCTCGCGTATTATTCGTTCGAAACAACGTTTTAAAATGCCGCTCGAATTTCGCTAGTAATTTTAAACGAATTCGCTCAAATTTTGAATAAAATTCGTATGAAGTTCGTTCAAATAATTTTTACCTGGGCTTCAACTAGTAAAATTTGTTTAAATCCATTAAGAGGTAATATACTTTTTGACCACAAAAAGAGTGATTTTTTAAATTATTTTTAGAGTTTACATTAAAACTTTATTTAAATAATCAACATTGTACCTGATAGTACATGTCGACATAAAATTTTAGCAACTTTAAAACCGAAAATAAATTAACATTTGTGAAAACTGTAGCTGTTTTACCAAAACACTTTTTTTAAAGTGGCTTGTGGTGTGCACGATAAAACGAGAACATCTCAACTGAAATAAAACGCAAAGGAAAATTTGTTAGTTTACTATGTTATCTTGTTCGTGAACGAAGGGTTTTAAGAAAAAAAATTTTTCTAGAAATGGCAAATGATATTCACCAAAATTGGAATTTTAGGTTTTTAAAAACTGGTTTTTTGACCGAAAAAAGATAAATTTTGGTACAAATTAAAATTTCTTTGTTCACAAACTAGCTATTATGTCTGCAAAGAAACCGTGTAAATTTCAATCTGATCGTTTTAGCGGTTTTATTTAGTATTTAGTATATATTTAGAAAATATATACTTTTAAAATAAGCAATAACATTTTTTTACCTTTTAAAAATGTATTTAAGTAATAAATATTTCAGAACTAGTTTTAGAATAAAATAGAGAATCCCTACTTGCAGATATTCACTCCTAAAGTAAAAACTATAAAATTTTCAAAATTAAATAATTCAAACACTATTGAGTAGTCCTCTCAACTATCCAAAAACCCCTGAGTAACAAATTTCTACTGAATCCAATATGTTTGAAAAAATTTAACCGTCATATTGGATCCGCTATTTTTAATTTTAAAAAACTCTAATCAGCAATTAAAAGTAATTATTTAAAAAAATTTAAGAATTTTACCAATTTTTTACACTCATACCAATTTTGGGGAGAAGGAGGCTTCCGTTGACAAAGAATGCCTCATATAATTTTTTAATTATTACCTGTTTGTATATTTTATTTGTTATATTTAATTTTATTATATTGTAGATATTCACATAGTAAAAAACTGTTTTAGTATGCATGTTTTAAATGTCATTAAAACAATTTTGAAAGGAAGCATTAGGGGCCATTCATAAATTATGTAACGCTTTTTTGGTCATTTTAGACCCCCCTCCTCCATGTAACAAAATTTTACATACATTAGCGCCATTTTTATTATGATTGTAACAAATATCTTGACCCTCCTACCCCCTGAGGCGGTACGTAATTTATGATCGGCCCCTTACTGAGCGGCATAAAATTTCTGTTCTGAAACATTTTTTAAGAAATATTTAAGAAATTTAAATTATAGCAATTTTTATTGATATTTATATTCTGGCTTGTTTCTCTAGTAGAAAAATTTAATGGAAATCTAGATACATGCTAGCGCCACCAGTGAAATTTGCATGGCAGTCTATCGCACTGACGTTTTCTAGCGCCTTGCACGGCGCGAGCACTTCCCGCTAGAATGCAACATAACCTCAAATTTCTGGTGCATAAACTGTCAACGGTGTATGTAGGGGAGAGTAGGCTACATTGAACCGGGTATTTTCTAAAGTCCAAGAACTAATTAAATTTTACAAATTTTGATCAGGTTTTTGTATCAACATTAAGCTGAAGTACTCCTTTAGTTAATATACACGTTACAAACACAAATTATTATGATTAAATAATTAAATTTAATTTTTTTAAAACAAGTTACACTTTTCTTATTTTGAAGAATCTGTGTCTATATTGAACCACCTTTAATAAAACACTACAATTTACTTCAAAAATAATATTTTCACTTACACATTGTAAAAAATATTATTTTTCACTCAAAAAAATAGAAAATTGTTGTTAAAGAGTTATTATTTGTTAATATAGGAGATTAATATATTTTGATGTCAGGTTAGGTAGGTAAAGTGACAGTTTGAGTTTAACTCGTTCACAATTGTGATGAAAGCATGTCTTCTAGTATTTTTCTTACTAATTAGTAGAGCAGACAACTTTACCACTCTTAAAATTGAAAATTCTTCGCTTTTTCGGGTGGTTCAATGATGCCGCACTCACTGCATTCACATGACATTCACAACAAAAATTGTTTATAATAAATTTATGTAAGGCTTAAAATTCTTTATCACATCGGAATATTGAAGTTAACACCCTAAGCGACATAAATCACAAGTTTACTAATTTTTAAAACTTCCTATTTCAATAAAAAAAATTCATTATATTTCCACAAAATTTTTTGTTTTGTACGTGAAAAACAGTTTTTTTCGTTTTTCTTTGTAAATAATAAACCTACGTGCTCGAAATTTTTGGACGTAGTCGCTTTCGGTAATACTAATTTATATATTAAATAAGAAAAAATTCCACTCAGTCATTTCTTAGAAAATTAAAGTGGTTCACTGTTGACGCTGGTTCAATGTAGCCTGCTACTCTCCCCTACTGTGTGCTTTATACTGAAATGGTACTTGAAAACAATAATAGTAAGGAATTCTAAGTATTTATAAATTTGTAATTTTTATTAAATTTAAATATAAATTAATAGTGTATTATAAATTTATTTCTTGATCATTCGTTAATTTATATACTTATTTGTAAAAGAATTCTTAATATGTGAATGACTTTTTTAACCTCTAAGAAAATTTTTAAATATATTTAAGTTATGAATCTGACGATTTATCACCAAGAATAACAATAAATACTTTTTATGAATCAAACATACTATTAATTTCTACATTCGAAATAGAAAACATAACCCCAAACTGGATTATTGTTTTCTTTATTTTTAACTAACCTGACAGAAGAGTTTTATTAATTTTAAATAGAAACTTAACTTTTACAATTAAATTATTAGTGATTTTTTACTCATAATTTAGATTTAGAGAGATAATTTTTATAAACTAATAATCTGTATAAATATAATTCCACAAGTTTAACAAGTATGTTGTAAAAATTAATTTAGAGTTTGGGTTAACCATTTTTATACTTAAAATATCTTTTATATTTAAGTAAGAATTATCGTTTTTTAATTACATATATTTTTATCTGTTAAGTAAACATTAATTTATTGTTTTGATATATCCTAAAATGGTCAACTTTTACTTATTTCCAAAGCGATAAAGCGAAATAATACATCGTTTTTTTAGATTTTTTCTTAATGACTAGGAAAGTTTTTAAATGTATTATTCCTGTATCCTGTAAAATCATGAAATTGTGACTTAAGTCATTTCGTCCTTCCACCCTTCATATAAGAATAACTTTTTGATTCATGAGATAAAGTTTTGGCAGGTGAGGTTATGTCCATTCTAACGCGCGAGCAGAATGCGAGGAAGGCGCTAGAGTACAAAAGTGTTTCAAATGCTCTTAGCGCCACTTTTGCACAATGGAACGCGAGAGTGGCACCGTGCTAGCGCCACCAAATTTTTCTACTAGGGTACACAAAGCTATAGATATTATGTAGATATACTTCGGGTATTTGCTGAAACATTGGTTATCTTATGGAT
Source organism: Leptopilina drosophilae (assembly GCA_032873175.1). Taxonomy (NCBI): domain Eukaryota; kingdom Metazoa; phylum Arthropoda; class Insecta; order Hymenoptera; family Figitidae; genus Leptopilina; species Leptopilina drosophilae. The sequence goes on along the minus strand of CM065480.1, from coordinate 16,266,686 downwards.
ACTACTGGATATGTTTAGGGGAGAGTGGGGCAAACCGGACCGGTGGGTAAACCGGAGCCCCCTCAATATTTTCGAAATGGCGAAATTGTCAAAAGTGCTATTTAGAAATTTGAAACAACCATGTGTAGTATACCTTATTTTTTAATTTGACATTTTTCACTTTTGTTTGTGCAACGCTTGGAGCAAAAGTTTTTTTTTGTAGTTTTTTTCTACACTTTTACGAATTTTTTCTTAAGAAAATTCTGAGGAAATCGTGTAATATTTCCAAATATTAGGTCTTGGGTTTTGAAGGTACACACCTCAGGAATATTTACCACCAAAAACTTTGATGAATTTGCAAAGCGTTTCTTTTTGACAAACATTTATTCTCAAAATGGGCCTGTGGGGCAAACCGGACCGTTTTCGGTGGGGCAAACCGGCCATAGGATATTTCCATTGAATTAAAGTTTTATAAAAATTATTTTTAAATAAAATGTTTCATTCATTAAAATATTTACTTACAATGTAAAATAATTGTCTTCCAATGAGAATTGAATCCTTTAATATTGTTTTTCTGATAATGACAAACATTTTTATTTTTTTATTTTAAAAAATATTTATTTAATTAAAATTCAATCCCGAATTATTATTTTCATTACTACAACCATTGTTTACATGATTCTTTATGTTTGTTATTATTGTAGATTATGTAAATGCAATATTATAAATAAAAAACCGAACGGTCCGGTTTGCCCCATGGGGGTCCGGTTTACCCCAGGGAGTGGTGCAAACCGAACCGTTTGCAACATTTTTTAAAGTTAACACAGAAAGTAAACAATAAAAAATAAAGTATATGTGTCTCTGGGAAAAAGTTGCGCAATTAAATGATCTTTCAAACAAGCCTTCGAAAAAAGAAATCGGTTGATTCGTTTAGTCACAAGAGTCAAAAAACCGTTAGGGGGTCCGGTTTGCCCCACTCTCCCCTACATAGAGTAAAATATACTTCTTAAAAAGCTACTATGCCAACTTTGCATGTTTTCTCGAAAATCGTTCATCAAATTTGCAGCAAATTATTAAAGTTTTTTTTATAGTTTTCAACGTAAGTCTATAGGGAATTTTCGTATCAAATATTAAATATTTTATAGATGTCTTTTGGATAACGTATGAATTTTTTCGAGATATTTGTAAGATATTTCAAAGTAATATTCTATGGAGGTTTTATGGTAATCACATTGAAATAACATACAGCGATTGCTTGAAATTCGTATGGACGTTCTGTCGGTTCGACACCGGCCCGGTGGTAAAGTCGGACAATAACCGGTGCTGACACTGTGGTACCGGGCCGGTTTCTAAAAGACAACCAGCCCGGCACCGGCCCGGTAGTAACGTCGAACAATAACCGGTACCGGCACTATGGTACGGGGCCGGTTAATAAAAGACAACCGGCCCGGCACCGGCCCGGTTTCGGCATTCGATACAGTTTTTACACCGAAAACGTAGTTTTGCCGGCATCAAAATTAATACCGGCCCGGTACCACTACTTGATACCGTTTTTACACCGGCGATGAACTTTTGCCGGCATCAAAATTAGTACCGGCCCGGTACCACTACTTGATACCTTTTTTACACCGGCGACGGAGTTTTGCCGGCATCAAAATTAGTACCGGCCCGGCACAGGCCCGGTACCACTACTTGATATCGTTTTTACACCGGCGATGAACTTTTGCCGGCATCAAAATTAGTACCGGCCCGGTACCACTACTTGATACCGCTTTTACACCGGCGACGGAGTTTTGCCGGCATAATATTTTTGTGTCTTAAAAAGTCTAAATTTTTAATTTTTTGAAATTTTTTTACACTATTCGGAAGAATAGGAAAATCAAATCTCTCGAAATCAAATGTTTTTTAAAATCTTTTTTTATATAGTTGGAAAAATTACATTTCATTAAACTCTATTAATTCAGCTTTAAATTGTCTGGGAAAATCACTCAAAAATCCGGGAATTTGTTCTGCTGAATTACTAGACACCCTATAATAACTTTTTTCGTTTAAAATAATTTTGGTCAGGTTTTATTTGATTTATTGTTATAAAATTTTAATAATCTAACAAGGTATTATATTAATTTCATTATACTAAGTTTCTGCAAGTTGTTTCTATAAAGCCGGTACCATGCCAGTGTTTTTTCTTTAGCCTTAGTCCTAACGTATAATGACATTAACAAATGTTATTATAATTATTAACTTTGACATTACATTATTCAAACTGTCTTTTAGAAAAGGTTTTTTCTATTAATTTAGAACATTTTGTAATTAGTCCTGGTGTCACACTTCATATATAAACTTTCCATTCACTTTTCATAAGCAGGTTTAGGTTAGCGGATGCGGCGTCGACTTTGCAGCCTGAGGGTCCGGAGTTCAATTCCTCATGTCTTCAGATTTTTCGTTAACAATTAATAATAATTCATATGTTTCAGCATTCTATTTAGTGTTTACAATTAAATTAATTAATAAATAATATTGTTTAACGTTTAATATATGTGAAAATGTGTTGTTAATAAAATTTACTAATCTGACACCGTGCCAGCATAAAGCCGGCAGAAAAGTAACAAAATAATTTTTTTTTTTACTACCGGCGCGGTATCGAGCCGGTGGTTTACCGGCACCGGGGCGGATATTTCCCGGGTTATTATTGTTGACTGGACCGGCTCCGGGCCGGCAGAAATACCGGCACCGGGCCGGTGTCTAAATTTCACTGGCACGGTACGTCGCCGGTGGTGTGCCGGCAATAAACCGGTACGAAAACACTGAAAACAAGAACCGCAAGGTGCCGGACCGGTGGTTTACCGGCACCGGGGCGGATATTTCCCGGGTTATCATTGTTGACTGGACCGGCTCCGGGCCGGCGGTAATGCCGGTCTCACGCCGGCACCGGCAAGTCCGCCCTTGGTACCGGCCCGGTACCAAGCCGGTCGTTGATTTCTGCCTATAGCTTATTTTTATTTCATCTGCAGGAACGAACATAATTTGACGATAAAATTAGTACTGAAGGAAATGATGACTATTAAATTGGTGAAAATCAAACCGTTCTATTAGAAAACATTGACAGTAAGACAATTACAATTATGAAAGTAAACAAAAAAAACTAATGTTTAAACCATCAACAGGGGACAAATCAGATTTTGCTTTTGCCCCTTCTACATCGAATTCACAAGTCAATAAACCATCAGATTATGTCACGGATTCTTCTGCATCAAATCCTTTAAAAAATGATAGGCCAAGAAGAGAACAATCAGATTCTGCTTCGGATTATTCTGTATCAAATCGTTCACAAAATGATAGACCATCATAAGACAAATCAGATTCTGACTCGGATTCGTCTACATCAAATCCTCTACAAAATGATAGGCCATCAGAAGACAAATCAGATTCTGACTCGGATTCGTCTACATCAAATTGTTCATAAAATAATAGGATATTATCAGATTCTGACTCGGATTCTTCTAATGATGAACATTTAAATGTAAATCGTCTACCATCATTAAATTTTGTTGAAAAAGCAATAACAGAAAAACAAAAAGTTAGAGAAGAAAATATAAACTCCGAAATAGTGATATACAATTTTTACGTTATTATCAGTTATATCATGTAATGCAAAATAGTTATTTTCGTAGTAAGGGCGCAAAACAGGTGATTACGGCGAAGGCGAGATTGGGTAAACCAAGGGGACCCGAAGCTCCGAGGCAAAGCCGAGGTTGCGTAGGGTCGCCGAGGTTTACCCATAATCTCGCCTGAGACACTATCACCTTTTGCGCCCGTGCTGCGAACAACGTTTTTTGTCCTAACCGCAAGGAAAGTGGGTTATTAAGTGCACACATATTTGAATGAATTCAATAGTCGTTTATTACAAAATAATAAAAAAATTGATATTTATTATTCAATAAATGGTATATTATGACGTCAGCGGGCGAGAATGTATTTTCCGCCCGCTCTCGTATAACGTCAGCGGGCGGGAATGTACTTTTCCGCCCGCTCTATGACGTCAGCGGGCGGGAATGTACTTTTCCGCCCGCTTAATGACGTCAGCGGGCGAGAATGTACATTCCCGCCCGCTCACCCTACCTCCGGGCGGGAATCACTCACTTTGCGACCGCCTCATGTGCACGAAATAACACACTTTCCGTGCAGGTAGGACAAAAAATAATTATTTACCTAACATATAAAGACAAAAAATAAAATTTTGATATATATCATAACATCACCAGATATGTCGGTATATGACGACAATATCCCACAGATATCCCTGGGATTTCTGAAAGATATTCAGTAGATATATTCAGAATAACCCAATGATAGGCGGTTTGAAAATCCCTTGGATATCTTATGTATTTTAAGCCTATTTTATAAAGTTAAACTATATTTTCCTTGCATTTTTAATTTTACAAAAAAACATTTCTTGTCCATAACTTTGAAAAAATGTTACGACACCTATAAATGTTTTTTGTAAAGTTTTTTTAGACGCATCTGTAAAAATTCTATTGCACATTTTTTCTCCATTTTAAGCGGAGACATTCAACTTTTAAAAATCGGAAATTTGAACGAAACGACTTTTTAAAACATTTTATTGGAAATTACAAGAGAAACTTTAAAATTATAATTCTTGACTTATAGATCATTAAAAAATGCTTCGATTGATCTATTTTTAAATCTTTTTCGGTGAGAAAATATAAAATTATTAGTTTTTTAAAAATGAAAATTTGTCGAAAATATAATTTTTTAAATCTTTTTGATTAAAAACTTTTCCTTAACTACTAAACTATTATAACTATCTTATAGAATATATAAAAGACATTTAATGGACCAACATTTAATGATTGGATGTTTTTTAACTAATATAAAATTAAATTATAAAAAAATAAAATGAAAATATAAAATTATTAGTTTTTTAAAAATGAAAATTTGTCGAAAATATAATTTTTTAAATCTTTTTGATTAAAAACTTTTCCTTAACTACTAAACTATTATAACTATCTTATAGAATATATAAAAGACATTTAATGGACCAAGATTTAATGATTGGATGTTTTTTAACCTGTTTTTGAAAAACACTTTTTATATTTTAATTACTAATTCTATAAGCTGGACATAGTTTTTTGTTTTTCCTGTCAAGCTGAGCCTAATCGCTTCGAGTTTTAGAGTTCCACACGAGTCGACTTCTGTAAAAGGCTCAAATATTTAGAAGAAGGGAAGACTGGAGCGTAATGGATCACTTTAATTTATTCAAAAGTGGCATAATGGACTATTTTGGCCTATCTATTAATAAAAACCTATTATATTTAAAATATTAATAAAATAATCCTGTCAAGTTCAATTTCTTGTAATTTATATATTGATAAGTACCAATGATAACCATTTGTAAAAAATAACTAGAGAATAGATTTTTTAAGTAAATGGATTTTACATTTCGCTACTTTTTCAAATTTTTTTGTAATTTTCTCAGTATAACTAGTACTTTTTAAATACATTTAAAAAAACAATTTCATCAAATATTAAAAATTTTTCAAAAAAATAATTTTTTTTTATTTTTTGAAAAACACCCTCCCTTTGATTTTTTTTATTTTTTTATAGTGATAGCGAAAAGTAATACGAATTTTTTCTAAAAAGTTTGATAGTGAGATTGCAATAACTTTTCGAGAAATCAACGAAAAAGTCTATGACGCCCTGTTGAGACTGACGCGCTTACGAACGCATGCCCAAGAAGTTGGCAACGCCATTTCATTTTTTGTCAACAAAGTTTTGATTAAACTAAAAAACAAATATGTGTGAGTTGTGCTTCATCTAGCAAACGATAACAAATATTTATCTAAAAAAAATTTTAATATTTTTAAAAAAATTTTTTAAAAATGTTTCTTTTATATTTTCATTTTTTTAAACATTTTTCAATAATTAAAATTTTTTAAAAATAAAATTTGTGCTTAATTTTGCTCAGTGAGCACAATAGAAAAGGTCTATAACAATTTTTCAAAAAGTTAGTAACTATTCAATAAATGATTTTCTTTTCTTTTTTTAGTTTTTGACTTAAAAATTTTTTTAAACCTTTTCAAAAAGTAAAATTTGTGCCAAATTGTGCTCGTGAGCATAATAATAAAGTCACAAACGATTGTTTCAAAAAGTTAAATAATTATTTTAAAATAATCTTAAGAGAAATTTAAGAATAGTGGGTCACCTCCATTATTTAACAATATTTTAAAGTTTAATCATCCAATTTTGTTATTTTTAAACATTTATTTTGGGCGTCCATGCTCTTATATTGTTTTTATAAGGACTTTTAAGAATAGTATAGATAAAAAAATTTTAATATTTTTTTTCTTTTTTTTATTTCAACTTCAAAAAGAAAAATTTGCATGAAATTTAAATAAAAAAATACAAAGCTTTTTGTCAAATGAAGCATTCTGGTAATTGTGAGCCAATTTTTATTTTAAAGTATGCAGGTACATGATATTAAAATCACTCATAGGGATAATAGTAATTTAACTAAAACAATTCTATTCATTGCAATGTATAAGATAGAACTGTTGTAAACCTGATGTAAAATTGTTATAGACTTTTATTAATGTGCTCGCTAAGCACAATTCAGCACAAATTTTATTATTTAACTTTTTGAAACAATCGTTTGAGACTTTATTATTGTGCTCACAAGCACAATTTGGCACAAATTTTATTTTTTAAAAAGGTTCAAAACATGTTTTGAGTCAAAAAGGGTAATTTTTTTGAATAGTTATTAACTTTTTGAAAAATTGTTATAGACCTTTTTATTGTACTCACTGACCAAAATTAAACACAATTTTTATTTTTAAAAAATTTTAGTTTTTGAAAAATGTTCAAAAAAATAAAAATATAAAAGAAACATTTTTAAAAATTTTTGAAAAATGTTCAAAAAAATAAAAATATAAAAGAAACATTTTTAAAAATTTTTGAAAAATGTTCAAAAAAATAAAAATATAAAAGAAACATTTTTAAAAATTTTTGAAAAATATTTGAATTTTTTTCCAGCTAAATATTTGTTATCGTTTGCTAGATGTAGCACAATATTTGTTTTTTAGTTTAATCAAAATTTTGTTGACAAAAAATGAAATGGCGTTGCCAACTTCTTAGGCATGTGTTCGTAAGCGCGTCAGTCTCAACAGGGCGTCATAGACTTTTTCGTTTATTTCTCGAAAAGTTATCGCGATCCCACTATAAAACTTTTTTGAAAAAATTGTTATTACTTTTGGCTATCACTATAAAAAAATAAAAAAAATCTAAGGGTGTTTTTAAAAAAATTAAAAAAAATTTTTTTTTTGATAAATTTTTAATATTTGATGAAATTTGTTTTTCTTAAAAATGTATTTCAAAAGTACTAGTTATAATGAGAAATTAAAAAAAAATTTTTTGAAAAAATATTAAAAATAATCAAAGTTATCTTAATTTAAAAAAATTAGTACATAAATTTTCAAATTTGAATATTTTCAAAATTTTCAAAATCGTCTTCACTTTATCATATCTTATCCTTATAGCTACAAAGAAAAAAGTTTCAAAAGAATTGCTAACAATGTTGAAAAATAGTTGATCATTTCACATGGAATTGATCACCAAAATTGGCAATATTAAATAATATTTCATGATCAAAATTATAATTTCATTGCTGATTCATTACGCCTGAGGCGTAATTGCTCACCTTGTATTTCTCCAAAAACATTGTTTTAGAAAAAAAGTATATGTAATATTAAGGCGTACTTTTTTTAATTGAAAGCTGAGATGTTAAACTGAGTTTCGCACATGATGAAAGTTAAGCAACAAAAAGTGGAAAGTGATCCATTATGCCCCGGTCTCCCCTACTTGAGTGGATATGAGTACTCCAATATTTTCAAATTCTTCAATAAATTTGAGTTCTAGAGAAAATTCATATACTAGCAGCATATATTATAATTAGCAAATTGAAGTGCAGTTTGAAATTAAAGAATTATTTATTATATTGGCAAGGTTTTTTTGGAGGGCGTTTATCCAAAAAATTTAAACTAAGGGGGACACCACATTAGAACGCTGTTTTTAAGCCGTTTCTCGTGAATTTGTTTTCAAGGTAAGAATTTTTTTTCAATGAAATAAAACATTTTCACCATGTTGTTCATATATTTAACTGTAACTCATATTTTTTTAAGCGTTTATATAAAAAATCTTTCAAATTGGGAGCTATTGCATACAGAGCGCTCCGACACAGTTCACGATTACCATGCAGTCCTGAGCCTACAAATTTTGTCCGAAAGCAAAAAATCCAGTTTATTCAGATTTTATGAATATTTTAGTATTAAGTGAACTAACTTTTAAGTGAATATTTTAAAAATTGACAGTACTTTTTTAAAAATCTTCGATTTTTTGTCTACTTTTTTGCAACTTATTAATTTAAAAAAAGTACTATATATTTTTTTCTTTTCAAGTTTAGTTTACTTAAAATAAAATAAATAACAAACAATTTCCAATTTTGCATATTAAAATCGGCCAATAAAATTTTGAGCTACACTGCACGGCAATTTAAAAAATTCTGCTTTGAGAAAAACGCATTTGAAAAAAAGTATCAAAAAATTGTTATTTATACAACAAATTTTTTTTAAAGTAACTACACTTTAATCGGCAATTTTAGCACTATCCAATTTTTTATTTTATTACCGCGTTTCTGCATGAATCTAAACAATATTTTCGATTCTTGTAATTTAGAAGATGCTGACCAATTGTACGTTGACAGATTTAGTGAAAAGTGCCTGTGTTCGGAGACAAATGTGTTAGAAAATGTTTGTTTACCTATTTCACGTCATACAAATCAGTCAAATATTTTCTCTTACGTTGATATAAATAACTGTCAATTTAATCATTCATTTGCCTTTTTTTATATTTAAATACTATAATTTCAAAAAAATTTTTTAGATTGTATCCACTACAAGTTAGAAAGAGCCAATATAAAAGGTAGTAAATTACGAAAACGACTTGAAGCAGTTGGGAGGTACATTACATAGAAAATAAATGACGAGATTAAAAAAACTATTCGTATTCAACGGTTTCCTCAAAACTAAGTCATTCATCTTTACAATATTAAAACGTAATATTTATATTTATTTACTGTTCTTGTAATAATTATTTAAAATAAAGAAGATAATGGTTTAATTTTGTCTTATTGGTTAATTAATTATTATATCTTTTTTAAAAATATTTTATTCATTATACTGAACTTTCGGCTTGTCTTCGACGTGATTTAGTTTATACAAATATAATTAACTTTTGTCTTACATTGCTCAAAACAATGTAAAAATTAAATCCAAAGAAAAAGTAACAAAACTTTTTATCATTAAAGGAAGTGAATTTATCATTCGGTAATTAAATATTAAATATGAAAGAATCTATCAATAATCCAAATCAATTTCTCAAATAAATTTCCTAAGCAAGATTATAAGTACCGATAGCGCAGCTATCCTAATAAAGAAATCTGCATTTTCAGAAAGATATTTTTTCGAAATTAATTAATAATTTCAAAATTATCAAAGAACTAGGAAAAAATTGGTTAGCATGGTGGTATACGAGCCCACGACCTTTCTATTGCCGGTAGACTGCTCTGACCACTGAGCTACATGCACCCGAAGATTCTCCGAGTTCCTTGATGTATAGTATACCTCCTTACATTATTTCATGATAATGCAGGGAGTTTCTTGAAGATGGTAAGCCTAATATTTCAATTCACAGGCAAATTATAATTAAACCGAATGATAAATTCACTTCCTTTAATTATAATTTGCCTATGAATTGAAATATTAGGCTTACCATCTTCAAGAAACTCCCTGCATTATTATGAAATAATGTAAGGAGGTATAATATACATCAAGGAACTCGGAGAATCTTGGGGTGCATCGCATGTAGCTCAGTGGTCAGAGCAGTATATCGGCAATAGAAAGGTCGTGGGCTCGTATCCCACCATGCTAACCAATTTTTTCCTAGTTCTTTGATAATTTTGAAATTATTAATTAATTTCGAAAAAATGTCTTTCTGAAAAAGGAGATTTCTGTATTTAGGATAGCTGCGCTATCTGTACTTATAATCTTGCTTAGGAAATTTATTTGAGAAATTGATTCGGATTATTGATAGATTCTTTCATATTTAAAACTTTTTATCACTTGAGTCTTTTGTTAATAAAATTTGAAATTATGTTATAAGGGGCGCAAATAATGAACTTGGCCTGGGGCACTTTATGAGCTACTTACGGCTTTGTTGAATTAATAATAATAATTAATATTAATATTAATTAATATTAATAATAATAATTATTAAATTAATAATAATATTAATAATTAATATTTTTCAAATACGTAAATGTATAAACCTAACTTGGTTCAAGATGTTACAATGTAAGAAGGCAATATTAATATATTAGATATAATATATAATATATATAATAATATATAATATATATATATATATATATATATATATATATATATATATATATATATATATATATATATAAATATATATATATATATATATATATATATATATATATATATATATATATATATATATATAATATATTATTATTATTATATTATTAATATATTATTATATAATATTATATTAATTCTATGTCAGTAATTTTATTATCAACAAAATTAAAAGACAATAATTTTAAAGAAAATTAACATTTCTTACGTTTAAAATATCAAATATGTATAAGTAATTAATATTACTTATATCCAAGAAGTTAATATTGAAGTTAATTAAATTGTTAAGTAACAAAAATTATTTACATGGGATCCTACATAGGATCATATATTAAATCCCATGTCAAATTACTACGTAGGAACACTTATGTGAGCTTATGTAGTAACTTACGTAAGATCCTTTACAGTTACCTATGAAACATCCTATGTAAGATCCCACACAAGTTTTTTAAACAGGGTTCATATTATATCAATTATAAAGAAAAAACCCTGAAAATTGTATTCTTAATTTTATTTAAAAGCTCCAACTAAAGTTCATTTTGTTATACTTGTCAAACAGAAAAAATTGTTGAAGTAGGGGAGAATGGGGAGTTATGAAGCACGCTTTGTTTATGAGTTGTAACTTCAAAAAGAAATTTTTATTTAAAATTTTCTCCACTTGAATCTCTAGAGGGTCTTCAAATATGCTTACTGGTTGAAGAATTTGCATGAAATAAAATAAAATCGACAATTTTTTTCAGTTGGACTAAAAAGCTGCTTTTTCAAGTTTTTAAAAATCATGGGGAGTTGTGAAGCACTACTAAAAATCGCTAAAAATTATATTTTTTGGTAAATATTCTTTATTGCGATTTTGCATAAATCGTTTTAAATTTCGAGAACCTAATCATTACTGGGTATTATATGGGTGAACTTATCTTTTTGATTTGTTCGCGAATTTTGTAAGAATTCTGCAAAATGGAGCACACAAAAAAACTTTATAAACGAAAAATTGAACTCATTGTCTTGAAAGATATGCAAAATATCTTCTATCGGAATGAATCCAATTACAAAACGAAGATATTAGGTGAAAAAATATTCAGAGTAAGTGACATCTATCAAAACAATTACTATGCGAGATCTATGGCCGTGCTTCACAACTCCCCATGCTTCATAACTCCCCATTCTCCCCTACGATTTAAGGAGTTCGTGGCCCATGGTCGAAACTATTATGCTTTTGCTAAGGCGTTTGTCTGTCTGTCTATCGTGCGGTCATTTTCCCGAATGATTAATCATTATCTCTATTAACGGTTATTTTTCCGAATGATACATTAGTAATTCGTTTGTTTTTAAATGCGCAATATTTTCCGATACACCATTTAAAAGAGTGGTTCTTCAGTCATATAAGAAATCTTCATTGCTAAATTTAAAAATTGCGTTTCAGCATGGAGAAAGAAAACCAAACTTCAAATATTGTGCAATTGATCCTTGAAGATCCAAGCGTTTTTCTGAAACTTGATATTTTTCAAGTCCGTGTACGCGATAACTTAAAACCTTTTAAGTAACCTCACATATTTGAAAATTTTATTATCACTCGGCTTTATTTATTTTTTTATTGATTATTAGCTTAAACACTTGACAAGAGTCCCTGAGGAAAACTTTTTTTGATTAAGCATATCCATTCGACATATTTTGGACCGCACACTTTTTCTATTGAATTTGGCTCTCAGCCAATTTTGTTGTAATTTTGCAGAGTTGTACTTTATGACTTTCTGAACAAAAAATGTATAGGACAATACTCAAATTAATTATTAGTTTTTTAGCTACAGAGGTTCAAAATTAAAAAAATTAAGTAATGTGTAGTAGTTGTTGTATAATGTTTTTTGGACAAAAAACAATTGAATTCGCTTAAAACTTGTTACTCGGGGGTTTTTAATGCCGCTGATAACGAACATGATATTGGCTTCTCAAAATTCAAAATGGCGACTCCATTATGACGAACACACTTTAAGAAAAAACAACGAATTCTACTGAAAATGGTTACTCGGAGGTTTTTAATGCCGCTCATAACGATTATGAAATTGGATTCTTAAAATTAAAAATGGCGGCTTCTTTATGGACGACACATTTAAAAAAAACTACGAATTCTCTTAAAACTGGTTAATGGGAGTAGTAGTTGATTTAATAGCACAGCCCCACAAAAAAAGTGTCGTGCGCGGCAGACCAAACTAGTCATTTCTTAATGTATTTTGTTTCGCTGAACACGAATCTGAAGTCCGTTTTGCTCCATCACGTCAGGATTTTTTTCTAACCTCCAAAAACCTATCGGATCCAAAAACCTATAGCCCACCTATCGAATAGGCACGCTATTTTTTTAAAAAATTGATGGATTTACTTTAAACTTGGTAGCTAGGGATTTTTTGGGTCGCTGATGACGAATTTTAAGTTAGATTTTCGAAATTCAAAATGGCGGCTCTAATATGACAAACGAAAATTTTAATAATTGATGGATTTACTTCAAAGTTGATATCTAGGGATTTTTTGGGTCGCTGATGACGAAGTTGAAGTTAGATTTTCAAAATTCAAAATGGCGGCTCCTATATGGCAGACGAAATTGTTAAAAATTAATGAATTTACTTCAAACTTGGTAACTAGGAATTTTTTTGGGTCGCTGATGACGAATTTAAAGTTAGATTTTTAAAATTCAAAATGGCGGATCTAATATGGAGAAAGAATTTTTTAAAATTTGATAGAGTTACTTCAAACCTGGTATCCAGGGGTTTTTTGGTTTGCTGATTACGAATCTGAAGTTACATTTTTAAAACTCCAAATGGAAATTCTTGTATACATAAGTAAGGTATTCACGTCCTTTTATGGTAGCGCACTCTTTTGTCCTCAAAGGATCTGTATAATGGTTTTCGTTTCAATTTGGTGCCTCCAGGTACAATATCCCTTTTCAGCATCCAACAGTTGTCGGACATCATATTTACATCCCATCTTCCTTGATAACGACGCTCAAATTCTTTAAGATCTTGATGGAATGGTTCTCCTTGTTCTTCACTGTAATCTCCCAAATTTTCAGGGAATCGATCCCGATGTGAGTCTAAGTATGAGAGCTTTCCGACTTTAACGAGGACAAAGTCAACTCGTCGTCGGATACACTACATCATCCTTACACCCTAACACGGAAAACATATCTGTGCACCGTTTATCTCTATATGTGCACCAATGGTCCTTGTTAATGATTAAAAGGTTTGATATAAAGATATAGTTTTTCATTTGAATTGTCTAATTTTATTATCTAGGTTCGTTTTATGTTATAAAGTTTGTTTATATTGTTTACTATTCTCGCCGGTTTATTTTGACCTGAACGATGTGTTTATGATACGCTGGCGCCAAAAAGGGTCGATGCCCTTTGTGATAAAATTTCTGTTTGCAGATTCTCGTGGAAAGGGAAATGGAGAGTGAGGGTAACACCTCGATTTGCATTTTGGGCAGTTTTTCTTTTTCCAGTTACGTTCGCCACACTAAAGGTTAACCCCTTGACAGTCCACGGCCCATATGTGGCCACAAAAAGTCGTGCCACCTTTACGTCTGTGGCCATATATGTCCATCTCAAAAATAAAATACTAAACATAATTCGATTTGAATGACCAAGTGCACACTAAGGTTTTTGGGGTCGCTGAATCCGAATTTCAAATCAGATTTTCAAAATTCAAAATGGTGGACCTAAAATGGCGACTATGAATATTTAAAAATTTATCAAATACCCTTGAAACTCGTTACTTGGGGGTTTTCAGGGTCGCTGATTACGAATATGATGTCAGATTTACAAACTTAAAATGGTGAATCCAATATGGCGGATGATTTCAAGATTCATGCAATTTGATCGAATTTCAGGTCCGCCATTTTGGATTTCAAAATCTGACATCGGATTCGTAATCAGCGACCCCGAAAACCCCCCAGTAACAAGTTTTAAACAAATCCGTTGGATTTTTTATTTTCTCGACCGCCATATTGGATCCGCCATTTTGAATTTTGAAAATCTGACATTATATTCGCAATCAGAGACCCCGAAAACCTCCGAGTAACAAGTTTCAAGCAAATCTGATGAAATTTAAAATTTTCGAATTCGCCATTTTGGATCCGCCATTTTAAATTTTGAAAAACTGACTTCAAATTGGAATTTTGCGACTCCAAAAACCTTAATTACAATGTAATCACATTTTTTAGAAACTTTTTTTTCTTGGACCGTTTTTGGACCACAAGCGATTTTTAGCTGGACTCCGAAGGGGTTGAGGATGAAGTCCGGAGGGACACGTAGAATATCCTAACGGGGGATGACGCCGAGTGGCACCTGAATATCCCGACAGCAAGTTTAACACCTGTTTCAGTGATATTTGTGCGTAAATAAGTCAATTTGTCAATATTGTAAATCTAAATCAAAGAATAAACATTTTCTACCAAAGTTACTGCCTTATTTGACTCCTTAACCACCGGCGAGCTTGACAATCGTTAACAATTGGTGGAGGCGCCGGGTAACTCGTCGTTCGGAGGAGGAGGAGCGAATAAGGTGTAAGTGATTTGGACTTGATTCTGTGTTAATACATTAAAGTGAGTGTTAGTGATGGAAACTTCAGAAACGCCAACAGATGGAGCCCTTCCGCAAGACAAGGAGATCGAAAGGGACCGACCAACCATTGAAGGTATGAGTCGCATGAACATGGAATTGGTAAGTCAAAATAATTTTATTAACACTAATATCTCGTCGAGACCGACTCAGCCAGCAGTTGGGGCTGATACAGTTCAGATTGACCTGACCGAATCTCACGATAACGACCTGACGGGACTTTCTCGATCGGGTAGTGTAAGCAATACAATTCGAGTCGGTTCAACTACATCTTCCTATGCGCGAAGTAACACTTCTTCGATTACGACAAATATTTCTCTAAAAAGAAAGAGAGAGTTAGAGTTAGTAGCGGCCATAAAGCGATTAGCAGTCCAGAAACGCGTGTTAGAAGAAACGGCACGACTTGAAATTAATGTAATCAATGCGGAGTTAGCCGTTCAGTTGGCTGAGTCGGAGGAAGACACTTATTCTAATGTTGATTCAACTACGGTAATGCGTCAGGATGAATCAATTCGTGCGTGGATAGATAGTAACGAGGGAGATAACACTAGACCGAGACAAACAACCCGGGAGGGACAAAGAGTAGATGATCAGATTAGCGTCACTATTAGAGATAGTCTACGGGAATTCACGCAAGAACTATCGCAAACCATTAAAGAAGCGCGCACCAGTTCCCCTGGCGAAGGTACAACCCAAAATATAATTAAACGCATGTCCCTCGGAAAAAATTTACCCACGTTCGATGGAGACGTACTCGAGTGGCCGGGTTTCAAAAGGTTATTTGAAGAAACCACGTCGAAAATTGGTTATACTGAACAGGAAAATATGGTCATGTTAAATGAATCCCTGAAGGGTGCCGCTAAAGAAGCGGTCGCATCGTTAATGTTAACGAGTAACTATACCCAACCCATAATAGAATTGTTGGATCTACGATTTGGAAATCCTGGTACAATCACAGATCGTATAATAAAAGATTTAAAAAGATTACCCATAGTTCAAGGTGTTAGTGTAGACCTAATTTCTTTTGCGACAATAGTAAAAAATTGCGTAGCCGCGTTACAGGCAGCGAATCATGTAGGGTATTTGCATAGTCCGGAATTAGTTCGAGAAATAACCCGCAAAATGCCAAGCGCAATGGTCCACAATTATGCGCACTTCGTAAGCAAGAAGAGTGATTCTTTAGAACCGGCAATGGTAACGCTATCAGATTACTCATTTCACGAAGCTAAATTGGCGTGCAACGCTGGCCTTGTGCAAATCACTCCGACAGCGAGTCAGAGTCGCGCCCGCAAGCCTAGTCCAGAAAGGCAGAATACCCGTAAACGAACTCGATGGGATCATAAACCAAATAGAGATTGGGTTTACCTGACAAGTGAAGAGAACCTCGACACGAATGAAAGTAAGGTAAAATGTGGTTATTGTGACTCTTCTGCACACCGCGTGATATACTGCGATAAATTTACTAGATTATCTATATCAGATCGATGGAACTGGGCGAGCGAGAATCGTGTTTACTTTCGTTGTTTGATCAGTAACGAACATCGACAGGGTAAATGCCGCAAGATAGATTGTAACGTCGCTAAATGTAGGGGGACGCATCATCCTTTATTACACCGGGTGAAAAATAAGTCGGTAGATTCTGAAACGTCAAAATTGCGCGAAGAGGCCTTAAATTCGCGTAGAACAAAACAGCCAGATATATGACTAGGAAGTAATAAACGCGTACTCTTAAAAATAGGAAAGGTGCAGTTATATGGACATCTAGGATCGATTAGCGTCTTTATGATCATGGACGGAGGGTCAACGATAACCCTGTTAGATGCTCAAGTAGCAAAAACTATTAGGATCAAGGGTTCAATTGAATCCTTAGAACTAGTTACTGTTGACGATCTTAGAATTAAAGATAAAGAAAGCAAACGAGTTTCATTTAAAATTAGTTCAGTTGGTAGCAATATTATTCATTCTATAACTAACGCCCGTACTTTAACGAATCTCAAACTCCCAAGACAATCTTTGGGAGACGACATACTAAAACGATATCCACATATATCAAGGTTGCCGATCGAACCATACCAAAACGCGGTACCGGCACTTTTGATAGGTCAAGACCATTGGGATTTAATCGCACCCATTCAAATCGTTGCTAAAATGCGCCAATTGCCTGCAGCCTCGCTTACAAAATTGGGGTGGGTAGTACACGGGCAAGTTCCAGAGAACGCAAATAATACTAGTACATGTTATACGATAAAAGAACTCGGGTTTAGAAAAGAGTCAGAAGTACAAGCTGATGATAAATTGCATAAATTAGTAAAATCACATTTTAGTTTAGAGTCTATAGGTATTAGCGATATTACTCGCAGAAATAAGTTAGATATCAAAGCAGAGGAAATATTATTAAAAACGACTAAAAGGATAAATAAAGGTTGGGAAGCAGGGTTATTATGGAAAGACGAAAATCTTCGAATGCCAAATAATAGAACGATCGCTCTGAATAGGTTAATGTCGATAGAACGTAGGCTTGATCGGGATCCCGAATACGGAAAACGATATTGTCAACAGATGCAGCATCTTTTAAATGCAGGTTACGCGCGAAAACTCGAAAACAAAGAAAGCGAGAGTGAACATATCTGGTATTTACCACATTTCGGGTCCGTTAATCCCAACAAACCTAAAAAGATCCGATTAGTATTTGACGCAGCGGTTAAATTTGCGGGAACTTCATTAAATGACAGCTTACTATCAGGCCCGGCACTAGTTCCTTCATTAATAGGTGTGCTCATTAGATTCAGAAGAAAAAAATCGCCTTTATGGGTGATATTCGTGAAATGTTCTTCCAAATCAAAATGCGTAAGGAAGACCAAGATGCCCAACGGTTCTTGTGGCGTGGCATGGATCGTATAAACGAACCTGAGACAAACGTTATGACTTCCCTTATATTTGGGTCTATCTCGTCCCCGTGCACGGCGCAGTATATTATGAATAGAAATGCTCAGGAGTATGAAAATAAATATCCCTCGGCTGTACACGCGATACAAAATGATCATTACGTTGATGATTATTTGGATAGTGAGGACACGGTAGAGGAAGCAGTACAGAAGATAAGGGAAGTAGTTGAGATACAAGAACAGGGGGGTTTTGAAATCAAAGGGTGGATCAGTAATAGTGAGAAACTAACGAAGACACTGGCAATCACTGTAGCACAAACATTTTTCACGAAAAAGTTTGTGCTACAGTCGATTTGACAAAGGATCATGTGGAGAGGGCCCCCGGCGTTAAGTGGAATTTAAATACCGACAAGATTTCATTTAATTTAAACACGGATAAGTTGCCGATAAATTCTGTCGAAAAAACGAGTCGAATAACTAAACGACAAATGTTAGCAGTCATAATGTCAATCTACGATCCTCTAGGATCTAGATTATATATCTACGATATATAAGAATATATCTACGATATATTATTGCCCTTTACCATTAAAGGAAAGTTATTGCTCCAGAATGTTTGGCGAAGTAAAATAGGATGGGACATAGAATTGCTGAAAAATGAATACTTTCAGTGGCAGGAATGGATTGCAGATTTGGCGAAGATGGAAGACTACCGAATCCCAAGACACTACTTTGATACAATGGAAAACCCGGGAAACTTAGAGCTTCACGTATTCAGTGACGCCAGTGATAAAGTATATTCAGCTGTGGCCTACTTACGCTCATCTGATATAGGCGGCGAACACCATGTGTCATTTATTGTCGGAAAGGCCAGAGTAGGACCTCTAAAACAAATGTCAATCCCAAGGATGGAATTACAAGGAGCCTTCATTTCCAGCCGGTTGGCGAAAACAATTACTGAGGAAATAAGATTGAAGATAAGAAAACGCACCGTTTGGACCGACTCCCGCACAGTCCTCGCTTGGATTAAAACAGATCCCCTGAAATATGAAATGTTTGTAGCCCACCGTCTTGGTGAGATTGAGGAAATTACCAATCCAAACGAATGGCGATGGGTGCCTTCTAGAGAAAACCCAGCAGATAGTTCGACTAAAGCTTCAGGGAAAATAGAAAGTTACATGAAAAGATGGATTAATGGATTAATTAATTAAAAGATGGACGAAAAGTATTGGCCAAAACAGCAAGACGATGTTATCTCGCTCATTAAAAGTCACATTGAAAGATTCCCAACTATTAAATCTCATTACTGTTGCGAAAGTACTAATAAAAAATACCTAGAAGAAGGGCTTTTCGTAGCTAAAATGCATAAATTGCTTATTAAAGAGCTCGAAGAAAATAATATAGACACTCATATTTCAGTAGATATTTACCGCAAAGTATTTAATACTGAGTATAATTACAGCTTTTTTAAGCCAAAAAAGGATAGGTGAGAGTATCAACTACTATTTTGGATGACATGTGTTTTTAATAATTATTTTATTACTGTTTCAATGTTAATATTGGAGCAATTGTTAAAAATACAGAATTATTTTCAGGTGTGAACAATGTGAGAGGTACTTAAACTTTTCTGCAGCTGAAAGAATAGACATTCAAAATCAGCAGAATATTCATCTAAATAATAAAAAATTAGCTAGACAACTTATGAGTGAGGCTAAAAAACATCCAAGAAAGATAAAACTGTGTGCCCTATCAATTTTGATATGCAAAAAATTTTAACAACACCTCGAGCAGAAATTGGACCACTCTATTATATGTCAAAGCTAAATGTATAGAACTTTTCACTATTTGATTTAGAGAGTCACGAAGGAGTCTGTTGTCTTTGGGATGAGACCATAGGAAAACGAGGATCGAATGAGATCGCATCTTTTTTTATGTCTTATTTAATAGCAAAAATTAAAGCATCGCCAAGTATTAGTTTATTTCAAATGTTTAGCGATAATTGCAGTGGGCAGAATAAAAATAAATTTGTCTTTGGTATGCTTATTAAGATAGCACTCCAATACAATGTAAAAATTTGTCACAGGTATGAAAATAATAGATTCGTAAATTTAAATTCTGAATATATAATAAATAATTTATTGATATTGATAATATTTAATATAATTAATTATATATTGGCCATATTAGAAACAAAAATAGGCTATTGTTTTAAAACTGGTTTTTCTTTCATCTTTAGCATGTACTTTTGGTGATATATATTTTTGATTAAATCATTAGCTAGTAGGAGAAATTTTTGAATATAAAATTTATACTTGTAGATTTTTAGAAACAGGACACACCCAATGCCCAGGTGACTCAATACATGCAAGAATAGAAAAGAAAGTAAAAAATAAATCTGTTTACACGAAAGAAGAGTGGGGAAAATTAATAACCGAAGCGAGAGAAAAACAACCTTATATTGTTAAATTCACTGAACAAAGTAAAATTATGGATTTTACAGAGATCTCAAACATATTTAACTGTAAAAAATTTGGCACTTCAAACATTCGTGAATTTACCGTAGATCCGACAAATGAAAAATTAATTTTTGTAAAATATGATTTCAATGACAATCCGAAGCCAATGAAGATATTGCAAAGTAATATAACACGAGATGTAATTAAAAATCATTCTCTGCGTTCAGCTTACACCGAAAAACTGTAACTGTCTCTTAAAAAGAAAGAAGACCTTCAAATGATGTTAAAGAAGGGTTACATTCTAACAGAATTTAAAAATTTTACGAAGTAATAGTAAAATAAATCTTTTCTAATTGTTAAATTTGGTAACATTACTGTGATAATTAATTAATTGTGACTTAGATCAAATCAACTAACTATTTGCGTTTACATTTTTTTCAAAATGAAAACTGTTACAGAATTATATTTTGAGAATCGTTGCTTTCCGCATTAAAAAAATAAAAAATGTTTTTATTCGCAAAAAAGAAGTAATCATTGTTTCTTAATTTTAATTTTAGAAAAATATACATTTCGACAAAATTTTTAATTAAAAATAAAATTTCTATTATATTAATTTTTGTATTATTTCTTTATTTGGATGTATTCGTTTTATACATTAATTAACACTTATAATATATTTAATTTAAAAATCTTTTCATTTTTAATGAAAAGGATGAAAAAATTATTCATTAAAAAATTCAATAAATTAAATTTTTAAATAATATTTATAATTTATAATTAACATTTTAAATATTATATTTAAACAATATTATTTCTAATTTCTCACTGCATGTTAATATTAAAAATATAAAATATCACTCAAATCAGTTATATGACGTATGAAAAAGTTATATGTTAATTATTTGGAGCGACTTTCTTATAAATGTTTAAGGTTCTGTTTTAATTATTTTGAAGTGTTAGTTTTTGTTCTAATCAATTAAAGAGTGATACTATTCTTCCCGTTCATTCTAACAATGTTAATTTTCACCCCCACCATCCAAAGAATGTTAGTTTTCGCCCTTATCAATTTAAGAGTGATACTATTCTTCCGGATAATTTTAATTTTCCCCCCCACCTTCCCAAAAGTATTAGTTTTCGCCCTGATCATGTCAAGAAAATTATTTTTCGTACCGAGGTGATGGAAGTATTAATCTTCCAATAAACAAAAAAAGATCATGTTTTTATTCGTAACACCCGTCGAAATGCTTAAAACTGATGAATTATTTTTTTATTTTTCCTTAATCTGCTGTATCATCTTATGTTATAACTATATGTTTATCTATATACGTTTCTTCCTAGGATTTTATTAATCTCTTGGTCTATTTTTTTCTCTCTAATTGTGCTTTACCTATCAAACTTCGTATTAGTTATCAGCGTCATTAAAAAGTCATAAAAAATGATTCTCTATATCGCCTACCACGTCGTGGTCAGAATCGGTCAACTTTAATCATTTAAAGGCTAAAGGCGACTTCATATTCAAAATCAACTACCCCGGAAACCCCAGAGTAACAAATTTCATGCAAATCTCAGTAATTTTGGAAACAAATTTCAAGCAAATCTGAGTAATTTTGAAAAATTTAGCTGTCATGTTAGATCCGACATTTTGAATTTTTTGAATCTGACTTCAGATTTGTGATCAGCGGCCCCAAAACCCTCTGAGTAACGAGTTTCAGTAGAATTCGTTGTTTTTCTTAAAATTTATCCGCCATAATGGAGCCGCCGTTTTGAACTTTGAGAAGCAAATATCATATTCGTTATCAGCGTCATTGAGAACCTCCGATTAACCAATTTCAAGAGAATTCGTAGTTTTTTTTTAAATGTGTCCTCCATAATGGAGCCGTCATTTCGAATTTTGAGAATCCAATATCATATTTGTTATCAGCGTCATTAACCTTTTAACGACAAGACGTGCTGCTTTTCAACATAAATTTCAAACGCCTACAGTTAGTAGAAAGAAGCCATAAAATTGTTCAAAAGTCCATATTCTACTATTTTTGGGGTTGCTCTTTCGAATGGCATGGTCAAAATTTTCAAACAATGATACTAAACCCTTCTTTTTTCAAAAATGCTTAAAAATGTCAGTTTTTTAATTCAATTTTTTTTAAAGAATTTTTTCTCCGACATAACATTTTTTAAATAAAACAAAAATTAGCAGAAACGTGTTCCCGATAATTGTACTTGAAAATATCCATTTCTAATTTTTATTTTTTTTTATTTTGAATTTACAATGGCGCTTAAAGGACAAAAATATTTCCTAATTTTACGTAGGATTAAAAACTTTTTGAAAATTGCTCAAATCAAATTGAAATTTGTTACTCGGGGGTTTTGGGGGTCGCTGATTACGAATCTGAAGTCAGATTAAAAAATTTGAAATGGCGGATCCAATATGGCGGTCAAATTTTGTGAAACTCATTTAATTCTGTTAAAACTCGTTACTCGGAGGTTTTTGGGGTCGTTGATCACGAATCTGAAGTCAGATTAAAAAATTCAAAATTTTGGATCCAAAATGGCAGCTAAATTTTTCAAAATTTCTTAGATTTGCTTGAAATTTTCTACTTAGGGGTTTTTTTAGGTCGTTGATTACAAATATGAAGTCAGATTCAAAAAATTCAAAATGGCAGATCTAAAATGGCAGCTTAATTTTCCAAAATTACTGAGATTTGCATGAAATTTGTTACTCTGGGGTTTTCGGGGTCGCTGATTTTGAATATGAAGTCGCCTTTAGCCTTTAAATAATTAAAGTTGCCCGATTCTCACCACGACGTGGTAGGCGATATAGAGAATCATTTTTTATGACTTTTTAAGTGACCTTTCATTTTTTTGTTTTTTCAATTTTATATTTTACTTCTTTCAGAATTTTATTTAAAACTATTAATTTCTATTATGCGCTTTTTAAAGCAATTGTCACGGTAATGTAACTTCCATGTTTTGCAGTAATTTCTTGTTAAGAAAAAGAAAGTAAAAAATTTTTGGCTATGTGTATCAGCAAAGTTTATTTGAACAAAGTAAAAACTCAAAAAAGTAAAAAAAATATTCTCTATATCGCCTATCTCCTCGTGGTGAGAATCGGTCAACTTTAATCATTTAAAGGCTAAAGGCGACTTCATATTCAAAATCAGCGACCCCGAAAACCTTAGAGTAACAATTTTCATGCAAATCTCAGTAATTTTGGAAAATTAAGCTGCCACTTTGGATCCGCCATTTTCAATTTTCTGAATCTGAATTCATATTTGTAATCAGCGACCTAAAAACCCCCGAGTAACAAATTTCAAACAAATCTGAGTAATTTTGAAAAATTTAGCTGTCATGTTAGATCCGACATTTTGAAAAACCTTTGAGTAACGAGTTTCAGTAGAATTCGTTGTTTTTCTTAAAATGTGTCCGCCATAATGGAGCCGCCGTTTTGAATTTTGAGAAGCAAATATCATATTTGTTATCAGCGGCATTAAAAAACCCCTAGTAACAAGTTTCAAGCTAATTCAATTGTTTTTTGTCCAAAAAACATTATTCAACAACTACTACACATTAATTGATTTTTTAACTTTGAACCTCTGTAACTAAAAAACTAGTCATTAATTTGAGTTTTGCTCTTTACATTTTTTGTTCAGAAGGTTATAAACTACAAATCTGCAAAATTACAACAAAATTGTCTGAGAGCTAAATTGAATAGAAAAAGTGCGGAGTCCTTTCTATGGTTTAAAACATTTAAGCAACTCATTTTGAGACGGGAGTGAGAAACCGATTTTTGCTGTGAAGAAGAAAATAAAGAAAACAATGGAAATAGTAATGGAAATTGAAAAACAGAAGTAAAATTAGTTACAGAAGCGAAAAAATAAATGAGAAACCACTGCTGAATTTGCACACAACTAAAATTTTTCATTTAAAATACCATTGTGATGGAAACTAATCATGAAAGTTTTAATCTGTAATTCCGCAGATAAATCTTGTATTAAAGTGAGACTTAAATCCAATCCAACTAACTCTCATATGAAATCAAATGAATTGTAAAATTATCTGAAAAGTTGAGAAAATTTAAATAATTTGTTTTTCAAACTCGATTCGCCTTTTCTCTCACTTCTTACCCATTCCTCGGTAATTATCTTTCTAGTCTGACTATGATTGGCGGTTTACAACTCTTCAAGTTTAGCGAAGAAAAAAGGAAGTTGGAGAGAGACAAGAGAAGTGAAGTGAAGAAGTTGAGTGTGAATTTTCCCTCGGGCACGTTCGTCAAATACTGAAGTCGATCGAAACCATTGGACATTGGGCAACTACAAGTTTAATAGACTTTCAAGAAATTCACAATTTATTTTCAGTCACTTATAACACAAGAAGAAATAACAATCATCTACTACAAATATATAAACGGTGAAAATATTGTCATAAGAAATAGTTTTTTCTGGCAATATTTTCACAGTTATTGCTAACTTCTACTTTTTTAAAAAATGCAGAAAAAACAGAGAAGAAGATATGAGGCGTTATTTTCCAAACGTCCAAGCCCAAATTTGAAACTCTTGGGATAGGCTTGGTATTTGGGGAAATTGTTGTCCTATATGAAAGTAATAAATTTGTAAAATATCAGCTCTTTAAAAAAAATTGTAGAAAGTATTGGGGATTATACTTTTGACATTTTAAGTAACACTGCCATATTTAAAACCATACAACTTTTATAAAACATTATCGATTTTAATTTATCTATAATAAATTTAAAGCATTTTTCATCTACTTTCTAACAATTTTACAAAAAGTTTTTAAAAAATTTAAACCTCATTTTTTTGAAAAATAAAGTTTATTTTTTAATTTTGACCCTAATGGGTATTTAAAATTTTTTATTTTTATTGGAAAGCTGACATTTTTTCCGAAAAAATCATATAAGTTTGATAGTGAGATGACCAGAACCTTAGAGGAAAATTGAAAACAAAGTAAGCGGTGCACCCGGATTCTGTATGTTACGCCGACGCTGACGCCGTTAAACGACATAAATATCACTGTTTTATCTTCATTTCTTCCAATAAAAGAAATATAGAAGTTTTACAAGAAACAATAATTATTATCAATTACAATAATTAATTTTGGAAAAGTATTTCCGTGCTTATTAGTTTCTCGAGTTCTCCCCAGATGGTTGTGGCTTTTTCTGAAACTCGAAAGTGACATTGATCTATGTAGGTATAAGAGGCAGACTGTATTCATAATTTTTTTCGCAAAATATATTTTGTGAATGTTCTTCTTCAAGGCAAGAAAAGCCTCTAGAAAAATAATTTTTATTCAGTTTTGCTTTGTAATTTACGTTATATTTTCAATCGTAATTTGCTTATAGACTATATTTGAGTCATAAATCATTTTCAAAATTAATTATTTTAACTTGTAATTATTGTTCTTTATAAAACTTTAATTTTTCTTTTTCAAAATTTACTCATTTTAATTTATAATAATAATTGTATCTTATAAAAGTTTAAACATTCTTAAAATCATATATTTCAACAAGGAGAAAAATGGATTATAGGGGAGGGTAGGCTACATTGAACCGGGTATTTCCTAAGTCCAAGAACTAATTAAATTTTGCAAATTTTGATCAGGTTTTTGTATCAACATTAAGCTGAAGTACTCCTTTAGTTAATATACACGTTACAAACACAAATTATTATGATTAAATAATTAAATTTAATTTTTTTAAAACAAGTTACACTTTTCTTATTTTGAAGAATCTGTGTCTACATTGAACCACCTTTAATAAAACACTACAATTTACTTTAAAAATAATATTTCCACTTACACATTGTAAAAAATATTATTTTTCACTCAAAAAAATAGAAAATTGTTGTTAAAGAGTTATTATTTGTTAATATAGGAGATTAATATATTTTGATGTCAGGTTAGGTAGGTAAAGTGACAGTTTGAGTTTATCTCGTTCAAAATTGTGATGAAAGCATGTCTTCTAGTATTTTTCTTACTAATTAGTAGAGCAGACAACTTTACCACTCTTAAAATTGAAAATTCTTCGCTTTTACGGGTGGTTCAATGATGCCGCACTCACTGCATTCACATGACATTCACAACAAAAATTGTTTATAATAAATTTATGTAACGCTTAAAATTCTTTATCACATCGGAATATTGAAGTTGACACCCTGAGCGACATAAATCACAAGTTTACTAATTTTTAAAACTTCCTATTTCAATAAAAAAAATTCATTATATTTCCACAAAATTTTTTGTTTTGTACGTGAAAAACAGTTTTTTTCGTTTTTCTTTGTAAATAATAAACCTACGTGCTCGAAATTTTTGGACGTAGTCGCTTTCGGTAATACTAATTTATATATTAAATAAGAAAAAATTCCACTCAGTCATTTCTTAGAAAATTAAAGTGGTTCACTGTTGACGCTGGTTCAATGTAGCCTACTCTCCCCTATGTGATATAATCCAGATTATACTTCTTATGATATTTTTTTATTGTATATAGGACAGGTAAGCAGAATTATAAAATTAAATGTCTAAGTATTACGAGTTTTAAATTATTTATCATATTAATTTGGATTATAAAACTTGCACCAATATAATTGGTCTTTACTTCATTTTAGAAAAATAAAATTTTGACAAATCAGAACTAATCTATCAATTAAAAAAATTAATTTAAATTTTAATTGACTAATAATAAAATTTGAAAAAATGAAAATTTGAATTTGTTATTGCTAATAATTTATTAAATAAATTAATTGATCAACCACTAAATTTATATTTTTCAACATAAATTTCTGGTAATTTTATTTTTATAAATCTACAAAACTACTAAAAAGATTATTATTAAAACTGTTATCAATTAAATAATAATTGATTAATTAATCATGAATAAATTTACAAGCAAATAAATTGTTACTAAATACAAAATTTATACTTTGTAAGTAAAAAAATACTTTTAAAAAAAGGTTAAAAATATTATTCCCTTGTAATGTTTAAACTAAAAATAGTTATAATCAATAACACAGGCCGACAAGATTTACTTTTCATGAATCAGACAATACTTTTCCGAAGGATTTCGACGTGCTGAATCCGAATCCGACCTCAAAAAGGACCCATCACTTCAGGTTTTCGAGATATTTTAACCTAAAAGTGCGAAAAACCTGTTTTTAGTTATATTTGATGTCATGTAACACTAAGAGATAATTTTTTTCCTCTTAGAGGTCAATCTTGCTATTAAAAGTGCTACTCTTCTCCTTTAATATACATTTTGAAAATTAAAAAAATCTTCATTTGTCTCTGAGTAATTGTTCATTGAATTTTCTGAGTTTGGCGAATTCTTCGAAAACTGAGTAGAAACGAAAAAAACTTTGATAATAAAGCAGAATTTAACTACAAACATCTAAATTTTAAATAGTTCTGAAGATTTTCAATATAACTTAATACGAATTCGATATCAAATTGACAGAATTAAAAATTACATATATTAGGGAAATACAATCAATTTAAAATAAATCGTCTGCCATATTGTATACGCAATTTTTAATGTTGTGAATCTGATATTGAATTCGTATTCAGTTATATCGAAAATCCTCAGAACTATTTAAAATTTAGATGTTTGTAGTTAAATTCTGCTTTATTATCAAAGTTTTTTTGTTTCTACTCAGTTTTTGAAGAATTCGACAAACTCATAAAAAATTTTTTTGATACCGTTTTGCCCGAGCGGGACCGATTTTTGAGTTTTCTTGTCAATTAATAAAATCTTCCTTATAATTTAACCTTTCATTTAAAAAAAGAAAATCAATGGAGACTCAAATAGTTTTTGAGATATTGCAATTTTTGTAGAAGCGCGACCACGTTTCAGTGCCAGCGATGTGTGAGTGCCCGAGAACCCCTAATTCTTACACTTTACTGTTCAAAACTGTATAGAACCTACAAATTTTATCCGATTTTGATGTTCTTGGTCTTAAATGAAAGGAGATAAATTTTCTAAGAGTTTCCCCAAAACCGTTGTTTCAATTATTAATTGTTTATATATTTTTTTGTTACTCAAAGTAAACAATTTACAAGAATTTTGAAAAAAATCGTAATAATAACTCTGGTCCTTCTTCAAAAAAATTTGTATTTTTTGCAGATAAATTTATGTTTATTTAAGTATTTTATGTCTATTTTGTTACAAAATAATTTTAAAGTTAATAATTATTATTGTTATTAACAATTATTAAGAAAATTGTATTTTTTAGAGAAAAATTTATGCTTATATAAATAAATATATAAATAAGCAATAAAAAATTTATTAATTAATTTTTAATTTATATTTTATATAAATATTATTGTTAATAACAATGATAATTATTAACTTTAAAATTATTTTGTAACAAAATAGACATAAATTGATTTCAATTGTGAGGAATGGAAAAATAAAAAATAAACACAATTTTTTTCAAAATTCTTGTAAATTGTTTACTTTGAGTAACAAAAAAATATATAAACAATTAATAATTAATTAATAATTTTAAATAAAAGGTGAAATTATAAGGAATATTTTATTAATTGATAAGAAAACTCAAAAATCGGTCCCGCTCGGGCTAAACGGTTTCAAAAAAATTTTTTTTGACTTTTTTTGGGCAAAATTTTTTTTTTTTTTGTTATGTGATAGTCAGAAGAAACATCATGTCAAGTAAAAGCCTTCCAAATTATATTAAATTTCATTAAAAACTTTCGGAAATATTAAGATTTAAAAAATTATAAGAAAAAAATTCAAAATGTCGTAACTTCAACAAATTTTAAAATTTTCAAAAAAAATTTGGCACACTTGTTTCTAGTATCCAATATTACAATTTTACGAAATTACAGCCTAATCCAAAGACCCCATGCAAATTGCATATTTTCTGACGGAGTCTTACCCATATAATATATTTAATGGTAATAATAATTTCTTAAGATTTTACTGCTACAAGCACAATGATTCATTAATGTCCCATGAAAACAGCGAATGTGGATAAGAAAGTTCTAATTGCTATTGGACATTATTTAAAGAAGACCTTTTCCTCTTCTTTACTTTGAATTTCTGCATATCTTTATTTTATAGTACTTACGATACATGTTTCCTCTCAATTCCTTAATTTCAGTTGCATATTTATATTTAATCTTTAGTCATGTAATTGTAAATTCCTTCCCTAGAATACAAATAACAATAATAATGAGAAATAAAAGTAAAACAAAGCATCTGCAAAATTGAAATTATAATTTTTAAGTTATTTTAAAAATTTCATAAATTTCATTTTTGTCATACATTATTGAAAATTAAATTCCAAAAAACACAAAAAGTTATATTTTTAAAATTTCTAATTTTTTAAATGTCAGTATCTTAAATAAAATAAATGTACTACAAAACTCGATTTTTTCAAAATATTTGCAAAAATTGAATTTATTATTTTTTATTGTATATTTAATTTAAAAATTTTTATTTTTGTCCATATTAAAAATCAATTGATTTAAACGTCAATTATAATTTAAATAAAAAACTTGATAAAAATTTTAACAAGTTAACTATATTTTCAACCAGCATGATATTTTAATATTGTTTTACTAATTTATACTTACCTCACAAGTCTTTAACTTTCGTATATTTTATTTATCTATTTATTTATTTCATGTGCACATTTAGGTTGAAAACAGTCATTCCTTTTGTTTACTTTTTTTATAGAGAAGCTTACCGCAAGATAGAAATGGTGTTCACATGCTTTACATATATCGTGACTTCTCAATACATTTAAATTTAATTTATTTAATCTAATATTAATATTTTTTAAATCTAATTCCGCAATTTTGAATACGACTTTCAGATCACCCTATATATATTAGGGTAGTTTTTATTTTGGCTATGTTTCCAAATCTTCGGTCTCACCCCAAAAAATTAATCAAGGTATAAAAAAATATTCCTGAAAGTTTGAAGCAAATCGAGGAATTTTTACACGTGCCTCTAGTCGATTGAATTTTTAAAAGAAAAATACATGTAATTTTTTCTGGAAATCACTCAAAATTTTTTGTAGCTTACACAAATTTTTTTAAACTAAGGGGTCTTTTAATACATGGTTAGAGGTAGAACTTCCAATTTTTAAAATTTTTAAAAAAATATTTGGTTCATTTACGAGCTTTATGAATATGCCGTTGTCATAGTAAAAAGTCAGGTATGTTAATTTGACTTTTTCAAAAGTTGAATATCATGTTCTTATGTATAATATAAAATAATATAATATGGTCAAATCTAAAAAACATGCTCACTCCGACGAAAAAGGGAAAAAATTTTAATTTGTGGGCACTCACACATTGTTTATAACATTTTATTCATAATTATTTAATAAATTAAAAAATATGAATGTAATTAATATTCATAAATTGCTCCAAATGTAAGACGGAAAATTAAATTTGGATATGCATATCACAGTTACGAACGACCTAAAATGTCAAATATTAAACAAGAAATAAATAAAATTCACAAGTATACTATTTTGTATTAAGATTATAAACATTAATAGTAATTTAAAAAAATTAACTTTAACATTTTTTGTGACTAGTTTAGTTATTTCACCTACGCAACAAAAAATAATTGAAATTTGATTTGTATTACAACTTATTAACAAATTTTGTTAATAATTATATTAAAAAATTAATTTTAATGTTTCCTTTGCCTTGTATTATACACACGTTTAGTTACTGCACCCTCATTCTTATTTTTCTGTCCGTCTACTGTAGGTGTAATTCGATTTTCTTCAAGTATTTCAGAGGTCAATGTTTTGTTTTTTACTTTTCCACTAGACTTTTGAGCAGTTCGTTTCTTATTAGTGGTAGTTTTTTTGGCAGGTATCCATGTATGTGGTGACAAAGCAAAATGTCGACAGGGCGATTCGTACAACCCCATAGCGTAACAGTAAGAACAGGATTAAGCAACAGAGCATTCGCATTTTTTAGAGCCAAATTAATTGGTAAATTTTCGTTGTTCCAGGGGCTGCTGCTATTTAAACATTTGTCATTTCATCAATAATTTTAAAGTCATCCTTAAAATTAAGAATGCCTTAACCTTTCTAGAGGTGTAAACTTCGTTGATCATTTTCTTTGCTGTTAGAATATCTTTACCGAGCGCAACCGCTCGATCACATAGACCTTTAATTGTTCCACCGGTTCCGTCTTCCACATTTTTCCCATGTTCTGGTGCTGTGAAGTTCCAAGTAGCGTAATTCAATCCTATTTTTACATAAAATTGCTGAAAAATATGGAAACAAGTTTTGTTTCTGTACTGTGAACTAGAGTCGTCGGTTTGTATGTGGATTGCTGATAATTTTGGTAAAGTTGCTTTAATTAATTTTAAGATTGGTTGTAAATGAGTCTACACAACAGCATCATGACGTAGACATTCCGATACTGTACAACAAGAAATACATTCAAACACCCCTCTGAGTTTATGTAATAAAATGCACCCATGTGTAATGACAGCTGTTTTTTCGACGCTCCGAAATGTGCAATTTGTATTTCTTCGGCGTATTTGCAAATCTAGTTTTGAGAAAAATCTCCACAGTAAAATGCTTCGTTTGGTTTTAAACTATATCTAATAGTTGAAATCGCTCTTTGTTGATGAATTCTAAGATACTCGTGGTTTAAATAGTCTACAACGAGATTTTTGGTTTTAGTTATTAAACCATCTACTGTAGAATCAATTTTTATCTTAGATGTAATTTTAACATTGCGTATTTTGTCCTTAGCGCCTACTGTACTAACATCGCGAGTTACCCATTTAAAATACCAAGTTCGATCATTACAGTTTCTGACATCTAGCTTCTTGTTTTTACAAACTTCACACTCACTGTACCAACATATTTCCTGATTGGCTGCAGTCGAATGCAAAACGATTTGATTGGCTTATTTTAAATTTTCATCCTTTTTTAAGAACGAGAAGAGTATTATCGGCTAACTTCAGGTGTAAAGATATTTCCTGATTGGCTGCAGTCGAATGCAAATCAATTTGATTGGCTTATTTTAAATTTTCAATATCGTATATTTATAAAGTGTAATAAATAGAAACAAAAATTAAATTTCAAATTCAGAAGCAAGTTTACACGGTAAAATAAAAAAAATAAATCATGTACCATTTCAATAGCTAACGTGATATGTATTTCATACGCAGTAATGCAATATATAATTATGTAAACTATTCTTGGCCAGTATATAAAATTCTTCACTATGTAATAATTAAGACTAAAATATAAAATCTGACGCGACTTGAAAAAAGGCAACTTGAAAACAAAAAGTTTTAGGTTATGTTTATGATTCATTCAGCTTAATTATCTGATTTTGTTTAAACTTTGAGAGAAATTTTTTTTATTTTTAAAAAATATTTTACAATTTTGCAGAAAGTTTATCATAATAACCTCACAGCAAGATTGCGGCAAGAACATTGTAAGTTTACTGTGCAATCTAGCAGCAATACTGCAACGCAAGCTGATTTTGATTTTTCAATATATTAAAACATATATTTTCATGACATCATGTTCGATAGTCGTCTGCTCATGCGAACTTATCAATTTAATCACAATATACAGTGAATGAAGGTTACGTTAAACTATTAATAATTCACTAATTTGTTAGATAATGTAGAATTTTGATTTTTTAAATTCTTATGTTTGTACATTTTACATATATTGATTTTTCAACATTTTGGTAGTTCGTTATTATTATTTGCAAAAAACTATATAAATATTAAAAATAGGTACTAAAAATAACATGTGATTACGAGACACCAGATACTTTGCAAACAGAAGTTAAGCCAAGAGATACTAGATTAACAGATACCAGAATAGAGCAATTCCATGTAAAATGATCAACTATTTTTCGACATTGTTAGCAATTTTTTTAAAACTTTTTTTCCTTGTAGCTATAAGGATAAGATATGATAAAATGAAGACGATTTTGAAAATTTTGAAAAAATTTTGAAAATATTCAAATTTGAAAATTTATGTACTAATTTTTTTAAATTAAAATAACTTCGGTTATTTTCAATATTTTTTCAAAGTTTTTTTTAAATTTCTCAGTATAGGGGAGACCGGGGCTAAACCGGACAAGTCAAATATTTCCGAAACCGTGAAGAATTTCAAATCATGTAAATAACCTATAAACGCGCAATTTCGTGATGCATATGCTGCATGAGGTTTTAGGAACGTGCCATTTTTCTTGTAATAATAGTTGCCGTTAATATATGAAAATGTCATTTTTTGAGGTAAAAGTAAAAAAAAATTTCTTATTTTTTTGGGGTTTTTATCGTTAATGTTAAAGTGCAAATATCATACTGCAATTTTTCTTTTAGCTCAAGGTGTACTGAGTTTAGTAGAAAAAAAGTTTAATGGAAAACGTTAAGAAGAAAAAATATATTGCAGGTTAATTATAAGATGACGGCGTGGGGCTGAATCGGACATCGTAGTAAAAAACAAGCAAATCTTTGAATACTTTAATTTATTTTATACTAATTAACTATTTTATATTCTATTCTTTGCATAGAACCATTTTATAAATAAATAAATAATTTATATTAAAACTCGAATTCGCAAGCGAGTTGCTACAGACAAGTCTGAAAACTGTAATTCATTTTATATTATATTAATTACCGATTTTACAGTTTATACTATATTCTTTGTATAGAACTATCTGCAAATAAATAAAAGAAGAATTGATTTGACTTTTCTACAAAAAAACGAAAATTTGTGTCTCAATCTTTAATTAATTAGCCGTGTCCGATTTAGCCCCATGGGGTGTCCAGTTTAGCATCACCAATTTTCGTATTTTCGTTTTCGAGGTAGTCACCTTCGAAGCAATATATCTTTAAAGCTACTGTAGTTTTTTTAAAATCGAACAAGTGCTATTTGTTGGTGAAGGTACAAGCTTCAAAACGGTATATTACTCTTTAGCAAAAAATATGTTTTTGTATGAGTTTTCTGGTCAAAGACCAAATCCGTCCGGTTTAGCCCCGGTCGACCCTAACTAGTACTTTTTAAATGCATTTATTAGGAAAAAATTTTTCCAAAAAGTTTTATAGTGAGATCGCGATAACTTTTCGAGAAATTAACGAAAAAGTCTATGACGCCCTGTTGAGACTGTCCCGCTTACGAACGCATGCCCAAGAAGTTGGCAACGCCATTTCATTTTTTGTCAACAAAATTTTGACTAAACTAAAAAACAAGTATTGTGCTACATCTAGCCAAGAATAACAAATATTTAGCTGGAAAAAATTTTTTAATAGTTTTCAAAAATTTTAAAAATATGTTTCTTTTATATTTTTGAACATTTTCCAAAAATTTTAAAAAAATGTTTGTTTTATATTTTTATTTTCTTGAACATTTTTCAAAAACTAAGATTTTTTAAAAATAAAATTTGTGCTTAATTTTGGTCAGTTAGCACAATAGAAAAGGTCTATAACAATTATTTAAAAAGTTAATAACTATTCAAGAAAATCACACTTTTTGACTCAAAACATTTTTTGAACCTTTTTAAAAAATAAAATTTGTGCCAAATTGTGCTTGTGAGCACAATAATAAAGTCTCAAACGATTGTTTCAAAAAGTTAAATAATAAACTTTGTGTTGAATTGTGCTTAGCAAGCACATTAATAAAAGTCTATAACAATTTTACATCAGGTTTACAACAGGGGTGCGTTCACGTAACTTTCACTTTTCACTCTCACTTTCACTTTCACTCTTACTGTTATGTCCCGAGCAAGAGAAAGGCTTTAAATAATTTTAATTATTTATTTAAATAGGTTGTTAAAACCAGTTAGCTGATTAATCAGGTTGGTAAGGCCTGATCTTTATTTTTATAGTAGGATCGTGATCACTTGCCAAAACTATGGGTTTTGCGTTAAAAACAAGAATAATATTCCCTTTATAAATTTATTGTTTTAGGAATTTGTTTATGTTTTTCAATAGTCTGATCTTAATTTGTGTTGTAAATTATGGTCGGTTTACAATAATTTTTAAATCATTTGTGTGAATTTAAGGATTACGTTTGTTAAAAGAGTAAAATTTGATTATTTCAGAAAGTTATGGCAAGAATTTATTCATTTAATATTTGATCGAAAGCTAGTGTAATAATAAACCTTAGAACTAGCTGTCACCATCCTGATAAAATAATATTTTCAGCATGAAAATTTGTTTAAAAATTTTTATTTTATTTTATTTTGTTTTATTTTTTTTTTTATTTTAGGATTGATTATTATTAATAATATTTTTAGTTATTTAACTGAGTAATCTTTAATATTATGTTGAATTGTTCTTAATTGTTATAATCAATTAATTATTTAAATGATTATTAGATTTTTAGTTGAGTAAAACAAGAAAATTGAATTGTTTTATAGACTGTTAAAGAGAAACTTTGTAATTTTGGG
Source organism: Leptopilina drosophilae (assembly GCA_032873175.1). Classification (NCBI taxonomy): domain Eukaryota; kingdom Metazoa; phylum Arthropoda; class Insecta; order Hymenoptera; family Figitidae; genus Leptopilina; species Leptopilina drosophilae. The sequence goes on along the minus strand of CM065480.1, from coordinate 16,230,823 downwards.
TGTTTAATCCCATGAACATGTGGGGCCAGGTAGCTCCCAAAATTGGTCTGAATCATCATTCTTATCATTGAATGGGTTTTGTTTTTGTAGGATTTTTTTATTTCTAATCACGCTAAAGCAATGTTCTTTAGTATGTCCTCTTTTATAACAATATTCGCAGCAATTTTCCCATTTATACAATTTCAATTTTATTAGTGATGGTTTTTCAGGTGTCATAACATAAATTTTGTGTTTTAAAGATCGTGGTTTCTCTTCTTCGCTAAAATAATACGTTTTCTCTAATTCTTTTAGTATCATTTTTGCAGCTGAATGTTCTGATTCTCGAATGGTCCTGCAACTTTCTCCCGTTACGATGAATGCATTACTATTTTTATCGTCCGTGACAATACATTTTACTCTCCACAGTTTTCCGAATTCAGGACCAGTAGTTTTATCAACTGTGTAGGCTGGTTTAGTCAAATTATATTCTGCAGTCAATTCCTCTAGTATTCCTTTTGGGTAATTAATACCATCTATGTATTATTATTTTATTCATGTGCTAATTTTAACTTATCTACATGTTTTTGGAACCTATTTCCATTATTATTTACAAGTATTACATTGTTTTTATCAAGGATATCCACAATTGTATATGGACCATGATAGTGGGGGTCAAATTTTCTTTTCATACCTTCTATTATGACATAGGCTTTGTCGCCTATTTTTCCTAAGAAAGGTTTGATTGCTTTATCGTACCTTTCTTTGGATTTTGTTTTGGAGTCTATTAAATTTTTGGCTGCTAAAATTCTTATTTCAGTTAGTCTGTTTATGAGCTCTGTTAAGTAGGAACCATAGGTTTCTAATTTTTTCTCTTGTGGAAAGAACTAGGAGTACGGACAGTTTTACCAAAAACTAACTCGTAAGGAGTAAAATTAGTTGCTTCATGTACAGAGGTATTGTAAGCAAACATTGCAAAAGGCAATAATCTATCCCAATCGTCACAGTCTGTGGTGTATTGTTTTATATAGTCTGCTAATACAGCATGGCTGCGTTCTAAAGCTCCATTAGTTTGTGGTCTATAACCTGAAGTTGTTACTTGTTGGACTTTGAATATTTTTGATAGTTTTGACATTAATTTGCCAATAAATGAAGTACCTTTATCGGCTAAAATAACTTTTGGTGCTCCGTAAACTGAAAATAATTCTTTAGCAACTGCGTGAGCAATAGTAGTTGCTGAAATGTCGGGTATTGCTACGGCTATGCAATATTTAGATAAGTGGTCTTGCATAGTTAAAATATGACATTTTCCGTCTGGGGTTGTAGGAAGTTTTCCTACAGTGTCCAATGAAATTTTGTCAAAAACGTCCAAAGGTGTGTCGGTTATAATCATTGGTTCCCTGGTTTTTGCTCTAACTAGTTTTGGAGTTTGACATGTGGGACATCTTCTCACAAATTCTGTTACTTGTTCTTTAATTCTAGGCCAGTAAATTTTTTCGCGAATTCTTCTGTAGGGGAGAGTAGGCTACATTGAACCAGCGTCAACAGTGAACCACTTTAATTTTCTAAGAAATGACTGAGTGGAATTTTTTCTTATTTAATATATAAATTAGTATTACCGAAAGTGACTACGTCAAAAAATTTCGAGCACGTAGGTTTATTATTTACAAAGAAAAACGAAAAAAACTGTTTTTCACGTACAAAACAAAAAATTTTGTGGAAATATAATGAATTTTTTTTATTGAAATAGGAAGTTTTAAAAATTAGTAAACTTGTGATTTATGTCGCTTAGGGTGTCAACTTCAATATTCCGATGTGATAAAGAATTTTAAGCCTTACATAAATTTATTATAAACAATTTTTGTTGTGAATGTCATGTGAATGCAGTGAGCGAAGAAGCGAAGAATTTTCAATTTTAAGAGTGGTAAAGTTGTCTGCTCTACTAATTAGTAAGAAAAATACTAGAAGACATGCTTTCATCACAATTGTGAACGAGATAAACTCAAACTGTCACTTTACCTACCTAACCTGACATCAAAATATATTAATCTCCTATATTAACAAATAATAACTCTTTAACAACAATTTTCTATTTTTTTGAGTGAAAAATAATATTTTTTACAATGTGTAAGTGGAAATATTATTTTTGAAGTAAATTGTAGTGTTTTATTAAAGGTGGTTCAATGTAGACACAGATTCTTCAAAATAAGAAAAGTGTAACTTGTTAGAAAAAAATTAAATTTAATTATTTAATTATAATAATTTGTGTTCGTAACGTGTATATTAACTAAAGGAGTATTTCAGCTTAATGTTGATACAAAAACCTGATCAAAATTTGTAAAATTTAATTAGTTCTTGGACTTTAGAAAATACCCGGTTCAATGTAGCCTATCCTCCCCTAAGTTTTTACTATTCCTTTGTGTCCCGCTATTTTACTTCTATGAAATTTGCTGATAATATCTTCTCTGTTTTCTTCTTTTGGGACAGAAACTTGTCCATGACAGATAGTTATATTGATATCGCTTTTATAGAAAATTGATTTAATTATTTGCATTAATTCCTCTTTCCTTAATTCGTCCGTGAAATCACCGTGTCGAGAAATTCTTACTTCTTTTACTTTTTCTTTATCTAAAAGAATTTTTAAATTCTGTATTCCTGAAATTAGATCTGCCTTTGATACTGGATCGTAATATTTATCTTTTACTATTATAGAATATACATTATGTTTTCCTCTTGGAGTTACAAGAATTTGTCCTTTAATGGGTTTTTTACTTTTAATTTCTTCTGGATCTATTACTGCAATATCTATAAGCAATCTGCTTATTGGAGTGGTAAATTCGCAATCAGCAGATAGAAAATGCACGTAATTATTTCGATAATAAGTTAGATTTTCTCTGTGACTGGTTATATTTGAGGATTTTTCAGGTGTTTTCGAATAACATGAGGGCAAATCTGGAGGAATACTTTCTAGGAGTGTTTTTCTCAAAGAAGTTGACTTAATTTTATTTTCCTTAATTTCATTTTCAGCTGTATCGCTTTCTTCTTCGTCGTCTGTTCCATTTTCTGATTCGACATCTGTTTCATGTAATGAAGTGTGATAAGGTGTTGACATAGCTTTAGGAGTTTTGAAGGTTACAGGTGTGTTGGTTTCTAATGATGTGGATCTAAAATTCACACTTTTATTTTTATTTTTGTCTATATCAACTTTTGTTGGTGTTTGGTGTATTTCTTGTTCTGATTCTTCGGCTTCTTTAATTGATACTTCACTATCTGAACTTTCATTTTGATCGTTTTCTCATATGGACTCGCCTTTAGCATAATCCCATTAAAACTCTATTTTATGAGAAAATTCTATATGGTCTCCTGGAATTAATTCATTTGCTGCTTTGTGAATACCTTCGTCGTCGTTTCCGTCGGAAAGACTAAGCCAATCTCTTGGAGATTGTGGTGAATCCATTAGCCAATCTTCATGTTGTTTTACGGATTGATTAAAACGAGATATGGAATTTCCTAGGTCCTTCGCTATTTCTCTTCTGCTTAAATGCGTGGTGTTATCTTCTTCTTCCGAACTTTCTTCGCTTTCACTAATTGGTGGGTCTATCGTTAGTACAGTTGTTTCTGGAATTGGGAAGTTTACAACTTTGGATTGCGTTTCTGGAGGTGCACTTTTTGGACCTGGTATATTCTTAATAGCCGCTGGTGGAAGTTTCAAACTGGGAAGTATACTTCTACTTGCCTTTTGAATAGGAGGAATTGGTGTTTCTCTCTCTTCGTCAGTGCTACTTTCAGATGTATTTTCGTCTATAGTTTTTATTCTGGGTTGTAATGCTCTTCTTTGTGATACTCTTGAACCAATGGTACTTTGGTCTAGTGTGGACTTTAGAGTAGGTGGTTGAAATGTTCGTCGTTGTGCTACTCTTGAACCAATAGTGCTTTGGTCTAAAGTGGATTTTGAAGTGGATGGTTTTAATATTGATTTTGGAAGTTGTAATTTCGATTTTTGAGGATTAGAAGGAATGTTTGATGAAGTTTTAGTTTGGGTTTTTGGGGTTTTGTCAATACATTTGTTGATCAAAATTTTTACTTGTTTTTGATCATTACTGGTTTCGGAATTTTCGTCGATATCTTCTTCCATAACATTTCTGGATAGAGCATCGGCATTTGTGTTTAATTTTCCTGATTTGTGTTATAATTCATACTCATAATCTCTTAATTTTAATCTCCATCTTATTAATCGTTGTCCTGGATCCTTTATAGTGTCGATCCATCTCAATGGCTCGTGGTCGCTAACTAAAGTAAACTTCTTTCCATATATATATGGCCTGAAGTGATGGACTGCATATAGGACTGCTAGACATTCTTTTTTAGTTGTGGAATAGTTTAATTCTGGCGCATTTAGTACTCTGGATAAATAAGCAATAGGCAGGTCGAATCCATCTTTTTCTTGACTCAATACTGCACATATAGCATAGTCAGATGCATCTGTTGTTAATGTAAAAGGTTTTTCATAATCTGGGTATTGTAAAATTGGGCTAGTGCATAAGGCTTCTCTCAGTTCTTTGAAACTGGCTTCTTGTTCTTGTTTCCATTCGAATTTTACATCCTTCTTGAGTAGATTAGATAATGGTTTGGCTTTGTCTGAGAAATCTTTGATAAATCTTCGATAATATCCTGCTCATCCTAAAAATTGCTTGACATTTCTTGGAATCCTTGGAGTCGGAAAATTTTTAACTGCCTCGACTGTTTTAGGGTTAGGTTTTACTCCGTCGCTACTTATTATATGGCCTAAATAGGCCACTTCTTTAAAAAGAAATTCGCATTTTTCCGGTTGTAACGAGAGATTGGCATCTTTTAGACTTTGCAATAGTCTCTTTACCTTTTTCCCGTGTTCTTCTAAATTATTTGCATAAACGACGATGTCATCTAGATATACGAATAATTCGACTCCTTGGAGTCCAGTTAGAACTTGATCCATTAGTCTTTGGAATGTTGATGGTGAGTTTTTTAATCCCATGGGCATTCTGATGTATTCATAGTGTCCATGCGTGGTGGAAAATGCTGTTTTCGATGTATCGAGGGGATCTAATTCTATTTGGTGAAATCCACTAGCTAAATCTAATACGGAAAAGTGTTTGGCTCCTCGCAAGGTATCAAGTATACTAGTGATATTTAGCAGTGGATAGCAATCACCGATTGTCTTCTCATATAATGCTCTGAAATCAATCACGATTCTCCATTTTTTTTTGCCACTTCCATCAATCTTTTTCGGAACTATAAGCAAAGGTGAGTTATATGGCGAGCAGGAAGGACCTATGGCGACTTCTGATTTCATTCTATCGATGACTTTGTCGATTTCTTCCTTTTGAGAGTGAGAAAATCTGTATTGTTTAACATGAATTGGTATTTCATCTTTAGTAATGATTTTATGTTGAACTTTATGAGTTGGAGTTAGTTGTTTTCCTAGGAGATGAAAACTATGCGGGAATTCTGTAACTATCTGTTTTACATGTTCTTTTTCAACCTTATTTAAATGATCCAATCTTAAATATTCTAATATCGCTGAAACTATGTGTTGGTGGTGTATATTCTTCATCTGTGGAGTAATCATCCGAATCTTCACCTGGTAATTTGTAAAATTCGAAAGGAATTAATTCCTGCGGTGGTATGTCGATTTCGGCGTCTTCAGATGTCATATTTATAGCATAGATGTGACAAACTCCATCCTGATTGGTTACTACACCTTCACCTACTAGTAGTCCTTCAGCTGTTTTTATTAAAGGTAAATATCCTTTTTTTAATTCCGTGTTAAGAACATCGATTGGTATTACCTGTCTAGTTCTGGCATTAATAGTTACATTTTTTCTTTCATTAGCCTTATTTTTTGTTAATGCATCTCTGGCTTTAGTTGATTCTTTATCTGCGAAAAATATTGGTTTTATAGGATTAGAATGTGTGACAATTGTATTATTCCAAAAAGAAATTTCAACTTTTCCTTCGCGCAGGTATTCTCGACCTAGTATACCGTCAGATTCTGTAGGGAAATCTATGGGAAAGTTATTTGTTTCGTATTTATTTCAATGTGAACGGTTCCCAGTGTTAAAATTTTTATAGGAACGATTCCGTCTATGTGTATGGCTTCTTCTCGAATTACATTTAAATCTGGTAATATTATGTTTTCCTTGATTATGTTTACATCTGCTCCTGTATCTATTAACAAGGTTGCTGCAGATGCTTGAAAACTTGGAGAATTTATAATTATTAATGGAGATTCTCTTAAATTTCTAGGTGGAAGATGAGTTTTGTAATGATCGAATCCTCGCGTTGGCTGGACGCTCTTTGTGATCTCCACTCGTCGTCGCGTCTGTCCGTCGAGTCGTGTTTAAGTTTAAATTATTCCTTTCAAGTGAATGAGGGGATTGAGAACGGGGTGGTGTTCTACTTCCATCTTTATTTTTATTAAAGTATCCTTCTTGCGGAGGGGGATATGGATAGAAAGGATATGCTGTGTAAGACATGTAAGCGTTAGGAAAATGAAAATTAGGTTGATTAGGATATGGTTGTGAGTAATAATTATTCTGCATATAAGGAGGATATGGATATCTCAAAATTCCAGTGGGGGTGGGTGATGGAGAACGATATCTCGTTTGTTCATAAGGATACGAGAATTGTACTCTATTACTAGGGCTTCTTTCTCGATCTCTGTAATCTTGTGGTTGGTGTCGTGAATAATGGTAATCATTGTAATCGGGTTTATAACTTTCATGACGTTGTTCACATTGTAAAGCAATGTCGAAAGCATCTTTCAGATTTTGAGGGTTTCGTGCCTCTATTACAGTTGACATTGAATCTGGAAGTCCTTTGATGAAAAATTCCAATGCATAGAGATTTAGAGGTTGCATTTGAATTTTAGCATTAGGAGCTCCATTAGAACTAGCGAGTGTCGCATTTGCCCCTGCTAATAATTGAGACAGTCTGTCGTAAAATTCGCTAACATTTTCGTTGCGATTCGTACGAATTGTGGATATTTCTTGCAAATACCATGCATATGATTTATGAGTGGAGTATCTTTGTTTTAAATGATCTATTAATTCATTAATGGTTCCAAAAGACTTACTTTGAGTACTGTTTCTAGCAGCTCCTTTTAACTTAGCAAGAATGGATTTCAAATACTGATCTTCGCAATTTTTAGGAATGGATGATGCAGCATTCAAAATATCATCAATAAAATCTTTAACCGGCGTATAAAGGCCCGTCATAAAAAGGAATATTCATTATACCTTGTTGTATCGCAAAACATTCTGCCATAGAATTTACCATAGTGTCATGAAGGGTTCTATTCATAGAGGTAGCAAAGGTTGCATCGTTGGCTGGAACAGTATTATCATCATCATTATGGTCTATATAATCTTTTTAATGTTTATTTTTACGAGTCATTTTGTTGTTTATCAGAATAGTTCGTTAATAATATCAAATGAAAATGGAAGTCCTAAAACTTCAACAATATCTGATTTGTCTTTACAAATTATTGTTTGGAATTCTATTACTGTATGATTAATACAAAATTTTCGTTTCCCCGTGTGTTCCTATAGTACCGTCTCTTAAAAAGTATTTTAGTACACGATTTATTCCTAGGAAGGGGATAACTTTGTCTTCTTTAATTAAGTTTATTGGTAAAGAAGGGTCTAGTATAAATCGACCTTCGTTGCCAATAAGGATCGATGAGTTTAGTAACAATTGAGGATATAATTCGTTATTCTTTATTAAAAAGTGAAAATATAAATTCATAAGGAAGTTCAAGATGGTGGTTTGTTAGAGGAGTCGCGACCGGCTTAAGGTACGTGTGTATATTAGTATTGATGATGATCACAATACAAATTCACTAGGATCTGTGTTTAGGAAGGATAATCCCAATATACCTGTCAATTCGTGTTGTCTACTATTAATATAAGTTTGAAACTCGATTGGTTTATTTGCAATTAATATTTCTGTTCCAGAAGTAACAAAAAAACCTGAATATAGAGTGATTGATTCTGATCTATCGATTAGAATGCCTGGTGCCAATTTTCTTTCGTTTAATAAATTGATGTTTAAAGCAGGATTTATTAGAAAAAGACCTCTTTTTCCGTTAAACTGGGTGATGATACATGAATGTTTGGAAAAATATCTGTATTAAATTCAATATTATTGACGTAACGATTCATTGATATTTTCGACAAGATGAATTTCGTATTATTCTACAAATGCTTCTAATAAATCGCTGTCTAATTGTATTTGCTCTCCTTTGGGCTCTTCTATCGTATTCTCTAGCAACTCGACTAAAATGATTGGTTTCGAATAATCGATCTAGGAATGGTGCGCCTAAAACACCAATAATTTCGGAGTTATTTTCGTAATCGATAGTTTCAAATTTCAATGAAAAATCACAAAATTCTACTATGGCACTACTGTCGGTGTAAATTGAGTTTTGTCGGAGTGTGTATCGAATATTTCTATTGATGTTGACAAATAAAGACAATTCTGTTTCTTTTATTAAATTTAATCGATTAGTATTGTCGATAAGAAATATACCTTTATGAGATTCTAAATCTCCTGAAACTATTTCGATTTGAGGATAGTTAAAATTATTAATTATATCAAAATATCTATTCATTTCGATTCCAATTACATGTACATGTATTTTTGTTTGTTATTTAGTTGATTATTGATCAGCTTATTGTTTAATTGATTAGTTTTATTCAATTTTTTCTTTTTAGACTTGTATACCAAATTATTGCAATTAATATTAGGTATACTATTATCATACAACAATAAACAAAACACATTAATTTTAATGAGAGTTTATTTTGTTATTTATTGAATATTAATTACACTTTTTATTTTTTTTTAATTTGCTCCGTTTTATTTAATAAATTTTCAAAAAATTTAGAAAATTCTTCTTGTGTTTTTAATTCTTTAATGGTATTTTTTGCTTGGAAATTTTCTACAAATTTTTCTGATTCTAATGATGACTCAATATTAAACCTTCTTCGTGCCTTGATTCCTCCTCGATTTCTATTTTTCTTTGTTGTCGGAATTTTATCGCACATAATTCTTAACAACAAATTAATGATATTTTTAGGTATTTAATATCTTTAATAATTTTGTTTTTTGATAGTTCAAAATATTTTAAAAAAGCAGTTTACAATTATTTTAAAGAGTCAAAGAAACATTTGGAGAAAGTAAAAGGAGTGAATAAATGGACAGATTCGCCGGACGGAGTATTTGTCGTTTGATAAATTAAAATTCACCGGACAGCGCAATATTAATTTCACAAAATATAAGTGAATGTGATTTTATTTTAATTAGAAGAAAGGAAATCCTTAATTGAACGGTCCCGCCGGACGGCGCGGACTATTCTCAATTTCGAGTCGAAATTCGCCGGACCAGTTAGCTGATTAATCAGGTTGGTAAGGCCTGATCTTTATTTTTATAGTAGGATCGTGATCACTTGTCAAAACTATGGGTTTTGCGTTAAAAACAAGAATAATATTCCTTTTATAAATTTATTGTTTATAATATTAAGTAAAGTTACAATTATTACAATTGGTTACTTACGTTTATTACACAATATTCGTTGACAAAGTACAGCAAAGTCGTTATATTTAGGTTCTTGATTTGTTTCGTTTCAAGTGAATGAAACTTAAAGTTTGTTATGTTACACTTATGTAACTTTCACAACTTTGTAGGAGTTTTGCTATAAATTAACAGTTTCACGTTATCTAAGTGTTAAATTATTTATCTTGCACCTTTTACGGAAAGAAACTTGTTTCTAAGTGATAACAATATAACTTGCACCTTTTACGGAAAGAATTAATGAAATTTACACTGTTAATTTTGTATAACAAATACGACAGTTAAAACAACAAAATTAATGATTCTAAGTGTTAAATTATTATCTTGCACCTTTTACGGAAAGAAACTTGTTTCTAAGTGATAAATAATTTAACGTGCACCTTTTTACGGAAAGAATACAGTATTATTATTATTAAGAAGTGAGGGTTGTGAATCTATGACCTTTCAGGTCATACCACTAACGCTTGGGAAATCCCTTTACGTTTCCTATAACAGTCCCTATATCCGAAGTCCTTTCCACAGTAGGAGGACTTCGGCCAGGTTTCTGGTAGCAATAACGGTCTCCCCCAGAAAGAAGTAGCCCGTAATGCGCTCCCGCTCCTTCACAAGTGCGGGGCAGCAGCACAACATGTGTATCGAGGTTTCGTGTTCCTCTGCACACCTACGGCACTTCGGGTCGTCTACAATCCCCATTTTGTGCCGATGATAGCGCAGATCACCATGGCCAGTTAATAGCCCTGTTATGATCTTTGCCTCTTTCCTATTTAATTTGCGGAATTCAGCTTTCCTCATAGGATCAATACTAGTTCCCATGAGTACCTTGGCTTGCCTACAGCCCTTAGTTGCCCGCCACTCCCTTTGGTGTTCCGCAGCTATCCACTGTTTAATTCCCAGTGTCAGGCATTTATTGGAAACACCAATGGGCGGTTCGGGCCCAATAAGTTGTTTTCTAGCCCCTTATTTGGCTAGCTCATCCGCCCTATCGTTTCCCGCGAATCCACTGTGACCAGGGATCCAGAGAAGGGTAACGCGGTTAGTTTCAGCTAGTTTGTTAAGTGCCTCATGACAGTCACCGACCAGCCGTGATGTTGATACGTATCGTTTCAAGGAGAAAATAGCTGCCTTGCTATCCGAAAGAATAAAAATATCTTTGTCGCGACAATTTTTCAAGGCTTCAACAGCACCATAAAGTATCGCCACAATTTCGGCTTGTAACACAGTAACAGTGGTCCCTAACTTAAAAGAGTGTCCCACTTGAGAGGTTACATGATAGATTCCTGCACCAACTCCATTCCCGCCTTTTGATCCATCTGTGTACCAGACTTCACAGTCAGCTATAATATTTGTCAGTCCATTTATCCAATCTTCTCTACTAGGTATATTAATCTTATACTTTTTGTCGAAGAGGTACAAAGGGACAGTTCTGTCCCTAATCATACTTAGGAGGGGGATTCTCACCAATTTCTTTGGGAGACGCCATCTACCCACCTCCCTGCAGCCCACAGGACCGCTCAACCTCAGAGCAGCCTTAACCGCCGCTGCTTTAATTGTAAGGTGTAAGGGTTCTAGCCCCAAGAGGGCACCAAGGGCAGCAGTAGGAGCTGTACGCACCGCCCCCGTTATTCCTCTAAGTACCATCCCCCTTAACCTTTCCAATTCTGCTTGTGATGTTTTTAATTCAACTCTACTCCACCAGACCACACAAGCATACGTCAACCTAGGGAGCAGAATTGCTTCATAGATCCACAATAGTGTATCCGGTTTAAGACCCCAACTACTGCCTATGGCCCTTCTACATTGCCACAGAGCAGCTGTAAGTTTCTTGCACTTCTCCTCCAGGTGCTTTTTCCAAAGCAGTTTACTATCCAGGATTACTCCTAAATATTTTGCCTGCTCTGTATATTGGATCTCTTTTCCGGACAGCGTAAGTGAGCACGAGGCTTTCCACTTATACCGTCTGGTAAAGATAACCGCTTCCGTTTTCCCCGGATTTACAGATAAACCCACCCTCTTACACCATTTGTCTACCTGGTTTAAAGCCTTTTGGGCCACTTCGAGTACAACGTCGAGATAGGGACCGCGGACGATTAACAAAATGTCATCCGCATACCCAATCGCATGGTATCCTGCTTCGGTCAGAGTTCTCAGTAGTTCATCCACCACCAAGGACCAGAGCAAGGGTGAAAGAACACCTCCTTGGGGGCATCCAGAGTTAACTGTCCCTTTCAGGACTGAGTCTCCTTTAGTTGATAAGAGGTTTCTGTTTCTTAACATGTCACAGGTCCAATCAACCACTCCTGTAGGAATATTAAAAGCTGTCATAGCTCTACTTATGGATTCCCGAGAGGCCTGACTAAAAGCCCCTTCTATGTCCATAAAAACACCTACAGCAAAACCCTGACTCTGCAGTTGCCCATCAATTAGGTCAACTGCTCTCGCTAGAGCTGTCTCCGTAGAGCATCCTGCTCTATACGCATATTGATCCTTTTGTAGCGGGAACCGCTCCAAAATCTCACTGCGGATATATCTATCCACCAACCTTTCAACTAGTTTTAGAATAAAGGATGTAAGGCTAATGGGACGGAAATCCTTCGGTGAGGTATATCCATTCTTGCCCGCTTTAGGTATGAATACGACTTTCGTACCCCTCCACGCTGTTGGGACATATCTCAGAGTCAAACTCGCTCTCGCAAGCCTCACCAATGGCCCAACAGCCTCGTCCATCGCTCTTTGCAAGAGAACAGGGTAGACGCCATCAGGACCGGGAGACTTGTAGGGACTAAAAGATTCCGCGGCCCATCTGATCCTCTCGGCATTCACGATCCTGTTAGCCAGCTGCCTTCGCGGCCGATACTCAGCCTGTGGAAGGTTTGTTGGCGACCCAGGGTCATGTCCGCCCTCCCCCGACCTTGAAAATCCCGGAAAGTGTACCTGGACCAGATAAGCCAAGGTCTCATCGTCCGACTCAGAGAAAGTCCCATCCGGCAATAATAAAGTGCCCAAAATTGCATCAGGGTTCTTGGCAAGCAGCTTATCCAATCTGGCTGCCTCTTTCCCTTTTTCGATGCTGGAAGAGAAAGCATTCAAACTGGCTTGTTTTGCTTTCCTTATTTCATTTCTATAGTCGTCTCTCATTTTTGTAAAGTCAGACCAACTATTAGTCGTGCGCCTTTTCTTGGCACGCTTAAAGAGTCTCCTAGTTTCTTTCCTGAGATATTCTAATCTCTCGTTCCACCAGCACACCTCTTTTCCCGAAAATACTTTTGTCGGTTTGCAGCTACCTTCATAAGCTGCCATAATAGCCTTTGTAAAATCATTGGCCGCCTCATCAAGAGTTTGACAATCTCTTATCTTACCAGGTAAACCAGAAAGTGTCCTTCGAAGTTCTGAGTTGTAGCTAGCCCAATCCGTTTTTCTGGGATTACGAATCCACTTAGTTTCGGATCGGGCCGCAGACTCTACCTCGAAGACAATCTGTGAATGGTCAGAAAGTGAAGGTTCATTAGAAACTCTCCATCTTCTTACCTTATTTACAATGCTTTTGGAGCAGAGAGTGATATCAATCACTTCCTGCCTAATCGCATTGCTAAAAGTCGGGGCCGAACCCCTATTAAGAATATCTAGGTCTGTTCCGATTAAATATTCCAGTAGCTCCTGTCATCTCTGATTGTCCTTTGAGCTCCCCCACACCGTATGTTGTGAGTTTGCATCGCAGCCCAACAGCAGAGGAAGTCCCTTTTCCATACAGTAGTCCACCAACCTACAAACTTCAATTGGCGGATTATTTTTATTGTCATACGGAAAATATGCCGATCCAACGACCGTCTTACCTATACCCTCCAGATTAGTTACCACCACCATTAGGTCCCGTGAGCACAGGTCCAATAGTGGAGTTGCGTTAACGCCCTTAGTAAGAATGCACGCCCTGGGTTTGGCAGCTCTGCAGTCCCTGTAACAGATTACACCAGCCCCACCAAGCCCCCTAATGACACCTCTTACTAACCATGGTTCTTGGATTAGTGAGATGCCTGTGTGCATCTTAGCCAAGCCCCTCATCAGTACTGCTGAGGCGCCTTTGCTATGATGCAAGTTAATCTGAGTAGCGGTAAGCTTACAAACAGTGAATTATGTTTGCTCTTCACCCACCTCTACATTGTTTGAGCCATCACGATCAGGGACAGTGACCTTAAAGGTTATCCGCCCGAAGTGATAGTGAGGCCTAAATTCGAGGGCCTCTATAGCCCTCGCCTGACTTTCAGGGACCTGAGCAACAAGAAGAAAACTCTTGTCACCCCTATTAGCCACCTGAGACCCATCGACATTCAGCATACGCCAAGTCGATGTCTTCAACGTGGGGTTGAAGGCCTCCAAATGTTGCAAGACAACAACGGCGCGTCCGCCGTTTCTCCCGGGAACCACGCAGTAGCCTTTACCATTCTTTGGAGCATTTCAACCCCACCAATCTTCAGCTTCGCTCCCTCCCAGGGCTCATGGTCGGCCACACATTTTTTCAGCCATTCCTTAGCCTCCGGGTTGGAAGCGATGAATATAAAGACTCCTCCTCTGCAGAAGGAAGCCTCAAAGCGCGGCCACCTTTCGACCGGCTCTTTGCAGGTGAGCGTCACAACGGTCTTCCTAAGAAGTCCAAACTGCTCATCTGTAAGCGCCACGTCTGGATAACCCTCGCTACAGACCACCATCGTAAGAGGATTTGCATTTTGAGCCATTGTTAGCCCAACATTGTACCCCACTCTCCTGGTACTCTGCTGGACCGACTTTGGTCTCTTTACCCCCTCTTTTTCCAGGGGTGACGCATCCTGACTACTCTTTCTCTTCGAGCCAGTAGCAACATCCGAGGAAACAGAGTTGGTTACACCGGCTTTAAGCCGTTCTTTCCTTAACCGTTTCTTTTCAGAACCGTTAAGGCGCTTCCTTTTGGTTAGAGGCCTTTCTACAGCCCCTGAGCCTCCACCCTCACCTAAGACCAAATTACCATCAGATCCCGAAGAGCCCGAAGGAACAGCCAAAGAGGAAGGGGAGGACTGATCCACGACCTCAGGGTTCAAGACCGTCACATCCACAGCCTCCGAGGAGGTTGTAGACGCAGCCACTGAATCCCTTTGGTCACCCAAATTTAATTTGTTAAATTGATTCTCCATTTGAAGTCCCACGAGTAGCAAGGGAAAAGAAAGTCCGCTCCTGCAGAGCCCCGCTTGCAGAAGTAAGGCTAGTACCACCGGAAGGTCGCCCGGTGTTCCGGAGCCGCCGTTTAAGACACCTCTGTTCACATCACGCCAAAGACCAGCCGCCCGCCGGAAGCCCAGCCAGGTCGCTAACTGACCGTTTCTTAGTTGGGGCCCCGCAGACAGTACACCCCTCCGCTTCCAGTGGTGATCATTTCTGATCGCCCAAAGGTTGCTTCCTCACCATTCTCATCCCTCTACTCCATGGAGCTGGTCCATTGGGCGGTCCCTCCCTTCTGAGGAGCAGGCCGCCGAATACAACCAACGAGGGCTAGAACGGGGTCCAGGGGTACTCTCCGATTAGGCCTTTAAGCCACCCCACCAGCTACAAGGTCCTACGGTCCCTAGGGGTGGAAGAATACAGTAACTCGCGTTTAAACTGAAGGGTCGCTCTACAATGATACTATTCGCTCTGAATTACACCGGAACTTTTGACAATTGCTCTGATTTTTGCAGCAGTTTATATAGTTTCTAATCTAATGCATTTTAGGGGAATCAGGTGGTGGAAGCATCTTGTTTTGAGTGTTTTCGCCACACGCCGTTTTAGTCACGTACGACATGCACTGTTTTAGGCACGTACGATTGTAATATTATCCTTTTTATTCTTTCCTTCTATTGATTATTTCAACTTATAATTGCCAATAATTTTGCATATATATGTGTATGCATATATAATTATATTGTGAACGCGTTTTACTCTAATAGTATTTTCCTCTTATCATGCGTCATCATTTTCATTCATGCTTGACACTTGTCTTAAAGCATGGTTCATTGACTCATCTTACTCTTTTGTTTATATGAGTAGTAACACGTGTTAGAAATTAATATGAACGTAATATTAAAGTGTTCCATCATATTAATTTCTTGATTTTCAAAATGAACCATGTTTTTAGACATTTGTCTAATAAATATTTAATAGGATTGACAAATTTATGAAAATTATTTATGATTTAAAATATGTCGGGATGTAACACTTACTCAAAAAATTCTCACTTTCACTTTTCACTTTCACTCTCACTTTCACTCTCACTCAAAAGATTCTCACTTTCACTTTTCACTCTCACTTTCACTCAAAAAATTCTCACTTTCACTTTTCACTCTCACTTTCACTTAAAAAATTCTCACTTGCACTTTTCACTCTCACTTTCACTGAAAAATTCTCACTTTTCACTTTCACTCCCACTTTCAATTTTACTCAAAAAAATCTCACTTTCACTTTAACTTTCACTTTTCACTCTCACTTTCACTCAAAAAATTCTCACATTCACTTTTCACTCTCACTCAAAAAATTCTCACTTTCACTTTTTACTTTCACATTCACTATCACTTTCACTCTCACTCAAAAAATTCTCACTTTCATTTTTCAGTCTCACTCTCACTTTCACTTTTCACTCTCACTTTCACTCAAAAAATTCTCACTTTCACTTTTCACTCCAACTTTCACTCAAAAAAGTCTGACTTTCACTTTTTACTCTCACTCTCACTTTCACTAAAAAATTCTCACTGTCACTGTCACTCTCACTTAAAAAATTCTCACTTTCAATCAAAAAATTATCACTCTCACTTTCACTCAAAATTTCTCACTTTTTACTCTCATTTTCAGTTAAAAAATTTCTCACTTACTTTCCATCAAAAATTCTCACTTTCTATCTCACTTTCACAAAGAAATCTCACTTTTCACTTTCACTCAAAAAATTCTCACTCTCACTTTCACTCAAAAATTCTCACTTTCACTCTCACTTTCACTAAAAAATCTCACTTTTCACTTTTACTCAATAATTCTCACTTTTCACTTTATATAAAAAATTCTCACTTTTTACTCTCCTCTCACTTTCACTTAAAAAATTCTTACTTTCACTTTCACTACAAAAATTCTCATTTTAATTCTAACCCAAAAATTCCCACTTTAACTTTTCATTTTTACTTAAAAATTCTCACTTTTACTCCAAAAATTTTTACTTTCATTTTCACTACAAAAATTTTCAATTTCACTTTTTAAAAAAATTGTAACTTTCACTTAAAATAATCTCACACAAAAATTTTTCAGTTTCAGTCAATCAAAAAATTTGAACTTTCACTTTTTACTGAAACAATTTTTCCTTTTATTCGAACCTAAAAAATTATAAGTTTTACTGTCATTTGCACTCGAAAAATTCATACTTTTACTTATAAATACTACTTTATTAATGGGCTTGTAAAAATTATCCTAATTTTATTATGTGAATTACCCTATTCGTCTTCTACATAAAAATAAGATATTTTATTAATCTTGTTCATGTTCTATTGTCATTAATTCAATAAAATATCAACATTTTTGTACTTCAATGCCGTTCTTTATATATTTTTGATTTTATTTACTGAATTTAAAATTAATTTTTGCAACACTAACCTGTAAAATTGAATTTTACACACTAAAAACAGTGTGTAAAGTACTTATTTTTATAGCGGTGTGTAAAGTATTACTTTACACACCGCTAGCAGTGCGTAAAGTGAATTACAGTGTGTAAAGTGATTTTCAGTGCGTAAAATGATTAGTTTACACATTCTTGTGCCTGTTTGATGAGAAACGATGAAATAATTCTTTTAAACAACAATTTACAATCACATTTTTTATTTTAGCTTTAAGAAAATTTCATTTAAGAGTTCCCTTACTACACTTAAACTTACAGTAATATTGGCAATAGTGCTGCAAGTTTAGTTGTTCTAGTTGTTACGTTCACCTTCTTTAAGTTTGGGCTGTTTGTATTTGCAAACATTAGCTGTGAAGGTAAAGCGATCAAAAACAAACAGTCCCAACTGAAGAATGAAACATTTAGAGAGGTCTGGCTCCTATTGTCCTGAGCGGCGACAACGCCTTGGGAAAAACCCAAGATCGTCTGGCGCACGGTGAGGAAAAACCCGTGACGTCAGTCACGGGCGTCGGCCAGTTTCCGCGTTGCCCGCAAAACCAACGCGAAGTGCTCAATTTTAGTTTACCCTTTCAATATTTTACATTTATCTTAGATTTCTTTTTTTTTCTTTGTTCAAATAGTTAGTTAACTTTATTATTCTTAGTATCGTTATTTTGAATTCTCCTTAAAACTATCAATTTTAATGTCATTAATTAAGGAAGTGACTCCTACTTTTAATATTACAAGTAATATTATTATCAATTAATGTTAATATTATTTTATCATTAACCCTCCTGCGCATAAAGCCGAGTATACTCGTCCAAACTAAACCGTTACCGTATGCATGAGGACGAGTATACTCGTCCAAACATTTTTGTTAATAACTTTTGTTTAAATAAATATTAAGACATCGGTCAAGTTGCAAATTGCTTTCAATGAACAAACGAAGCTAATTGAATTATTTAGCACAATATATATTATTTATTTAACAATAAACATTGCATATAAAATGCCTAAACAAAGTGAAAAATTTCTGTTTTATAAATTAATGTTTGTTTATCGGATTTTCCAATAATTGTTTATCAAAGGGTTTCTGGGTGCGCTGATTACGAATTTATCGTCAAAATTCAAAAATTCAAAATGGCGAATCCAATATGGCGGACAATTATATTTTTTTAAAGCGGACTTTTAAAAAAATTTTGTAGAAGATTACCAAAACTTATTATCATAGGGTTTAGAGGTCGCTGCTTACAAACATGGAGTCAAAATGACAAAATTCAAAATGGCGGATCCAATATGGCGGATGACAATTCTGAAAAAGTTTTCTAATCTCCCCGTCTATCACTGTCTAGGTGTTTATGAGGACGCTGTTTACGAATCCGAGGTCAAAATTTCCTAATTCAAAATGGCGAACCCAATATGGCGGCTAACAATTATGAAAAAGTTTTCTAATTATCCCGTCTATTGCTATCTAGGGGTTTTTGAGGTCGATGATTACGAATATAAAGTCAAAAATTGAAAAAATCCAAAATGGCGGACCCAATATGGCAAACAGCAATTTTTAAAAAGTTTTTTAATCGTCCCGTCTATATCTCTCTAGGGGTTCTTGAGGTCGCAGATTACGAATCCGAGGTCAGAATTCCAAAATTGAAAATGTCTAATCCAATGTGGCGGATGATAATTAAAAAAAATTAATCCGACCCTCTATCGCTATCTACGAGTTTTCGGGGTCGCTGATTACGAACATGGGTCTAAATTAAAAAATTCTAAATGGCCAATCCTATATGTCAAAAAAGAATTTTAATAACATATTCTAATTGAATAATTTAATCCTATTGTAGTCTTTATTAAGAAAATAAATTAATAATTAAAAATTTTGTATGAATTTTGATATAATTTTTCGATTTTCACAAGAAATAGGTATATTGGTGCTTTCGGCGTCTTTGAAATCTGTTTATATGAATAAAAAGTTTGATTTTTTAACATATTACAGTCACGATCAATTGTAACTTTAAAAATTGATTTTAATTTCTAATTATAATTATTTTTACCATTATTATTATTATTATTATTATTATTATTATTATTATTATTATTATTATTATTATTATTATTATTATTATTATTATTATTATTATTATTATTATTATTATTTCTATTATTATTATAGATCTATAAAAAATTATTTGATTAAAATAACTATTTATTGACTATTAAATAAATGTTTAGTTCAATGGAATAATTTTAATTTAAGTCAATTAAGTTGCATTTTAATTATTAATTTCAGTAATTAAAGCAAATACAACCTAATTAAATTAATTAAAAATAATTTGCCTCAAGTAAATATTTTTTTGATAATAGATAAGTAATCGGTTATTTGAATAATATAATTTATTTTCAATGTAGTGTACTTACTATATTTTAAAAATTTTTAACCTACAGATGGCCAACGATATATTTTGATTAATTTTATTATCTTTAATTTAATTCACAAAATGTTTTTTCTTATTGTTGTTCCATTTTCCGCCATATTGAGTCCTTCATTTTGGAATTTTGGACTTTATATTCGTAATCAGCGACCTCAAAAACCCCTAGATAGCGATAGACGGAACGATTAGAATTTTTTTTAAATTGTAAAAATTGTCCGCCATATTGGGTCCGCCATTTTGAATTTTTAAAATCTGACCCCGGATTTGTAACACAGGCCTGAAAATTTAGGCTTAGTTTTGGTACAAAAAAAGTGGAAACTGATTCTTATAGCTTTTTTTGACGTAAAATATGAATCCAACCTCCAAAATATCCCATCACGTCAGGATTTCTTGTAATACTGCCGTAAAAGTCCAAAAATGTCTATTTTTGGTCATTTTTCGGAATTTTTTTCGTTAGTCAAAGGAATTTTTTTTCATTTTTCAAAATTGCATCGTATAGTACTATGGCTTAGCTTTAAAACTCATTTTTCAAAATGTCTTTAGAAATTTTTTAAAAAAAGTTATGTAGATTTGAAAATTGTTTATTATTTAGGCAAGTGTAGGTTTTTAAAACTAGGAAGGCTGATATAAGTATAATTATAAAAAACAAAGTAGTAATAAAGGGGACGTCCATAATATATGTGGGATCGAAATAGGGAGAAAGGATCTAAAATTTTTTACAAAATTGGATATAAGAGTAGAGGGGATAATAAAAATTTTAGTCAACTTTTTAAATGTTAAAAAGTTACATATTTAATTCAATTTTTTTTGTTTTCAAAAATTAAGACTACTGCTATATCTCACCCTTACTAGTTGGTTTAAGAAATAACGGTCAATTTATAAAACTATTAGTGAATGCAATCAAAATGACATTTTGAATTTATTTTATACCCACATTTGCCTAAATGAAAAAATTTCACATCCATATAACTATTTCAAAAAAAATCGTAAAGAAATTTTAAAATATGGGGTTTGAAGCTTATACATGGTACTATACGACGCAATTTTGCAAATTGAAAAAAAAATTTGGTTAACCAAAAAAAATTCTAAAAAATGACCAAAAATAGCCATTTTTGGCCATTTAAAGCAGTTTTACAAGAAATTCTGACGTGATGGGCTATTTTGGAGGTCGGATTCGTATTCTACGTCAAAAAAGCTATAAGAATCACCTTCCACTTTTCCTGTAACAGAACTAAGCTACAATTTGCAGGCCTGTGTAATCAGCGACCTTGAAAACCCCTAGATAGTGAAAGACGGAACGATTAGAATTTTATTTAAATTGTGAAAATTGTCCGTCATATTGGGTCCACCATTTTGAATTTTAAAATTCTGACCCCGGATTCGTAATCAGCGACCCTGAAAACCCCTAGATAGCGATAGACGGAACGATTAGAATTTTTTTTTTGAATTGTAAAAATTGTCCGCCATATTGGGTCCGCCATTTTGAATTTCTGACCCCGGATTCGTAATCAGCGACCCCGAAAACCCCTAGATAGCGATAGACGGAACGATTAGAATTTTTTTTTCAATTGTCAAAATTGTCCGCCATATTTGGTCCGCCATTTTGAATTTTGGAATTCTGATCCCGGATTTGTAATCAGCGACCCCGAAAACCCCTAGATACTAATCGGCGTGCAAATCCTACCTTCTGAAAAATGTGTGCATTTGCAAGCGACTTTGTGGGTGAAAACGTATGCGCAGGAGGGTTAATGTTACTATTTCTATTATAATACTGCTTTTCTTTCATCACTATCACTATTTCTATTATTATTATTAGTATTATTCATACTATGATTATTTCTTAGATATGTATCGGACCATGGTGCAGAAGTTGTTCCCATGGCATGGCAAAAAAATATAGAGGGTGAGAAACTCGGCACGTCTTCTACATTCCGCTGCTTCCGCTGGACTAACTCTCGTTCCACCATACTGCGCATGCGCGCCTCAGAGTGGGAGCATCTCATACGTTAATTGGCTCCTGCACTGTGGGAAAGGGAAACCGCGAATGCGGCTCGGCAGAGGCACATAAATATGCCGCATTTGCCCTGACTCAGACAGAAATCGCTGAAACTTAAAGGAGACAGGTCGTCTCAACTGTCACGCAACTACTCTGAGGGAACACCGTTGCTTCGCCATCGCTGGAGCAAGCCCACTCGCTCACCGACTCTCGAAGGAAGCCGACATCCGGAGCTATCGTTGGGAATCAGGACGGACCACGCCGCCGACAAGTTTTCTCTCTCTCTCTCTACTTACCTCGACATCGCCGCCTGTCACTGGGACAACCGAAGCACCAGGTCCTCTATCGGGCAAATAAATATTTTCTTGGTAAATATCGTCTCATCACTCTCTCACCTTGTGCGAGGGTAGTTCACCACCTGCCCTTCTCAGGGCAAAATTTATACACAACCTGCCCTTTCCAGGGCAAAGTTACGTAACGGGTCTCGGCCTTGGAACCCTGCTCGGGGTCAAGATCGAAGACACCGATCGGTTCTGGCCACTGTCGCCGCTTATGCCGCCTAGAATAACGTGCGTCAAACGACGCCGCCCCGGTAAGGCCGCTCCAGTGCGGGCCCAACGACGTGCCGCCTAGGAACACAACAACGCCCTACGGTCCTTATTGGCCTACGATCCGGACCACCCTGAGCCACCGACGTCAGACTCCCGTTTCTTCGTTAAATTAATTCGGGGGCACCCTCTCACCAAGGATCCGCGCCGACGATTGGGACGGCAGCCCCACTCAGTTATCACACTCTCGGTACCGGTATATACCGCAGTGCCGCCCACGAACCCTCGCCGAGAAAGGCAGCTCCAAGAATTGTTCGGCCGACTTTACTAACAGTCACATGGTGTTATAAGCTTAACTCCAATTTGTAAGTTATTCTCTAGATAAAAGTAAGTAGCCAGTGAAACGATGAAAAAATAACAAACAATGATGTGTAACAAAAAAAATTTCAACTTCAAGATATATTTAGAAAACATTATTTATTTACTTTTTGTAAATTAGAAATTTCTTTAAACCCGTTAATTAGGATTTTTTTTCTTTCTATTTCGACTTTTAATAATTTCTTCTTTAACTCCAATTTTTTTACCTACAGGTCAAAAAAAGGTAATAAAATAGGTCAAATTAGACATATATTTTATCGTAATGTAAGGCTGTTATTTATCCTCTTTTTGACCCATAGATAAAAAAAGAGGTCAAATTAGACATAGGTTTTGACGTAATGTGAAGCCGTTATTTATCATCTTTTTGACCTATAGGTAAAAAAATAGGTCAATTTTGACATAAGTTTTGACGGCCCTTACTATAAGGAGCCCATAGAAATCCTGACTCTGCGGCGGCGGCGGCGAAATGTTTTTATATAATAGGGAGAGATTTATATATGAAAAAGTGAGAATTGAATGTTTAAACTTTGAAAAAATGAATTTTCTCCTAAACAGAGCTAAAACCGGGTTTAGAGCGCTCCGGTGAGCAGAAACCTCTTTTTTCAATGTTTAAACATTCTAGTCCCACTTTTTCATACATATGTCCTTTTAGGAAAAAAGCTCAGCCTTCGTTTAAAAAAAATCGTACCTTTCCCTCCCAAAAATTAAAATTTATTATTAATTTTGATTTTTTTGTGCCAAAAATTTTTTTAACTCTGATTTTCAATCAAAAGAGCATGAAAAACCCGTTTTAAAATGCACTTTGCCAAATTTTTATGTTTAATAGTTTAAGAGTAAAAAATTATAGAAGTAAGTATTACACTGTAAGATCCCTGGATAACTTGACATGGAATGCCTCATATATAGAATAACTTTATAGAACATTCTATCAAATATTTTATAGAATATAACTGAATGTTTCTTAACTTCTACACAAATTTTATTAATTATTTCCAGTCAAATTCTATAGAATATTCTATAGAATGCACTACAGTGAAAAGTGAGAATTTTTGGAGTGAGAGTGAAAAGGGAGAATTTTTTAAGTGAGAGTGAGAGAGAAAGTGAGAACTTTTAAATGAAAGTGACAGTGAGAATAAAAAGTGCAAATTTTTTGAGTGAAAGTGAGGGTAAGAAGTATGAATTTTTTAGGTCAAAGTGACAGTAAAAATTGAGAATTTTTTAAAGTAAAAGTGAAAATGATAATTTTTTATTGAAAGTGAGAGTGAAAAGTGAGAACTTTTTAAGTGAAAGTGAAAATGAGAATTTTTTATTGAAAGTAAAAGTGAGAATGAAAAGTGAGAGTGAAAGTGAGAGTGAAAGTGAGAGTGAAAAGTTAAAATTTTTTAAGTGAAAGTGAAAATAGGAATTTTTTAGTAAAAGTGAAAGTAAGAGTGAAAAGTTAGAATTTTTGAGTGAAATTGAAAAGTGAGAATTTTTAAGTAAAAGTGAAAAGTGAAATTTTTTAGTAAATGTGAGAATTTTTGAGTAAAAGTGAGAGTGATAATTTTTTTAAGTAAAACTGAGAGTGAAAAGTGAAAAATGAGATTTTTTAGTGAAAGTGAGAGTGAAAGTGAGAATTTTTTGAGTAAAAGTGAGAGTGAAAAGTAAAAATAAGAATTTTTTGTGTGAAAGTGAGAATTTTTTGAGTGAAAGTGAAAACAATATGTGAGAATTTTTAAGTGAGAGTGTAAGAGAATGTTAAGTGGGAGTGAAAAGTGAAAATGAGAACTTTTTTGAGTGAAAGTAAGATTTTTTTGAGTGAATGTGAAAGTAAGAGTGAAAAGTGAAAGTGAGAATTTCTTTTTGAGGAAAGTGAGAGTAAAAAGTGAAAGTGAGCATTTTTTTGAGGAAAGTGAGTGTAAAAACTGAAAGTGAGATTTTTTTGTGTAAAAGTGAATGTGAAAGTGAGAATTTTTTGAGTGAGAATGAAAGTGAGAGTGAAAAGTGAAAGTAAGAATTTTTTGAGATAAAGTGAAAGTGAAAAGTGAGAACTATTGAGTAAAAGTGAAAAATGAGATTTTTTTAGTAAAAGTGAGAATTTTTATAAGTGAAAATGAAACTGAAAGTGAGATTTTTTAGTGAAACTAAGAGTTGGAGTGAAAAGTAAGAATTTTTTGAGTGAAAGTGAGAGCGAGAGTGAAAAGTGAGAATTTTTTGAGTGAGAGTGAAAGTGAGAGTGAAAAGTGAAAGTGGGAATTTTTTATTAAAAGTGAGTGAGAAATTTTTTAAATGAAAGTGAGAGTAAAAAGTGAGAAATTTTGAGTGAAAGTGAGAGTGAGAATTTTTTTAAGTGAAAATTAAACTGAAAGTGAGAATTTTTGAGTGAAAGTAAAAAGTGATATTTTTATTGAAAATAAGAGTGGGAGTGAAAAGTAAGAATTGTTGAGTGAAAGTAAAAGTGATAATTTTTTGAGTGAAAGTGAGAGTGAAAAGTGAGAATTTTTTAAGTGAGAGTGAAAAGTGAAAGTGAGAGTGAAAATTTTTTTGAGTGAAAGTGAGAGTAAAAAGTGAAAGTGAGAATTTTTTGAGTGAGAGTGAAAGTGAGAGTTAAATTTAAAGTGAAAGTAAGAATTTTTTGAGTAAAAATGAAAGTGAAAGTGAGAGTGAAAAGTGAAAGTGAGAATTTTTGGAGTGAGAGTGAAAGTGAGAGTGAGAGTGAAAAGTGAATGTGAGAATTTTTTTAATGAAAGTGAATGTGAGAGTGAAGGTGAAAGTGAGAATTTTTTGAGTAAAAGTGAAAGTGAAAGTGAGAGTGGAAAGTGAAAGTTACGTGAATTCACCCCAGTTCTATCTTATACATTGCAACGAATAGAATTGTTTTAGTTAAATTACTATTATCCCTAAGAGCGATTTTAATATCATGTACCTGCATACTTTAAAATAAATATTGGCTCACAATTACCAGTATGCCTTATTTTACAAAAAGTTTTGTATTTTTTTTATTTAAATTTTATGCAAATTTTTTTTTGAAATTGAAGTAAAAAAAAAGAAAAATATATTAGTGTGATTCTCCACGAAACCGACAATTTCATGTCCCTAGTGTTTTTAAAAAACAGATTGCACATATAATAATGAATCCAACGTAAAAAAGTAACTCTAGTGATTACAAACAAAAACCTATAGCCAGTTTAATTTCTGAGATTAAATGTTTTTTTAAATGCAAATTTAAGACCCAAATCGTCATGGTGTAGCCTGTCCCAAGGGTCAGTTACAAAACCAACAAGTTGTAAATCCAGATGTTCATTACATGAACATTTTGCTTCCTCTATACGATCAGCAAAAAAATTTGCTTCCTCGTGGAGGAAGCACTAACAAAAAATACGATACGATCTAATATTTATAAAATCAAAAAAATATTTATAAAATTTGTTTTAATCCTAAATGAACAAAATAAAATTTTTAATAAAAAAATGAATTTTTCATCTTTAATTGTAATTAATTCTATAATTTTCAATAGAATATATATTTTACATACATCAATCGATTCGTCTTCATGCAAGGAATAAGAGTTTAGATTTATTTTTCAATAAATAATAACATTTTATTGTACAGCAACATGATTTTTAAGAAAAAATGAATTTTTATTAAAAATGAAAATTTTGTGTCTGTAATTGGTTTTAATTTTATAAATTTAAATACAATATATACTTTATATATACCAATCGATCCGTCTTGATGCAAAGAATAAAATTTTAGAAATAAGTGAGTAAGATTTTCTTATACAGCAACATAATTTTGCGGAAAGAATTCATTTTTTGAGAAAAATGCGAATTTTTCAGCTTTAATTGTGATTAACTCTATAAATTCTCATAAAATTTATTCTTATTATATACCAATCGATTCGTCTTGATGCAAAGAATAAGATTTTATTATATATTAACTTCAATAACCAACTTAAAAAAAATTTTTGAAAAATTTTTTTTTAGAAAAAAGTCAAAAAAAATTTTTTTTTGAGAATTTTTTAAAGTCTATCAATCCAGTTCGAGATATTTTTATGATAAATATACCTGGTAAATTTTAGCCAAATTCGTTAAAACCTCTTTGAGTTATCGTGTTCACAAAAATCGGGATCCACTCACACACATACACATACACACACATACATACATCCGGACAATTGTTCAGAGTCTTATATAACATAGTCCCATATAGAAGAAAATTTGTCAAAAGGATTTTTTAAAATTCTGTAAATTAAACGACTACAAATCTTCCTCACGAGGAAGCAAAATAAATATTTTTAGTCAAATTCTCAAGTAAAAATAATGATTGATAACATTTTTTTAATGTCTAAGTGTGTAAAATTGAAAAAATTAAATTGATTGTAAGAAAAAATTATTTTTTTTCTGATGTTACTTTTTGTCCCCAGTTTTGTGCGTCATGGTGAAGCCTTTTTATAAAATTGAAATATTTTATAAAAATAAAATCATAATTTCGTTATTCCTTAGTACAAGCAACAATTTAGCTCCCTCAATAGTGTTTCACTACGAAAGAAAAAAATTGTTCTACTGTTTTTCATTTTTTTTACGTTTTAAGGGTCAACCTTGTACAGAGAATCACAGAATCGTCATGGTGAAGCCTTCACATTTTTAATAATAATAGTCGTATTATTTCAGTGAATATAAAAGATAAGAATATGAAACCAATTGAAAATTGCTAATAATTTATTTATAATATAAATAATTTAATTATTTATTTATAAATTACTATAAATTTCCTGCATTTGTCTTTCTAATCTTTAATTATGTTTTGTAATAATACTATGAATTACCTCACAATTTTTATAAATGACTGTATAAATTACCATAAATTCCTATAAATTGACATAAATTTCCTGAAGTAGATTTTTAAATCCTGAATTAAATAAAGAACAATTTCTATCAGTTCAACTATCAATTTTGTTAACATAACAAAACTATGGCAACTAATTATGCTACATGGATGCGTGAACAGTTACTTTGTTTAAAAAATACAAAAATTACAAACGATTTGTCCGGCCCGTAACAGATAATTCATTCTTGACTATCATACTTAAAATTTACATTATGATTTTTATTTTTATTGAAAAAAAATAATAAAAATAACAATAACCAAATTGTCGGTTTCATGGAGAATCACCCATTAACATTCTTTTTAACTATACTATTCTTAAAAGTCCTTGTAAAACAATAAGAACATGAACGCCCAAAATAAATATTTAAAAATAAAAAAATTGGATGATCAAACTTTAAAATATTGTTAAATAATGGATGTGACCCACTATTCTTCAATTTCACTAATGATTATTTTAAAATAATTATTTAACTTTTTGAAACAATCGTTTATGATTTTATTATTGTGCTAACGAGCACAATTTGGCACAAATTTTACTTTTTAAAAATGTTCACAAAAATTTTTAAGTCAAAAACTGAAAAAAGAAAAGAAAATCATTTAATGAATAGTTATTAACTTTTTGAAACATTGATATAGACCTTTTCTATTGTCCTCACTGAGCAAAATTAAGCACAAATTTTAATTTTTGAAAAATGTTTAAAAAAATAAAAATATAAAAGAAACATTTTATTAAAATTTTTGAAAAATGATTAAATTTTTTTACAGCTAAATATTTGTTATCGTTTGCTAGATTTAGCACAATATTTGTTTTTTAGATTAATCAAAATTTTGTTGACAAAAAATGAAATGGCGTTGCCAACTTCTTGGGCATGTGTTCGTAAGCGCGTCAGTCTCAACAGGGCGTCATAGACTTTTTCGTTTATTTCTCGAAAAGTTATCGCGATCCCACTATAAAACTTTTTTGAAAAAATTGTTATTACTTTTGGCTATCACTATAAAAAAATAAAAAAAATCTAAGGGTGTTTTTAAAAAAATTAAAAAAATTTTTTTTTTTATAAATTTTTAATATTTGATGAAATTTGTTTTTCTTAAAAATGTATTTCAAAAGTACTAGTTATAATGAGAAATTAAAAAAAAATTTTTTGAAAAAATATAGAAAATAATCAAAGTTATCTTAATTTAAAAAAATTAGTACATAAAATTTCAAATTTGAATATTTTCAAAATTTTCAAAATCGTCTTCACTTTATATCACACCAGGCTCCTGCGAATTTTAGGTTTCATAAAAATGAACGCAAAATCTGTAAGTAGGGTCTGTTTAAATTGTCAAAATCCGTTTAGAATGAAATACCAGCTGATCGGGTTTGTTAGATATCCAAGTTTAACCATAAGGAGTATAGACTTAAGGAGACCAATGTAGTGTGTATGAAATTAACCATTTTTATATGGGAAGTTCATAATTCTGAATCTTCTCGTATAGCGCGCAACGATCGCATATATGGCTATAGTTTTTAAATGAACATGGATTTCTATAAGTTTACTAATTCATGTATATACTATATATATATATATTGTGACGTATAATTTTAACTAATTTTGATTTAAGCTAAAAAGGTTCTGCTTACGTCAGGCAAAATCTGACGCTTTCAACAATCAATACTTTTAGAAATTTAATTTAATAAATTTCGCCGTCAGGCGCCAATTAATTTTTAAATAAGATAATTAATAAACTTGAATTTACTCGACCATCAACAACATTTCCAAGACCCCTGAGCTTCTCTTTTACTCAGAAGGAATTCTGCTCAAACAATTGGCAGCAGAAAAGCCAACAGCGAGACACGACTGGCACAGTGATGGTGAGCGACTTACCCACGACGCTCGTTCTCCGGATTTCTCTCTTCTTATTTCTCCCTGTCTCGGTTTTCCCCTGGCAAGAGTATCCAAGTTGAAGTACCACACAAGGGAATTTTAGTGAACAAAAACGGGAATAACAACACTCTAATTCACAAATTTGGTTTATTTATTACACTCTCATGAGCTTCACGCTCCACTTTTTTCAATAACGCAATTTACAACTCAACTCGCAACAAAACAACTTGATAATTTTTTTTGGAATTTACAAGAGCGAAAATACTGGCGTACCGGCGCGACACAACGTATATTCCATTATGGCGGCGAAAGTATAGGACACCTGTGGCGTCCAAATTTCTCTCCACATGGCCCGTCTTCTTCTTCTCGTTCTCGAATTTCAGTACTGGCCCTGCCACCTGTCACTTTCTCTTCCTACTAACTAGCCGCGCGACCCACTTTCACGACTTTCACTGGGTCGTCCGGCGGCCTCAAGTTTCCCTCATTATCATGATTCTGAACTCTACGGTTCAATGACTTCTGACAGGTGGCACCACGATTTCAATATTGGGGTTTTAATGAGAGTGACAGATTACATCGTCACAATCCCCTCCCCATGACCGGTACTATTTCCTATAGGACCGTCATCATCATGACAACCCTGGCTACTGCTCCTGGTTCTTCTCTCCTCTCCGGCTCTCCTACTCTCTCCCCTGGCCCTACTCTTACTCCTTTTTCTCTGACCGTTGTTTCTATTCTGACCATTCCACCCCTTTCATCTGGCCCTTCTCTTTTTCCTCTCTCTGATCGTCGTTTATTTTCGGGTTCCTTTTTCTAGCCTACTTTCTCTTTCCTTCAAGAGTTGTCTTATGGCTAGGTCTAGGGTTTCCGCTGGCAAACCCTCAAGTGCCTTTTTGATTGCTACAATCCTTATGGCCAAATCGTCTGGAACTTCCTCTTCTACTCCCTTCTCCTCGTCGGTTTCCTGTTCCTTGACCTCCGGCCTTTCCTTTGGGTTCGCTTCCTGCTGTGGTGGGTCTACAATCACGATGACTCCCTCTCTATTTCCATCTCTCTGTTCTTCTATCACTGTCCTTTCTTCCTCTCCTTTTTCCTCTTTCTCTGACCTTTCCTCCTCCCTCTTCTCCTCTCTCTCTCTGGCCTTTCCTCCTCCTTCTTCTCCTCTCTCTCTGGCCTTCCCATGTATCGTGCATATGCCTTAGCACACCTGGGACAAACTTCTACTGTGGTGTAACGTCTGCCACAATTCCAACAATAATCTTGCCTCTTTGATTGACGGCAGTTTTCGGCGTTATGTCCCCCTCGCCAGCAGTTAAAACAACTGTAGGGCGGGGGATCGATCAGCCTATCAGTCGGAATTAGCTTCAAGCCTCCAAAGACTATTCCCCTTGTCTTCGGTTTCAGAATTGACTCCTCCGGTCTCTCCTTCGGTCTGGCTCCTAGCTTCTGGCTTGATGTAGTCGGGGGTCTTGGATGGGGGCTATTTGACCTCTTCATCCGTGGCATGGGCTCTTGACTTTCGAGGTCATCTACGGTCCATTGCCTTTCGCTCCTCTCTTGAAGCGCCTTCCTTTGTCCGGCCCTAGCCTTTTCCAACGCTACCGTCGTCATTGGTTCTCTCGATTTTAAAAACATTTCTAGCTCGTATTCGGCTAATCTGCTTTCGTATGCCTCGAGACTCTCTTTGGGGCCCTGGTCGGCCGGCCAACGGTAAGGTACAACCACCTCTGCTCCGTCTGGCCGAATCGTCCTTTTTTTCTCCTTCTCTCCCCTCTCCTCTAACACACTCAACTCCGCCCAGTCCTCTGGCCGTGTCACGAACGTGACCTGCCCTCCAGCTGCCCCCTCCTCTTCTTCTGGCCTCTGTCCTCTCTCCGTTGTTGGACGATCGTCATCTCTTCTTCTTTCGGTACACTTCCTACTCACCAACGGCTCTTCTGCTGTCGTTTCCGTGATCGGGAAGGATAATAGAGACGGTCTACTCCTTTGGACGTCTCCATCGTGAAACTCCGATTCGGGGCGGTGACCACTTCGACGTCTTCCCTGTCGAGTGATTCGTGGTGGGGATGGGGATGTTTCCCATTTAAGTCCCACGAAATCGGACGACACTCGGTGGCGGCTCGGTGACCTCTGGCTTCGGGTGTTCGGTTGTCTGGGCATAGCTTCTCTCTTTCTCTTCCTCGATTCCTTTCTCTGGCCGTAACTCCTCGCTCGCTCTAAAACAAGGTTCTTTGTTCACAATAGGGACATGGCAATTTACGAATTTGGGACAGGTAAGTATGGTTTCAGGTCGGTAATATGGACTTTGGGGACTCTTCGGCTTTGTTCCTCGCAAAATGAATACTGTTGGCGATCGGACCTCGACGATCTCAAAGGGACCCTCATATTTCGGTGCTAGTTTCGTCGCGAACTTTTGTGTCCCACTGGACAACTTATGGCTTTTCCGCAATACTCGATCGCCTACTTTAAAAGTCATTTCTCTCCTACCTTTGTCATAATACTTTGTTTGTCTCGCTCGCTCTTTGTCAATGTGTCTGGCCACCATATCTCTTAACGCGTCTAGCCTTTTTATCCTATCTGACCACTCTTCTGGCTCTATCCTGACTACTTTTCTCGTTCCCTCGACTTCTCTTCGTAGGCTCTTCACTGGCTTGGGGTGTCTTCCGTAATTCAGGAACGCAGGAGACGTTTTGGTCGCCGCCTGTGTCGCTGTGTTCACCGCATGACGGAACTCATGCACATGAAGATCCCAATTCCTATGATCGGCACCAATGAAGGTGGAGATCATTGTTTTAAGAGTCCTGTTGCTCCGTTCGACTGGGTTGGCTTGTGGATGGTAAGGAGGAGTTGTAATGTGCTTGACTCCATATTCCTCGAGTGTGGACTTGAGAATTTTGTTGTCAAACTCCTTACCGTTGTCAGTCCATAAGTACTCTGGCGTTTCCCATCTGAATAGGACCAACTCCTCGAATGCTCTGGCTACCGACTTCCCATCAGCTGACCTCAGTGGCTTCACTTCGATCCACCTTGAGAACAAGTCCTGGAACACCACCAGGTACTTGCACTGGCTCTTACTCGGTAGAAACTCCATCGTATCGGCAGCTACTACGGCCCACGGTCTCTCGATGATCCTCTGGCCCATCAGTCCGACTGGTCCGGCTTGAGATACCTTATGCAGTTGGCACTGGAGACAATGTGTCACATAGTGGTGTACATCGTTCCACATGCCCGGCCAATAGTACTCTCGTGCTATCCCATCGTAAGATTTCTCAATCCCCAAGTGTCTGGCTGATGCTTGGGCATGGCCATCTTCCATCACTCGGGCTCTGTACTCTTCTGGCACCACCAATTTCCAGCCATCCTCATTTCCGTTTATCGGCAGTAAAAATGGGTCACTCCGATGGCGATATAGGTTCTCGTTCTCAACGATCCACCCTGGAAACCTCTGAGGATACTGGCTCACCAACTCTCGGCGTTTGAGGTACCACTGGTCTTCAATGGATTCAAACGCGGCTACTGACTCTTCCTCTTCTTCTTGCAATCTGGACAATGCATCTGGGACGTGATGTTGTGCACCTCGCCTGTGAACTATGTCGAAGTCCCACTGCTGCATTTCCAGGGCCCATCTGGCTAATCGGCCTGTAGGATCTTTTAAGTTCCTTAGCCATTTTAGGGCACTGTGATCCGTGATTACATGGAATTTGTACCCCTCGATGTACGGCCTGAACTTTTTGATCGACCACAGTAATGACAAACACTCCTTTTCTGTCACACTGTAGTTTCTCTCTGGCTCCGTCAAGACTCGGCTGATGTATACTATTGGGTGCTCTCCGTCTTCAAACTCTTGTGTCAGTACGGCTCCGATGGCATAGTTGCTGGCGTCACATTGAATGGTAAACTTCTTCGTGAAGTCAGGTCGGGCTAAGCCTGGCGCAGATGTCAACTTCTGTTTAAGTTGTTCGAACGCTTCTTGTTGCTCGTCCTCCCACTCCCACGTCCGGCCTTTGTGTAGCAACTTCAACAATGGTATTTTGATTTCACTGTCGTTTGGAATGAAACGAGAATACCACCCGACCATGCCCAAGAATCGTCTAAGTTGTCTCACGTTCTTCGGCTCTGGATAGTTTCTCACCGGCTCTGTCTTATTCGGGTCTGGCCTCAAACCTTCTCTGTCCAATAAGTAACCCAGATAAGTCACTTCGGAACACCCGAACTCACATTTATCTGGATTCACTATCAACTTCGCCTTGTTCAATTTCTTGAGGACGAACTCCAACCACTTAACATGTTCTTCGAAAGTGTCTGTGACTACTATTATGTCGTCCAGATAACCGAAGACTATGGCTCTACTTTCGGCCCCAGTAATGCGTCAATTAGGCGTTGAAACGTCATCGGCGCGTTCATAAGTCCAAAAGGCATCCGGCGAAACTGCCACAGTCCTGACCCAGGTATGGCAAAAGCGGTATATTTCTTACTCTCTTCGGCCATTGGTATTTGATGATATGCCAGTTTGAGATCTACCTTCGACAAATATCTGGCTTTTCGGAGCTTATCCAAAATATAATCAATGGATGGCAGTGGATATCCATCTTTGATTGTAACTTTGTTGACATCTCTGTAGTCGTTACACTGTCGAAAATCGTTCTCACCTCTTCTCGTTATTACTGGCGCGCTTCTCCAACGGCTGGCTGATGGCTCGATGATTCCAAGCTTGTACAATTTTGCGGCATTACCTTGGGCCCAAGTCAGCATGGCTGGCGACATCCGTCTAATTCCATGTTGTACTGGCGTTTCGTCCGTCACACGTATATGATGTTCCGTCAGGTCTGTCATTCCATGTTCTTCCGATTCTGGCAACACCCACTTGTCTACAATGGCCTGAATGATGCTCTTTTGCTCATCGTCGAGCGCCGAAATACCGGCACATTTGGCGAATATTAGTTGTTCGTCCTCTTCTTTTTCTCTTGGCCCAAACTCATGCCATTTTCCTTGGAAAACTCTCCACAATCCTTCTTTCAGCTTCACTTCCATGTCCCAGGCCTTACAGAAGTCGATGCCCAAGAGGATGTCTTGTGTCAAAGTCTTCATGACTTTTACTGCGAATTTCTGAGCAAATCCATCGACCACAATGTTAAGGTCCAGAAGTCCGGCTGTTTCGGTGATACCTCCTGTTGCACTCCTCACAACTGTACCGCACGGCTGAATTCGGCTTTTGAAAGGCTCTGCGACTCTGGTGGTAATTACTGAAATCATAGCACCAGGATTGAAAAGTGCCTCGTAATGATGGTCGCCGATAGACATGTCGAAGAAGTATCTGTTCTCCGTCCTAGATCCGTCGATGTCCTCCTCATTACTTAGGTTCGGGTCAGCTGTGACTCTCACAGCTTCTCCCCTCCCCTGGACTATAGGTACCGGGATCACATCCGTACCTTTTGTCCCACACTCGTCGGCCATTTTCTCTAATTCGCCTCGGTAGAGTGAGCTCTCCTCACTCGACCGCTCTTGTTTAAAATCTGGCACGAATTTGAACGCGTTGTCCTCTGTTAAGTCGTCCCTACCTATGACTGGCTCTAAACTTTCCCAAACTTCTTCCATTCTCTCTAGTTCTAATTCTCGTTCAGTTTTTACCCAACTACAACTAGGCGTGAATTGGTCTCTACACTCACTATTTCTCTCTACTCTACATGGCTCAAAAATCTCGGCTCTCGTCTCTACTATACTTAGCTCATCAATTTCGGCTCTACACCCCTCAACAGTATGATTTACTGTCCTGTTGGGTTTGAGGGGGGTACAGGGCTGCTCTGTGCCCCCCACAAACCGTTTCCCAAGGCGGCTCTGACAGACACACAGTTTGGACAATTTAGGAAATTGCATCCTGGCCTCTTACATACCAAACACGCTTCTGTTTGGGCTGGCTTCAAGGGGCATTGATTGGCATAATGTCCCTGTTGTTGGCAAGAAAAACAAGTTCTCTGCGGGCAATCTCTGGCTCGGTGTCCTGTAGTCTGGCAGTGAAAGCATGCTCCAACGAACTCCTTTTGGGTATTTTGGGTTTGCGTACCATTTTGCCCCGGCTTGGGACCATTTGGCTTGGGGTAATTTGGTTTCATTACGGGTGGCAACATCCCTGGGTAAACCATTGGGTAGGCAAATTGTATTGGCATTTGCGCTGCTTGGGGTGGTGCAGAACTGGCAACTTGGCTCTGGACCATTGCTGGCTTCTGATTCGATGTTGCTGGACTGATGGCCTCAACACTCTTCTCTTCTGACTTACTCGTTTCTTTCTTGGCCTTCTTACTCTTCTTCTTCTTTTTCTTCAGCTTCTCTAATTTTGTAGAGTGATCACTTTCACTCGACTCTGACTCCCTTTCTAGTGCTGCTACCTTTTCACTCTTGATGTTTTTCTGGCCGCTTTTCTTCTCCTTCATGGCTGCTGCTGGGAAACGCATCTTCTCTTTGGGTAGTGGTGGGGCGTATCTTTCATCCAAGTCCTTTGCCTTCTCGAAATTTCTCAGAATTTTCTCCATCTGGCTCAACGATTCAAAATGAAGTCGTTCCAGTTGACGACGGTAGGCTGGTGTCAGGCCTTTATAGGCCATTTTGACCTGTTGTTTCTGGCTCAATGGTCGTTTCATGTGACCCAAAATCAACCGGAAGCTGGTTAAATATGGAGAAATCTTCTCCCCTTTCCCTTGTGTCCTGGCCCGAAATTCGTCTATAACGTCATCGTCGTCAACTGTCACTAAATACTCATTTTTGAATGCTCTCTTAAATGACCTCCAAGAATTTAATTCGCGGCGCAACGACCTAAACCAACTACTGGCGGTTTTCTGAAGGATGATTGGCAGTGCTTGTAAGATTTCTCGGTCTGAGAAATCTGAGTTGTCCTTACAGTCCTCCAATCGTTCCAGAAATTCTTCGGCATTGTCCTCATCTCCAAAGAATTTTAGGTCCCAGTCTTTCAGTGTTTTTATCACTTTGGATCTACGGCCTGGCCTACATTCTCGATTCTCTCCACTGCTGCTCAACCTCTGACTTAGATCGCTCTCGACTTCGGACTCACTCGAAGAATCATCCAAGAACGATCTCTGACTTTCCCCCACTCCTTTCCTTGTTCTATGTTCCCTACTCAATCTTCTTCTAATTTTCTCGTTCGATCGGTCATTATCCTTACTCCTACAACTACATCTGCTGCTTACACGGCCCTCTTCACTGCCACTATACTCAATCTGTCTCTCTAACTTGTCTCTTTTACCCCTACTTCGACTCTCATTGTTTTCGGGATTTAAGGCTGGCTCTCCATTTTCTGGCACTCTACGCTGATTGATATTCGAGTCACTCACGCTATTTCGACTTGAATGACTTCTCGGGGCGGGTGTGGGCCTCACTCTTTCATCATTTTGGTGATTGTGTGAGGTCTCGGCTAAAAGGGAATTTCTCTGAGGGGACACGAATCTCGATTGCTGGTGGTGAATCAGATGGTGCCCTTCGGCGACCTCGGCCCTACACTGGCTTTGTCGTAGCTCCCACCCCCCTCCCGAGTATAGGCGGTCTACTTTCTCTGCGTACTCCATGATTCTTTTTATTTCGGGTGACAAACCCAATCGCGCTACTGAATCACGGAGGCTCTGGATCACTGGGGCCATTGTGGATGACTGGATGGTGTGGGGCGATGTCATGACAGTGTTCGTTGTCATACTCATTTGAGCACTGGTAGTGGTGGGGGAAAACGTCGTCATGCTGGCTGTTGTCATGACTGGGGGTGGGGGTGTAAAATTTGGGGGGGACGCAACGCTGGTCGGACTTTGTCTACTGTACGTTGTTCCAACTTTAATTTTGTTTCTCCCACTCCTTGAAGTTTTCCTGGCCCTAATACGTTCGATGACCTGACTCGCCCCGCTGTCTGATGTTTCGTCATCTGCCGATGACATCTGGCCACCTCTACGATAATTCACAAATGGGAATTTGTCGAATTCTGGCTCTGGGAAAGCTTCCATTAAGAATATTTGGTCAGAACTTCCTAAGTCATAAGTGTCGCAAAATGGTACATCTAAATCATCGAGTTGAGCTAACCTCAATTCCGCTCGCAATAATCTCTCCTTCAACACTTGTGACGAACCACTGATACACAATTGGTGTCTCAATAAATTCGTCACTATCTGGCCAACTTGCATGATTTTAATTTTTTCCCATGTTCGGCTTACACATGGTACTCTAATTAATTCGTTCATGCGTCTCTTGTAATCCTGCATCTCATCAACTACCTTTGCCATTTCAAAAAAAAATCTTTAAAGAAAAATTTTCTAAGTCTGAAATTTTTAAATTTCTAAGGGGGGGTGCGCAATTTGTATATACGGTCCTGTGCTGTCTTGAAGCAACGGCGTGACTACTCAAGGAGGGCCCCCTTTTAAAAAATTTTTAATTTTCTGTCGGACTGGTGGCTCGACTCTCTCTCTGTCTCTTCTTCTCGTTCTCTCTCTCGGTGTGTAGCCGCTATTACTACTACTACTGGGCCACTCTTTCCTGGCGCGCGCAACTTTCTCCCGGCTGTCAAAATTTTAAATATCCCGGCGCGTCGTTTCTTTCGACCGTCCGGCGCACTATTTACAGTCGCGTGACTAATTCGAATTTTATTTCCGGTTTAACGTGTGCTCGGCACAAAATTTTTGGGTAAATTTTTGGTTTTGCACAAATTTGTTGGGAATTTTACTCGGATTTTTCTCACAAAACTGGCTTTCGAAAAAAAAATTTTTAATTGTTGAATTTTTAATTTTTATCACGGCAGGAAATTTTTACAGTCTCAAAAAAAAAGAAATTTTCAATTCTACAATTTTAAATGGCAAAGACACTCTACACTTTTATTTTACGCAATTTCTGGCCGTAATTTACTCATAATTTATGAATAAATAGAATTTGGCATTGATAAAATATTCAACGAACCATCTGGCAATTACAATTTAAATTTTGAATTTTCTGGCAATCTGGCAATGAAAATTATGAAAAATTCAAAACTCTGGCAAGCAATACAAATTCTGGCACTGGCAAGCAATAAAATTTGAATCTTCTGGCTATTTGCAAAATAAAATTTGTCTCTTGCTAAGTTTAAGATTCAAATTTCTGGCACACTTGCACTAAAATCTGGCTCACAATTAAATTTCAGTCGTGTCTCGGTTCGAGCCTGGCCCCACGTTGGGCGCCAAATTTTGTGACGTATAATTTTAACTAATTTTGATTTAAGCTAAAAAGGTTCTGCTTACGTCAGGCAAAATCTGACGCTTTCAACAATCAATACTTTTAGAAATTTAATTTAATAAATTTCGCCGTCAGGCGCCAATTAATTTTTAAATAAGATAATTAATAAACTTGAATTTACTCGACCATCAACAACATTTCCAAGACCCCTGAGCTTCTCTTTTACTCAGAAGGAATTCTGCTCAAACAATTGGCAGCAGAAAAGCCAACAGCGAGACACGACTGGCACAGTGATGGTGAGCGACTTACCCACGACGCTCGTTCTTCGGATTTCTCTCTTCTTATTTCTCCCTGTCTCGGTTTTCCCCTGGCAAGAGTATCCAAGTTGAAGTACCACACAAGGGAATTTTAGTGAACAAAAACGGGAATAACAACACTCTAATTCACAAATTTGGTTTATTTATTACACTCTCATGAGCTTCACGCTCCACTTTTTTCAATAACGCAATTTACAACTCAACTCGCAACAAAACAACTTGATAATTTTTTTTGGAATTTACAAGAGCGAAAATACTGGCGTACCGGCGCGACACAACGTATATTCCATTATGGCGGCGAAAGTATAGGACACCTGTGGCGTCCAAATTTCTCTCCACATGGCCCGTCTTCTTCTTCTCGTTCTCGAATTTCAGTACTAGCCCTGCCACCTGTCACTTTCTCTTCCTACTAACTAGCCGCGCGACCCACTTTCACGACTTTCACTGGGTCGTCCGGCGGCCTCAAGTTTCCCTCATTATCATGATTCTGAACTCTACGGTTCAATGACTTCTGACAGGTGGCACTACGATTTCGATATTGGGGTTTTAATGAGAGTGACAGATTACATCGTCACAATATATATATATATATATATATATATATATATACGTTTCACGTCAAGCGGCCCAAAGCTTTCTCCAAAATTGTTTGCAATCAAAATACAAGTTATGCACATGAAAATACTCGTCATGACATCCCCTTTCAATTGCAAAGTGGCAGAATTGAAAATTCAAAATGGGGTCCTTACTATGTCAATTAGAAGAGGCTAACCTCGAAAATAAATAAATATATTTACTTATTACTTTTAAAAAACGATGCATAAATATTGGGTTAAATAATATTTTAATGTTTTTGGGGTCGCTGATTACGAATCTAAAGTCAGATTTTTAAAATTCAAAATGGCGGATCCAATATGGCGGACAAATTTTTAAAAATTTCTTGAATTCGCTTGAAACTTTTTACTCGGGGGTTTTCGAGGTCGCTGATTACGAATCTGAAGTCAGTTTTTCAAAATTCAAAATGGCGGATCCAATATGGCGGACAAATTTAAAAAAATTTTCTTAAATTCACTTGAAACTTTTTACTCGGGGGTTTTCGAGGTCGCTGATTACGAATCTGAAGTCAGTTTTTCAAAATTCAAAAATTTCCATGTGCTGTTGCATGGAAATGCCACTCTGCCTCTAAGTTAAAATCTTCCTTGTGGTGTACGAGATTGACAATTTGGTAGCGATTTTTATAGTGCTGCTTCGCACCATCACTAAAATAAATGACTTTATTTGCTCTTGGACAAACCTTTTTGATGATGGGTATTACTGTCTGTTGTAGTAAATAAACTGCAGATGTGTCGTGGCTGTTACAATCAGACAGTAATATCATGCTGTGGTGCTTTAATTCGCCTTCATGCTTATAATAAAAAACTACGGGATGAACTGTACACTGATCATTGTTATAATGAAATCCTTGTGCAGCATCCTGAACAACATAAGCATAATTTTCGGAAAAATCGCACTGCAGAATTACCTCATCATCTTTCAAAGTATCTTTTCTTTTAAAATAGTTCGACTGATTTTTCGAAATGAAATGGTGCTAGGAAAACTTTTTGAAATCATTTGATAGAGTTTGGACATAATCTTCCGCAGAAAAGCACAATTTTTTCAAATTGCATCTGTCTGTTGATTGCCAAGAACTACAAATGATTTCAGAAATATCATTTTCTTCCAAAATAGACGTAATTTTTGAAGCGAAATTTGCAACCCCGGGACATGAATTACATTCCAGAAAAAAACATGATGGTTGAGGATTTTTACACAAATTCAATTTAAAGCAATCTTTGTAGCTTTCGATTTTGATGTCTGAGTCACTTGTCAATTTTTTAAAATTTACAGCGTCAATCATCATTTTAAAATTTTGATGAATAACGCAAACGCAAACACTGTGTGTGCCTGATGGACCAGCACAAACACAATTCTTTGGACGAATTTCTGCAAATTTTGTCAGTCCTATAGGAAATTCAGGATATTCTTCTTTGAATTGTGATAAGAGGTAAAACTTCCAATTTTTCCAAATTTTTTGGAAAGTATTTGTTCCATTTACCAACTTGATGAATATGACGCTATCACACTAAACAGGACTATATATTAACCTCTAGATGCATACATTTATTCATTCATTAAACATTTAACGAAACTCGGTACTAAGGGGGTTTCGGGACGCTGATTACGAATCTGAGGTCATTTAAAAAAAATTCAAAATGGCGGATCCAATATGGCGGACATAAAAAATAAAAAGTCGTTCAATTGGATTGAAACTCGGTACTCGGGGGTTTCTGAGGTCGCTGATTACGAATAATTTTAAACAAGGGCATTTTTAAAAATTTCGAAATGTTGGAACCAAAATCGCTGATATTGTTATTCGTTCTTAGCGTTACCCGGAAATGGCTTAATCTATAACTTGAAGTTAGTCGACCTGCCTGATTTGAAATGGAATCAGTCATTTGTAATCAGCGACACCAAGAGTACCAAGTTTAAGTTCAATTAAACGACTTTTTTACGTCCGCCATATTGGATCCGCCATTTTGAATTTTTTAAAATTAACCTCGGATTCGTGATCAGCGACCTCAGAAACCCCCGAGTACCAAGTTTCAATCCAATTGAACGAAATTTTATTTTCGATGCCCGCCATATTGGATCCGCCATTTTGAATTTTTTTTTAAATGACCTCAGATTCGTAATCAGCGTCCCGAAACCCCCGTAGTACCGAGTTTCGTCAAATTTTTAATGAATGAATAAACGTATGCATCTAAGGGTTAATATATAGTCCTGTTTAGTGTGATAGCGTCATATTCATCAAGCTTGTAAATGAAGCAAATACTTTCAAAAAAATTTGGAAAAATTGGAAGTTTTACCTCTTATCATGTACTAAAAGAACCCAAAGTTAGAGAATTGTAAATAAATTTGTATAAACTAGAAAAAACTTTTTGTGATTTTTACGAAAAATTACATGTATTTTCCATTTAAAATTTCAGTCGACTAGAGGCACGTGTTAATATTGTTCGATCTGCTTCAAACTTTCAGGAAATTTTTTTTTATACCTTGATTAATTTTTTGGGGTGAGACCGAAGATTTGGAAACATCGCCCAAATAAGAACCACCCTAATATTAGGTCGACATCTTTCGATATCTGAGTTGAAAATTTTTACATACTTGGGATATAAATGTTTGCTTATTGTAACGACTCTTTATGCCGTTCTTATAGGGCCTTTTTGGGTCTAAAATTTTTGACAAGTCGAATCAAGCTCTTTTCATTCATTTATCATTCATTTAAGTGTTTTATCTCCCTGGTTCTTTAGAAGAAAAGGGTCTATTTTGTCGATCCTTTGCAAATGTTAGAAATTCTTGCTATTTCTGAGTTTCTTGCAATATTATGGTTTGATTTTGGAATAAGCAATTAATTACAATCTTTATTTCCGTTTTTCTTAAAATGAAATTGTTGGGTTTCTAAACTTCAAAATTTTTCTTCTCATCGAATTTTTCACCAAAATCTTATAAGACTGCTCAACCTTTTCCAAATTTTGCAAGGAATTCGTACATATAGATGAGTCCAATAGTGCCCTTTTCATGTGGACGTCCACATATTAAGGGAACTTGAACCATAATGACGTCACAGTTTGTGAAAAGCATGTGTTTTAAAGCTATGACGTCATAATGGTTTAAATGCCCTTAAAAAGTTGACTTTTTTTTGCGCTGATATAGTTAAACTAGAATATCTATCGAACCCGATCAGCTAGGATTTTGTTCTAAACAGATTTTGACACTCTGAACATACACAAATAAAACCGAACTTACAGATTTTGCGTTCATTTTTAGGGTTTCGTGGCCAAGGGCCAAAACCCTTATAGCGAGACTTCGGTGTCCGTCCGTAGTTTTTAAGTCTTGAGTCTTATGTCTTAAGGCTTAAGTCTTATGTTTTATGTCTTAAGGCCTTACGCCTTACGTAATGGTTGCCATAGCAACCGTTGCTATGGTAACGGTTGTCATAACAACCATCGCCATGGCAACCGTTGCTATGGTAATTGATAAATTATTATTTATTTATCATTTTACGCCACGAAACCCTATGATGTAGGCGCATGGCGCCTGCTTCTCCGACTGATTTTTATGTAACCTAAAACTCCCAGGAGTCTGGTGTGATATCTTATCCTTATAGCTACAAGGAAAAAAAGTTTCAAAAAAATTGCTAACAATGTCGAAAAATAGTTGATCATTTCACATGGAATTTCTCAATAGAAAATTATATAAACAGATACAAAACAGAAAAACTTACTAAAAATACACTTACATTTATTGGTGAGAAAATTTATAAATCTTAAAAGGAAAGACTAATAAAACAATGTGATTACGAGATACCAGATACTTGATAAACAGAGATTTATCCAAAAGCTACTAGATTAACAGATACTAGAATTGATAGAATAAAAGATAAATATGGCAGATACAAAACAGAAAACTTTACCAAAAATACACTTATATTTATTGTTTAAAAAAATATAAATACATAACAAATTTAGATGAAAAGCTGAATGACCTTCTTTACATTCTTT
The DNA here is from genome assembly GCA_032873175.1 of Leptopilina drosophilae. Taxonomy (NCBI): domain Eukaryota; kingdom Metazoa; phylum Arthropoda; class Insecta; order Hymenoptera; family Figitidae; genus Leptopilina; species Leptopilina drosophilae. The sequence goes on along the minus strand of CM065480.1, from coordinate 16,187,404 downwards.
ACAAGATGAATAGATGATTCTTTCGAGAGGTTTATTGCTCAGGAAATCAATGTAATATTCTGTTTGGATTCTGAATTCTAGTCTGTCTCTGGAACTTGACGTTGTAGTGTAAAACATTAAAACGTCGTTGAACGCATTGGTTTGCAAAGTTATTTGCTTTTCATTCAAATTTGTCGTTGAAGAGAGCAATCTGTCGATCTAACGCGTTATATCGTCGAAGTCCGTAGAAGTCAGTTGGATTCAGTTCGATTTTGTAGAGAACTCGATTCCCAACGCAAGCAATCGAAAGGATTCAATGGTTCTACGTCGATGCTTCTTCACATTGCGCATGCGTCGAGATGCGCAGATATAAACAGTATGTAGTGTTTACTTGTCAAAATCTCAAAGTTTTGACAGTATTTTTTACTAAAGATGCCAGGTAAGCAAATTATAATATTAATATCAAAGTACATAATATTAAAGTATTTTTATAGTTTGCATGCTTGTGAAGCGTAACGTAACTCTTAATTTCGCATTTAATATTTGAAAATGTGGGACGTATTCTAAAGTAATTTTCTTAACAAAAAAAATAGGTTATGGTTGTAATATTCTTATTTGCTTAATTAAACATTCTTTTTTAACAATCTTAAAATCAGAAACAATTTTTATTATTTATGTTATATGCAATAATGACAAACATAAGTAATTCTCTCTATAAAACATTTTTATTTTAAAACACTTTGAACTTTACTATTTTGTTAGATGATGCTAATAAATTTTGCTTTAACCCGTCAGATTTTATGACTTATGATAAATATATTTTATTATTGTTTAATCATTATTTTGAATTTACCTAATTAAAAATAATTAAGTTAATATTTCTAATGTAAATGTAATTATGTACCCATTAATTATCAATGATTCTATTTCCAATTATAGACGCAATGACTACTAAAGACAATTTATTTTTGGAAAAAATTTTTGGGATCCATTTCAAGAACCCAGGCACTTTTAAATTTATGGAAAGAGAAAAAGTGCTCCTGATGAAGTTGATCAATGTTCTTAAAAATAAGGATATCGAATTCTGGTCACCCAGTTCTACTCGTGGTACTAGTGAATCTCTAGTGACAGTCAAGTTAAAAAAATTCAATGTCAACGATGAAAAAAAATTAAAGCGGAGTATTTCGACGAGTATAACAAATTTTAAGAAGAAATCACGTTTAATGAATAAACAAATGGAACAAACTTTGGATGGCAATGTTGATATTGATATTAATATGAGTGCAGCCTATAAAGATAAATCTCAGGCGACAGTCGAATATACAGCTGTCATCTGATGTCCACTTTGTGTTGATAAAGTTAATTTGAAAAAGACTAACGAAGGAACAAAAGCCTCTAAATGGGTAACTTTAAACTTTCTTCGACACTTAAAAGTTAATTCTATGTATGAGGATGATGATTCTTCTGCGACTACAAAAAAAAGGTAGATGATTGTACATTAATGCTGAGAAATAATGTTTAAATATTCACATCGAATTAAAATGCTGCTTGTACACATAATTTTCTTTTAAATATAAAATCGCAGTTTACAATAAAATAAGTTTTAAAGTTCTATTTACAACGTAGGTAGTTTGGCTAGTAACACTGGTTTCTTTCTAGTAACTGTAGATTTGATAGCAAGTTTTACTAAAGAAGATAATCTTATCAATTGATAAGTGACTTGACAGTTTCATATGACAGAAAAACTTGCTTTTTCTAACTAGTACTTTTGACACGTCACTGATCAGAAAAACTTATCACAATCGTATTAAGAATTCACGGCGGATCTTAATTAACTTCAACCCAAAAGTTCTTGCCCAGATCGGTTCTTTCTTGGTTTTGTTTCAGGGATGCCCCCTGATGATTTTAAGCAAAAAATAAAAAAATCGGTTGGGCCGTTTTTAAAAAAACTGATTTTTAACATTTTTGAAAGAGGTTAATCAACCTTTTTTTCCTAAAATGAGTGCAAATAATCGCCGCATCTACTCGAGTCATTAAAAATGATATCAGAGAATAGGTGCTAGGTACTGAGTATTTTTAAGTAACTTTATATCAGAAAAATTAATTAAAAACAGTGAAAAACGGGTAAAAATGAAGTTTTTTTAATATTACTCTCTCCTAGTACATATACACCTAAAATGCCGTACAGAAGAATTAAAGAGTATAAAATTTGGAAGAAAACAAAAAAAATAGAGTAATTTATCATTAAATCTTTTCGATTTATGACCTTCTAAAATCAGATGTTAGCAAAAAATATCAAAAAAAATTTTTTATTTTAGTTTTCGAAAAATAAAAAGTGTTAGTGTATCTACGACATATATTACTGAAAATAAATTGAAGTAGACTAAATTCTAAGTAAATTTGTCGTTGAACTATCATTCTATCTCTAATAGGATCGGAGTTACGATTTTTTTAAAATGGCCCTTTTAGGATTTTTTAAAATCATTTTTTTAAATTGTTACATTTTGCAGGATGTTGATTGTAAAAATGCTCTTATCATTTGATTTTATTTTATATTTTAAAGAAATAAAAGCCGAATTAAATATTTAGAAACAAAAACTTTTAATGAACATTAGGAAAACAATAATAACTTTTGGAAACTCCGCTAACGGTTACGAAGTAAGCAAACAAGATTACTGTTTTCCTAATGTTCATTAAAAGTTTTTGTTCCTAAATATTTAATTCGGCTTTTATTTCTTTAAAATATAAAATTAAGCCATATGATAAAAGTATTTTTGCAATTAACATCCTGAAAAATGTGACAATTAAAAAAAGATTTTAAAAAAATCCAAAAAGGGTCATTTTAAAAAAATTGTAACTACGATCCTATTACAGATAGAATGATAGTTCAACGACGAATTTACTTAGAATTTAGTTTACTTCAATTTATTTTCAGTAATATATATGCGGCAGATACACAAAACACTTTTTATTTTTTAAAAACTACAATAAAATTTTTTTCTCGATATTTTATTGCTAACATCTGACTTTAGAAGGCCATAAATCATAAAGGTTGAATGATAAAGTACTCTATTTTTTTCGTCAAAATTTTATACTTTTTATTTCTTCTATAGGTCATTTTAGGTGTATATGTACTGGAAGAGAGTAATATTAAAAAAACTCAATTTTTTACCCGTTTTTTACTATTTTTAAATAATTTTTCTTATATAAAGTTACTTAAAAATACTCAGTACCTAGGACCTATTTTCTGATATCATTTTTAATGACTCAAGTAGATGTGGCGATTATTTGCACTCGTATTAGGAAAAATAAGTTGATTAACCTCTTTCAAAAATGTTAAAAATCATTTTTTTAAAACGGCCAACCGATTTTTTTATTTTTTGCTTAAAATCATTGATGATTTTAAGCAAATCGGTTGCCCCCTGATATCAGGGGGCATCTTAGAAACAAAACCAAGAAAGAACCGATCTGGGCAAGAACTTCTGGGTTGAAGTTAAATAAGATCCGCCGTGAACTTCTTTTCAGAAAATATCTAGACGTTGATTAGAAAAATTAGCTCAGAATCCACTTAAAAAAATAGCGCATTACTAATCAGATAAAATTGACAAATTCTACTAAGAGCAATATTTTTAAATTTGTAGAGTTACTGGACAGAAAATCTTGACACATTTAAAATAAAATTTTTGCGTCCTATTGAATTTAGTTAGCAAAAATAACCACGAACATTAAATGATGCTTAACAAACTGCTAAATCCTCAAACTAAAAACTTGTTTTAAGCAACAAATAAAACTGTAAAAAAATTCATTTAAAAAAATTTTATAAGATTTAACAAATTTTTCTAAAAAAAATTTTAAACAAAAATTGTTGTTCCATAAATTTTGTTGTTGAATTTTTTGACTTGCTTACGCTTACGCTAGTGTTAATAGAAGTGGAAGAGATAATGTAAAGATGGTTACTGGGGGGGGGGTTAAAAATATGAAAATAAACTTACTTGATACTTAAAAGGCCCTAAAACTAACAAGCAAAATTGTAAAGAATCTTTCAAATAAAATTATTATTATTTATTATTTTTATTATTACAATTATTACGTAACATTTAAGATAAAAATCAAAACATTAATGCATTATTTTTTAACAACAAATGTTGACAAAAACAGTTTTTTGCAAATTATGTAACTAGATTTTTCAAAGTTTCAAATATTTTAAATTTTTGTATTTATGTATTTTATTGCATAAATAAATAAATAAATAAAATAATTAAATAAAAATTAATATTTAATTGTATCTTTAGTATTTATATTAAGTTATTTTTTGATAACATTATGTTATTATAATATTCTTTACTAAATAAATATGCATAAAATTACTGTTGCTAAAGAATAATAAGGTTTTTTAATTATCAAGATTTCGAGACTCCTCGAGAAGACAATAGAAACGAAGACAGCGACTCCAGTAAAAGCATCACGACAGTTTCTGAAAACCGATCTGGAAATATTCTTGGACTTATATCCGATCTCCTCGCAGAATCTATTAATCTAACAGTGATGTTAGATAGAGCTGTGAATGTTAACGCTTCCTGCCAATCTCATACATAGCAATTAGCTGAAACCGAAAGTAGAAAATCATCTCAAGGTAAGAAATCGACTCTCTTGAATTTACTTATTAGATCTCAGAAGGAGCAAGATGAATAACGTGATAGCCGTGGATATCGATATGAAGATGTTTTAAAAAAAGTAAAAAGCATACTATTTTCTCGTTGGTGGTAAAATTCTTTATGATTCGATATATGCAAATCTCCCTGTGCCACACATGAGCACAATTTGTAAATAAATCTACCATAATGCCGAGCCATTAATGAAAGGTGAATGTCGAGTTATAGATTTAAAGGCATTTTTGGAAGCGAGAAATCTACCGCCGTTCGTATGGTTTACCCACTAACGCCCAGACGGGCGAGAAATTTCACTGCACTTTGAGGACCTGGTTTATTACAACAATGGATACAAAAAAATTTACACATATTTTTAACGTAAAATTTACTCCTCTTTCAGATTCTTATGTTAAAATTTGTAAACAACAAATTGTTTAAAAGTAATAAACAATTTTTTCCAAAAAAACACGATTTTTCGAGAAAAAAATTTCTTTTCACCCTTAGCTAACAAACCCTGAAGAGGCTAATTTTTTTCAAAATGGCGGACGAAAATATGGCCGCAAAAACCTTAAAATGGCTTAAATATGAAACATAGTGCTCCAACTTTTTTGAGTTACCGAAATCGACTGAAACTCGTTACTCGGGGATTATTGGGGTCGCTCATTACGAATATAATGTTAATTTTCAAAAATTCAAAATGGCCGATCCAATATAGCGGCCAACTTTTTTAAAAATGACTCCACATTGCTTGGAATTTGTTACTTGTGGGATTTGGGGTCACTGATTACGAATATGATATTATTTTTCCAAAATTCAAAATGACGGATTCAATATGGCAGACGAATTTTGTAAAAGTGACTTCCCATTGCTTAAATAGTTATGGACCATTTGCCGGTGAATAATTCGCCGTTGCCCGACTCTTACCGCGTGGAGGTGGACATAAAAGAGTCTTTTATTTTTTGCTTTTTTGTATTTTTTTTTGTTTTTTAAATATTTTTTTTGTTTTTTTATTTTTTACTTATAAAAAATGAAAAAAATTATAAATCCGCCATATTGGATTCGTCATTTTGAATTTTGAAAAAATAACATCATATTCGTAACCAGTGACCACAAAAACCCCCGAGTAAGAAATTTCAAGCAATATAGAGTCATTTTTAAAAAGTTGTCCGCCATATTGGATCCGACATTTTAAATTTTAAAAATTAACATTATATTCGTAATCAGCGACCCCAATAACCTCCAAAAAAACGAGTTTCAGTCGATTTCGGTGACTCAAAAAAGTTGAAGCACTATGTTTCATATGTGAGCCATTTTTTAGTTTTAGCAGCCATATTATCGTCCTCCATTTTGAAAAAAAATTGGCTTCTTCAGGGTTTTGTAGCTAAGGGTCCATGGACGCGATATTTTGATGTTTTGAAAGCATCCATTTGCATTTTTCTGGTGAAAATGCGGATGAAAAGAAATTTTTTTCTCGAAAAATCTCTGCTACTTCCGCGAAAGTGATTGAGAACTTCTTTCTTAACAATACCCTGGCATCATCACTGTATTTTGTAATGGCGCAGCCAGTACATGACGATGCTCCTGCTTTTTGCCTCATGTTATTTGGAACGGACAATAGATTTATTACGGAGCATGTTCTTAAACGCTGGAATTACGTTCGAAAACTTCTTCTCAAGCAAGGGATTCATGTAGTTGGGGTGTCATCCGACGGCGATTCTCGTTTATTAAAAGCGATGCGCATAGAAACAGGATTTGGTTTGCTAAAACCAGATTTTTCAAAGATCGGAATTAACTTCGAAATACCCGAGTTTCATGTTAAATTTATGCCTGATTTTCTTTGTACTTAGGACACTGTGCATATAGATGGGAAACTATCATTGATTATGCCTATGAGAAACCATTTCGTTTCGTCGGGTCATTTGAATGTTCTAATTAATCTCGTTTCAAAAGACAAACATTTGTTGAATCCCTCTGACATCTCACCGGGAGACAAAATGTATTTCGCTTCAGTGATCAAAATTTGTAATCCTCGAGTTTGGAATTTATTAGAGATTAACGTTCCGGGTAGCGAAAGTACGATTGCATATCTGCAAGTCATGCATTATGTACTGATTTAGTCGCGCATGGATCAGAGATCATTTGGATTATTCCTTGATTACAGTTTTTTTACCGTGGCAATTCGGAAGTCAGCAGTGTGAAAGTTTTTATAGAAACTTACGATCTATGACGACAACATTTTTGACAGTGGTCAATTTCACACTTTTAGAAGCAATCCATCGAATTCAGTGCATTCAGTATCAAGCTGACATTTCCGTTGAGGATTTTGAATCAAAAGGCGAAACATTATTTTTCCCCCGTACTCGTCATTTGAATACGAATTATGAAATTCAAGAAAATAAAATTCTCTCACCAACTGCAAGACTTCCCAGTACCGATTCCACACATCTTAATTATTCTGACATCAAAAAAATTCTTTCTTTTGATAAAAAATCAGCTTACAAAGACATTTCTCGGTTCGGCATGAAAATCGATATGAAAGAAGCAGAGGATATTCAAATTCAGAATTTGAAAACTGACTTGATTGTCTAAAACAAAGATACAACCCCAGATTCAGAAAATTCTGAAGTCGAAAACGATTCTGCATTATTTGATGAAAGTGTGGAAAATAATATGAACGACCAAATTGATGAAGAAACCGAGGATGACATGAAAATTCTTCTTAATTTGAATGGAGAAATTGAACTCCCATTTAAAAAAGAATTCTTAAATTAAAACCTGATGATGAATGCACAATAGTTGCAGATGCTTCCGGTAATGAATACGTAGTAAGAAAATCATCTATATGTTGGCTTATGAACAGGGAAAAATCAATGTTGAGTAGCGATTGACTAGAAAGGGTCAAAACCTCTAACTATCAAAAGCTATCTTAACTTTCTAGAACGTCTAATTCTGGTCATATCGATTCTCCAATTGTTTGTAAAGAAATTTTCATTGGGGATTAGGGACTGTTTAAAAAATCAATAGCTCGAAATGTTTACTAGGGATGGTTTTAGATTTCAGTTATATGGAGGGAAATACATGGAATAGTCTCAAATATTCAAATAATTTCACAAATATTTCAGGAAATATAAAACCTGTTGGGTTACTATGTCAATGGTATAATATTGATAAGAAAGGTAAATAATAATTTACCTTTTTTTTTTCTTTCTTACCAATTAACGTTTCTGTCCACGGATACATTTGTATTGATTCTTACAGAATAACGTTACCTTACCCAGACAAAGCTCAATATAACATAAGTTTCAAGGAAGATGTATGTCTTAAATTTAAGAAAGAAATAGCAGTATTAGTTGAAAATAAAACAAGAAGAAAGTCAAAAAGTCGTAAATTTTCGAAGAAATAATAAAATATTTATTAGGAATAAGTGTTAAAACTATTTTCGAAATCGATAAAAATTAATTGCGTACCTGATTGTTATAAGTTTTCTATGGAAAAAAATAAGTCACGTTCAATTTTAAATTTTTTATATTAACGAATACCAAAGTTATTGAGAATATTATTAGTTGTAAGAAAATATTTGTACGAAAAATAAGCGAATCGCAAAATGATAAATCATGTCACAATCGCGCGATCCCGGCTGTGCCTTTTGTAAATTTTGAATTTTCAATTTTTTTTCTTTATTAGATGTAAGACGTTATTGTTGGAAAATTTCATTTTCAGTTGTGAATTTTTTTATATCAACAAAAACTAACAAATCAGTAAAAACTTTATTATTTCCAATAAGATAAATTGTTAAGAAATTTGTCATTACCTTACAATAAAATTTTGTTTATTCAAAAAGTTATAGAATACTTATATGTGTTTTAGGGAAAATTTTGTAAAATATTTTACATAAATTTACTAGAATAATTTTATAAATAATATTTCTGTTTATTATTATTATAATTAATTATTAAAAATAATTAATTAATAATTTTCTTATTATTATTAATATTATTATTCTTCCTTAATCAATTGAATTTCTGCTTGGTTTCTAAAGATTATTGCAAAGAATTTGATACTTCACAGTTCATTCATTATTTTATTTTGAAATCTCAAAAGCAAGGTAGTGTTACCAAATCTTCGACTGCAGCTGAATACGTAGCTTTGTCCGAATCAGTAAGCGAAATCAGGGTAATTTTAAATTTGTTAAATGACTTTAAAATAAAACTAAATAAACCGGTAAAAATTTACGAAGATGACTCTAGGGACATTGCTATTGCAAATTTTGGAAATTTGACGAAAAATTCGAAATATATCGAGGTACACTACTATTTTGTAAATGAGTGTTGCGAAAAAGGAATTATTAGAATTATTAAAGTCGAATTTGAGAAAAATATTTCCGATATTCTAACAAAGGCCCTGGGAAGAAATAAATTCGTAACATTTAGACAAGCCTTGAGAATTATTTAAATTCAATATTAAAATTAAAAGTTTGTTTTTTTTAGCATAGATTTAAGGAGGAGTGTTAGAATAAAAGAAATAAATTTCTGCTCCAAAGTATCTGAGACAGTATGTGTGAATGTGCGCACGCAATGATGTTATATACTAAGATGATTGTACATCGAGTTGATGAGTCAGTCTCTAACCAAGCACGATGTAATCAATTGTGTAACCGACTAAGGGCCTAATTACTAGATTATGTTTAATAAACTTAATTATACTTATTGTTCTGATATTAAATAACAATTAATATTTATTTAACTCTCCTCAAATTCTAACATAATGATTTAAGAAATGGTACAAAATATAATAATTTCACAAATAAAAATCTAACAAAAAAATTAATTTTATGATGTTGTAAACATGGCGAAGTCATTCTTGAAGATTTACCTGCACCTCAAATCATATTACAAAGTTTATTTGAAAGCACCCACAAATTATCTAGGCATTTTTTCATAATATACAACCATACATTAATTCATTTGGTTTTGCTTCTTTCAACGCTAACTTAGTTAATTTTAAAAATAGACGACCAGGACCATATTGTTTTAAAATACATGGTCAGGTTTATTATCAAATGAATACATCTTTGTATGCAGAAAGAAACGATACTTCTTTATTTGGACAGTCATTTATTGTTGATCAAAACGAAGCTTTCGATACTCGTTGTAAGAATAATGTTCAATTAAATCGATATATTGTTGACGCAATTGATACTGTCCTTAGAGATTGTAACTTATTTTCACAGTCCTACCGTACGATGCATGAAGAAATTAAAAAAATTATTGTAAATAATGCAGAAATTGAACCTAAGATGCATTTATTATTTTCTTTAAGGCCTGGGTTAGATAGTAGACGTTATAATTTACAAAGTGTCAATGAAGTTGCAGCAATTTTTACTGCAATTGATGATGGTGATATTCCATAACCATATGTTACCGTGTATAATAACAATACAACAATTTTGCAATATGGGCATATCTCTAGAACTTTTAAACTTTTAAGAATTAAAAAAAAATTTCTTTTTTCAAGCCACATTCTTGAAACTAATTTTATTGTCTTATGTATTGATAAAATAATAGGAAAACCCTTGCGATATTCATTTTTAAACATTGTTACCCCCCCCGTCTATAAATTTAACCCAAAGAAAATGATCCAAATTGCATAGCTTCCTCACATAGTCGGATTTTTACATCAATCAGTATTTAGAGGTTTTTGGGGTCGCTGATTACAAATATGATATTAGTTTTTGAAAATTCGAAATAGCGGATCCAATATGTCGAACGAAAATTAAAAAACGTTATGGATTTTTACAAAATTGTATATCCAGGGGTTTTTGGAGTTGCTGATTATGATTCTGAAGTCGGATTTCAAAAATTCCAAATGTCGGATTCAATATGGTGGATGAAAATATAAAAAATGTTTTAATTTGCACAGAAGTGGGTGTGAAGGTGTTTTTAGGATCGCTGAATACACAGGTCAACAAAAAAGACTTACTTTTTTTATGAGACATCGGAGTAGTTTCCGATGTATTTTTGGATGCTGAACACGATCCCGGGTCCTAAAATGGCCCATCACGTCAGGATTATGACAAAAGTGGGGGTAAAGACCCCAAAAAACGTGCACTACTAGACCCACATTCATAAGACAAAAAAAATATTTTTTTTCAAAAAATGGAGTCGAAAACACCAGACATGTGTATTTTTAGAATTCTTTAATTAACCTCTTGAAATCGCTGGGATTCGCTTACAAATTGTTATTCGAAGGCTTTTGGGGTTCCTGATTACCAATCCGATATCAGTTTTCATAAATCCAAACTGGCGGATACAACCAATTCTTAATTTTGACATCCGATATTCAGTGTCCAAAATACATCGGAAACCACTTGGACATCTCATAAAAAGTAAGCCTGTTTTTGTTAACCTGTGTTACGAATCTGAACTTTGTTTTTGAAAAATTTTAAACTGGTTTAAAAGTGTCATAATCTACCATATTGGATTTTGTAATTAAAATTTTTAATTTTAAAATTATTTCAAGTTCGTAATCAGCAAGCCAGAAAACCCTAAAATGTCAAAAGACATTAAAATCTGATAATTTAAAAAAAATTCGTTTGCTATTTTGGATTTTCCATATACAATTTTTTTAAACTAACTTTAGATTAGTAAGATTAGACCCTAGAAAACTAAAAATAATAAAGTTTAAGCAAGTTTGTGAGTTTAATGCTTTTTTCTTTATGAAACAATGTGTATGCTAGAATCAGCTCATATTCTTTCTTAAATATATTTTTTCTATAAATAGTGTAGAGGTTAACAATTTTTTTGTATACTTTTATAATGTGCGTGAAGGGATTACAATGAGTTAAAAGTGTTTAGAAATCAAATTCAACATGTGCCCGTCAAAAATGTAGGTTCTTATTATGAGTTTCGTTTTGAAATTTAATGTTTGAAGTCATCGCATTTCTTATATATAAGTGGCACATATTCCTGTAAGGCTTTAAATCACTTCTTATTGTATAGACAATGTAATCCTGTTATATGGTAAGTTGAAAATCTTCGTTAAAAAAGTTATCTCAAGTTAATTACTAAGTTGTCGAAATTTAAGAAAAGTTGTCTCGCAAGTTTGCAGGTACCCCATTTTTATCTTAATTGAGGCACATCATTGTCTCAATGATTTTTTGGTTCCTTGTACCCTCAACTACTTCCAATGTAATTCACAAAATATATAATGCCTCGTTAAAAAAGTTATACCACATAAACTGAAAAAACAGTCAATGTCACACACCAGAAACTGTCAATTTCGACACTATAACTTATTTTTGGCGCCCCCTACCAAATTAAAAATGTTATTAAACACAAGGTATATTTAAAATGGACAATAATTTATGAAATTATGGTACTGTAAAATTATTTTTATCATTTTTAACATATAATAATAAGCGGATACATAAAGTTTAAAAGTTCTAGAGATATGCTCATATATAAGTTCTATGAATCCCAATGTTGAGCCATGTATACTTTATTTTGTCCACATGGCATAAGAGGTTGGGACAAAAACCTGGCCTAAGCTAACACAAACAAACATGTATTAAGAGCTGCATACATAAGACATAGAATGGCTTCTACAGACAACAATGTATTTTTAAAGGGTGGAAGTCTATTTCAGCAATAGATTGTCGACAGTTATGAGAAAATAGGAAAAGATAAAAAATTTTGTATTTACAGTATTTAACAAAATATTTTTTTGTAATACAAAAATATTTTTTTGTAATACAAAATTAGTAGAAATATTTATACTAAATAGAATTCTAATACGTAAATTAGTTTCCCTCCAACAAAATTAAAAAAACGACAAACCATTTCGTGCTTATAAGGTAGTTATTACCCCTTAAGTTAAAAGAAATTTTTTTTACGTTATGTTATAACATTGTGAAATTTAACTATTGTTAAATATATTGAAAAGTGATTAACAATAATATTTATAATCTCATTATAAAAATTATAGAATAATTTGAAATTTTCTTCTCTTCTCAGAAAAACATTATAATAAAAAACATTTATTTGAATACTGAAAAAATGTTATTATTGTTATTTTGTTTAAAAAATTTTTCTTTAAAAACTGATTTCATTTTTATGTTATATTAATATAGTCAATTAAAATAACAAAATGTACTGTTGAATTAACTTTCATTGACATTATCAATCCAAATTAAGAAATGTATTTAATTTGATTTGATTTAAAATCAAAATCAAATGTCGGATCCAATATGGCTGTTGATTTTATTAAAAATTTATCAAATTTGTTCAAAACTTTCCTTCTCTGGATTTTATATGTTGCTGAGTACTTATTTATGGGTTTTCTAATAATATACTAAAATATGAAATTAATATGTAGTTGAATTCAAAAATTTAAAATTAAATTAGAAAAATTAGAATTCAATCCAAAACGACAGAAAAATTTAGCCAACTGGATTATAAATTGTCTTTCAAGAATTTGAAGATTGCTTTTTACAAATATTTATTCGAAAATAGAAAATTTAAATTGTCTGATTGATTTTAAACCCTTTAATAATGCATTACGCTCAAAGGTGTGGTTGCGTTTGAGTACAGTAAAACAGTTAAAGTTTTTCTTGAAATTACTATAAACCCATGCCCGTTTTGTATGTACTTAACCGCTGAAACATTAGAAAATCTTCTGGCAAGGTGCTTTTGAACTTGCTTATTCTTTGCTGCGCTATAATAAACAATTCTTATTCTTTCAAACTTTGCTTTGCTTTGCTTAATTCAAGAAAAACTTTAACTGTTTTACGGTACTCAAACGCAACCACACCTTTGTGCGGAATGCATTATTAAAGGGTTTAAAATCAATCAGACAATTTAAATTTTCTATTTTCGAATAAATATTTGTAAAAAGCAATCTTCAAAATCTTGAAAGACAATTTATAATCCAGTTGGCTAAATTTTTCTGTCGTTTTGGATTGAATTCTAATTTTTCTAATTTTATTTAAAATTTTGGAATTCGACTACATATTATTTTTGTATTTTAGTATATTAGTAGAAAACCCATGAATTAGTACTCAGAAACATATAAAAACCCTAAAACGAAATTTTCGAATAAATTTGATAAATTTTTAATAAAATCAACAGCCATATTGGATCTGACATTTTGAATTTTTTTAAAACTATGGTCATATTTGTAATTAGCGACCTATAAAAACCCCCAAAGGACAAGTTTTGAAAAAATTCAATGAATTCTCGAAAAATTGGCCCCTATATTAGATCCGACATTTAAAATTTTTAAAAACTAAGGTCATATTTGTAATCTGCGTCCTAAACAACCCCAATAGGACAAGTTTTGAACGAATTAAATGAATTCTCAAAATGTTGGCCGCCATATTGGATCCCCTATTTTTAATTTTTTAATTCTTATGACATATTAGTTATCAGCGACCTTGAAACCCCCCGAGTAACCATTTTTGAGCGATTTTAAAGAGTTTTAAAATTTGTCCACCATTTTGCTTCCACTATTTTAAATTTTTTAACTCTAATTAAAATCTGACTTCGGATTTGCATAAAGCGACCCCTGAAACGTTTAAAAAAGTTTCGGCAAATTTTTTTCCTTGGATTTTGTAATTTTTATTAACAATAATATTTGTGGATTTGTGATTTTGTTGACTTTCTTCGCTTGTAATTAAGCCGCCATATTGGACTTTCAAAAACGCCCACCTGATATTAAAAGTACACGAGTGTATGTATTTTTGAAGCCCTTAAACGTATTTATTTATTGCGCCAATTTTTGGTCACAGCTCTGTTTCTGTTGCTGTGGAACGTTATATATATATATATATATATATATATATGGCATTCCATGTCAAGTGATCCAGGTGGAGAAAAATTTTTCTCCAATCGTAGCAAAACTTGGGGCTTTTGTAGTACTAATAGATATAAATTTTTCGTGAAAATATTTTTTACCTAGTCCAATATTTTCCGAGGGGGAGGGGGTTCAATTTTTGGGATTTTCAGTACAATGCTTATTTCAATAATTTTTTACTCTTAAACTATTAAACATGAAAATTTGGCAAGGTACATTTTGGAAAGGTTTTTTCATGCTCTTTCGATTGAAAATAGGCATTTAAAAAAAAATTTTTGGCCCAAAAAAACCAAAATTAAAAATAAATTTTATTTTTTTGGAAAAAGGGCAGCTTTTTTTTTTTTTTTTTTTTAAACGAAAGCTGAGGTTTTTTCCTAAAAGGACATATAAATGAAAAAGTGGGACAAGAATGTTTAAACATTGAAAAAATGAATTTTCTCGTAAAAACCGGGTTTAGAGCGCTCCGGTGAGTAGAAACCTCTGTTTTTCAATGTTTAAACATTCTTGTCCCACTTTTTCATTTATATGTCCTTTTAGGAAAAAACCTCAGCTTTCGTTAAAAAAAAAGCTGCCCTTTTTCCAAAAAAATAAAATTTATTTTTAATTTTGGTTTTTTTTGGGCACTAATGTAATCTTGATTGCCTAATGCGCAGGTATATTTATTATTTTTTTGAGTACTTAACCTCTTCTTTTTATTTTTTGTGAAAATGACATAACTATGTCATTATTGTGAAAAGGACCATAATTAAAATTGCGGTTTATTGTCGAAGATGTGACAAATACTTTCACACAAATGCGACTTGTTATACTCACAAAGTATATAATCCAAGTAATGAGTTGGTTCTCTGTAAAGAGGAATTAATTAAGATGAATTTAAGGAAAGAAAGTGGTACTCGGTAGAAAAAAATTGACACTACAGATAGTGAGTCAATTTCTTATTCTCAATTTGAGCAACTTATGTCTGCCATTACAAGTTATTCAAATCAAGTGTCAGCACTTCGAAAGGAGCAAAGTGACTTAAATTTTGATCTTTGTGAAATTAAAATTAAAATTGGATGTCTACCTGAGTGACAGAAAAAAATTGAGGAAACCTCTGTGAAACTTAATGATATTGCTCAACAAACAAAGGAATTAAGTATCAAAGTGTCAAAAATTTCTGAAGTTAATGAGTCCCTAAAAGAACAAGTAGTGGAACTTCAAAGTGATCGTGAAAAACGTAATATGTGCTTGATGAGAACTGAGGTCAAGCAATGTGCAGACTCGGTGGTTATTTCGGGTTTGCCAGAAAGTAGTGAAGAAGATTTGAGACAGCTTGTTTGTTCGATTGCCTCTGTCCTGAAAGTTATACTTGCTTCAGTGGAAATTATTGATACATAAAGTATGGCTGCTAGAAATACTTCAGTGGCATCGGCAGAACCACTGGAGGTTAAAAATCGCTCACTGTCAACCAAAGTTTGTTCTTCTTTGCCGAAATGTCGTGTATATGTAAAAATATTACCTTCATATTACCTGCATATTTACCTTCTGATTTTTATAACTTGCTCAAAAAAGTCAGAAATAAGGCGAAACTCTTGCAATACTGATACGTGTGGCACAAACAATGTACAATATTTGTGAGCCGTGTTGATAGAGGGGAAGTTATTAAGATAATTTCCAATGAGGACCTGGATTTATTGAAGAAATGACTACCACCTGTGCTTACTCATCCTCTGCCTTCAAGTGTAATGGCCATATGCTCTGGTTCTTCTAGAGCTACTGAAGTTTTATCATTAAGGATTTGCCATATTAACATAAATTCGCTTAAATCAAATATAAATATTTTGAGGGCTTATTTGTTACCAAATGAATTTCATGTTGTAGCCTTAAGTGAAACGTGGTTAACTGAAGAGATTAGAGACAGTATGGTAAAAATTAATAATTATAATTTGATACGCAGAGATAGAAAAGAAAAGCGAGGTGGTGGAGTTGCGGCATATGTGAGGAGTGATTTTAAGTTTGGGGTTCTTCATTTATATCCTGGTAAGTTTGATAATGAACCAGAGTACGTTATTATCGAAATTAATAATTAATATCATTAAACCACTTCTTTTTACTGTGCTTTATCGAAGACCAAACGGTAATAACCTTGAAAATTTTGATTATCATTTTACAAGATTTATTAAAGCATATGATAATATAATAATATGTGGAGATTTTAATTACGATTTAAACAAAAATTTATCTGAATCTGGTTATCTCAGGTCTTTTCTTAAATCTTTGAATTTTTTTGTTGTTCCATATGCTGCCACTCACCACACAAGAAATTCTGATTCTTGGCTAGACATATGTGTTCTTGATGATGAAAGTAAAGTAATTTCTTTTTATCAGTCTCATGTTCCTTTTGTTGCGGGACATGAACTTATTGAATTAACTTATAAATGGAAATTTAATGTGCAAAAGTGTTCTGTGAGGTTATGTCCAAATCTGAAAGGAATTAATGATATTGCTTTTTTATCAACTCTTAGTAATGTTGACTGGGATGATTTTTTGCAACTCTTTTCAGTTGATGATAAGTTAACTTTTATTTGTAATGTAATTAATGCAGCGTTAGATGAGCACGCACCTTTTAATACTTTTAAAATAAAGAAAAATAAATTATGCCGATGGATGAGTGTAGAAATTAAGGATCTTATTAAAGAAAGAGACTCTGCTTTTCGAGCACGGAAGAGAGTAGAAGATATTGCAATTAAAAATAAATATAAAACATTAAGAAATAAAGTTCAGTTTTTGGTGAAAGAGACGCGTGATTGCTATAATGCAGACAGACTGCAGGGAATGACAGACCAGAGAGATCTGTGGAATAAATTGAGATATCTTGGTGTTGTAGAGAAAAATATAAATGATTCTCCACTCACGTTTACTGTAAATGAAATTAATGATTATTCTTTAACTATTTGTGGAAATCAGTCTTTTAATATAACGCCTCAGCTGCTCTCGGATCTCTTTATTGATGTTGATTTTGATGATAGCATTTTTTATTTTCGAGATATTGGTCCTTCTGACATATTAAATGCTTTAAAGGGTATAAAAACTGAAGCGCAGGGATTTGATGGTCATTAGATCAGCATTATAAAAAAAGCGATGTCAGTTTTTCTTCCTTTTGTGCTTCAACTTTTTAATCAATCTCTGCAAACCTCAGTCTTTGCTGATGAATGGAAGAATGTTCTTATTAAACCAGTTAATAAAGTTAAGATTCTACATCATCCTGGGGAGTATAGACCGGTTGCTATTCTGTGTGGTCTGTCAAAGGTTCTTGAGAGGTGTGTGCATGATCAGCTAATTGAATGTAGACTTTTACTTAAAATTACTGATGACATTCTTTATGCTATTGATAACAGGATAGTAACTATAATTATCTTCTTTGATTTTAGCAAGGCCTTTGACATGGTCCTTCACAGTCTATTGTTATTAAAATTAAAGTCTTTTGGTCTGTCAGTGTCTGTTTTGAGATGGTTTGCGTCCTACTTGTCTTGCAGAAGTCAATGTCTAACCACAGGGTTCGGTATTGGGTCCTTTACTATTTATACTTTTCACAAATGATTTAAGGAATATTCTTAAGCATACAGAGCATATGTATTTTTTGATGATCTGCAAATCTATGTACATTGTAGTCTTAATGATTTAAAAGAAAGTGTGGTACTGATTAATAAGGATGTAAAAGATGTTAACGTTTGGACAGAGTCAAATAAACTTAAAATAAATCTAAACAAAAGTTATTGAATGATAATTAGTTCATCCTAGAATTTTAACAGATTGGACTTAAATCAGTGCAGTACCATTAAGATAAATAATACAGTCATCCCTTATATGCAGCTTGTTAAGAACTTGGGAGTTATTATTAATCCAACTATTTCTTTTGAAAACATGTTAGTAACATTTGTAGAAAGGTTTATGCAACATTGCAACAATTTAAGGCAAATAGAAATGCTCTGTCTATTAAATTTAAAACACAGCTCGTCTTTTCTTTGATATTACCTCATTTCGACTAAAGCTGTGCTGTTTATAACACAGACACACAAAAAGTTGTCTGTTCTTTGAACCAGACATACATATATAATAGTAATTTTGCCCGCTGAAAACGAATCTGAAGTCAGAAATGCTCCATCACCCTCAGTTTTTTTAAATCGACAAAACTACCCTTAAATTCAAATTTTAAAGTAAAAAAATTCAATAACAGATTTCTCTCTAAAACAAAACAATAAATTTATCTACTTTTGCTACAACAACTCAGAAACAATGTCAACATTGCTTAAACACCCTTTGTTTTTTATTAAATCGAAAAAACTACCCCTAAAATGTGAAAATTAAAAATTGTTATATTAAAAGTAAAAACCCGCATTGGTTATGAAAACAACAAAATAAATTTATGTACTTCTCTTTAAAAATTTTCAAAGCAATATCAAAATTACTTTATCACCCCCTGTGTTTTTAAATTGAAAAAACCACCCCTAATATGTAAAATTCTAAATGTATAATAAAAAAAATTGAAAATCACATTCTTTTTCAAAATAGAACAATAAATTTATGTACTTTTCTTTCGACAACTCAAAAACAATGTCAAAATTGCTTCATCACCCTCTGTTTTTTTTAATTTGAATAACCAACCCTTAAATTTACAAACTAAAAAAATTAAAAACCACATTGTTTTTTAAAATAAAACAATAAATTTATGTACTTCTCTTTCGACAACTCTAAAGCAATGTCAAAATTGCTCCATCACCCTCTGTTTTTTTTAAATTAAAATACCAACCCTTAGATTCACAAAATAAAAGTTTAAAGTAAAAAAATTAAAAACCACATTGTTTTTCATAATAGAACAATAAATTTATGTACTTCTTTTTTAACAACTCAAAAGCATTATCAAAATTGCTCCATCACCCTTAGTTTTTTCAAATTGAAATAACTACCCCTAATAAGTACACTGAAAGAAAATGTATATAAATAAAATACTAATACTAATAAAATACTTTTACTACAATTACTATAACTGCGAACGGCGTACGGACATCAAAGTCTCATTTTATTAATTTCCGTGCTGGACCACGAAACTTTTAAAATTCATAAAACACTATTAAATATTGTAAGGAATTACTTATGATTATATCGACAACGATATTTGAAGATTTATCAAAAATAAGACTGGTGTCCACAACCGAATCAATTTAAATGCCCACAACTAAACTTGACGATCATTTTAAAATATCATGAAAAAAATTTTCCTTGTGAACATTTTTGTGATACTTGGTATTGGATCATAAAATATAACATATTTACTGTGTTTAATGTTTAAAAATACGTTTTTGTTATATTCATTGTGTCAAAAAATTAATTTATATATAGTAAAAGCGGAGTTGTCTAATCATTTTTGTATTCGCATAGAAAACTACGTTAGGTCATAACATATACGTGATATATGCCAGATTAGAAAAATCTCATTTCTGTCAAAAGTTCTGCGTGGGTGTCCACAACTGAACCATGCCCACAACCGCACCTCTTCCCCTACATTTTGAATTTTACATATTAGGGGTGGTTTTTTCAATTTAAAAACACAAGGGGTGATAAAGTAATTTTGATATTGTTTTGAAAATTTTTAAAGAGAAGTACATAAATTTATTTTATTGTTTTCATAACCAATGCGGGTTTTTACTTTTAATATAATAATTTTTACATTTTAGGGGTAGTTTTTTCGATTTAATAAAAAACAAAGGGTGTTTAAGAAATGTTGACATATTTCTGAGTTGTTGTAGCAAAAGTAGATAAATTTTTTGTTTTGTTTTAGAGAGAAATCTGTTGTTCAATGTTTTTTACTTTAAAATTTGAATTTAAGGGTAGTTTTGTCGATTTAAAAAAAACTGAGGGTGATGGAGTAATTCTGACTTCAGATTCGTTTTCAGCCGGAAAAATTACTATAGGATATGCATGTCTGGTTTAAAGAACAGATAATAATAAACATTATTGTCAATTAAATAAAATTAAAAAATGTTAAAAATGGCATTCCTCTCACCCGTCATTCATCTCACTTTTTTAAATAAAAATTAAAAATTGATATGATTGTCGATTGTTTACAAACTGCTACTGAAAAGTGAACTTAAAATGTATGAAAAATAATTGTTGACAATTGTTAAAAGAGATTTTTGATAACTGTAAGTATTTCAAAATCTATAAAATTTATAGATAATATTAATAAATTATAATTATTTAATAATTTTTTGTAAATAGAAAAATATATAATAAAAAACGCCAGCGCCAAATTTTAACCTCTTAATTTTTTTGTAAATTTTAATTTCAAATATATACTTTAAAAGATAAAAGTTAGCATGATCATGCTATAGAGGTGGTAGATGCTTGAAAGCTCAATAGAATTGACTGCATTTTTCTATAAATAATAATGTTTTTTCTTTTCTCTTTGTAACTCACAAAAAGGAGTATTTCGGGAGATCACCCTTATTTATTCTTTGTCAAATTTTACCTCCTATTTGTCCACTTTTTATTTTAACGAAAAAATTCGTCATTGGGATCAAATTAAAGCTTGGAACCTCTAATTTATTTGCATCATAGCCTTTTTTAAAAATCCAAGATGGCCAATATGGCCTTGAAAAATGTTCTTTAAAAATATAACAATCGGCCTTTTTCAAGGTCATCAAATCATTGCAACTTGCAAAATTAAATTATGTGACCTTTTTGAAGCCCATTAAATTAAATTAAATTCAGATTCGTAAACAGTGATTCAAATAATACTGTAGTGGAAAATTTCGCAAATATTGTCAAAAATTTGTATATTGTCGGCCATATTGGATCATCCATTTTGAAATTTCTATTATGTCAATAAGATAATTATATTATTATTGTAACTATTATATTATTATATCTATTATTTTAGCAATGAATAATGTCATGGAATAGTATATATAGGTCAAATTTGTGTATCTATAAATGTCTGGTTAACTACAACAAAGGACAAGAGGGAGTATAATCGTATTTGTCCTGAGCTTGCGACCTAATACACTGAGAAATACATTTACATACATAGCTGACAACCATATCCGACATATCTGTCAAACGTGAAAGTGCCTGCTGGAATTTGCATGCTGTATTTGGAGAACAGTATGTACGTGATACTATAGTTAAAGGAAAGGTATGCTATTGGACGATTCTCATCCTAAATTCAAACATCGAAAAGCATACTTCACATTAATTAAGATAGAGAGAGAGGGAGCATAACAACTCATTTTCATTGGATTTCTGTATACTCCTGCTGCTGAAAATAAACTGCTCTTTCTCTCATAAAACGACATTCTATTTTATCATTAGTAAATTTCATTGACAAAGGAATTAATTACACCCTGAAGATATTGCAATCCTTATTCTGATGTTAGTCAATATTCTTTTTTGGACATTTGATACTAGATTGAAAAAATAGATCTATTCAGCTTTGTAACTTTTCTGTATCTTTCTTTATCACTATTTCGTACTCGCAAAAAATGTCTTAGAGTAACTTTTATTATTTATTTGTATTACTTTTTACTATAATATTTACTATTTTCTTTATTGTTTTTTATTATCTGTGTACAATGTTTTCAACTTACAATTAGAATGATAGTGTACGCTAAATTAATTAACGTATTAGTTTGTTTAAATTAACAATGGTAGTAAAAGAAAACATTAGGATTCTGTAGCGTGTTTCCCTTAAAAATCTTTACTAATGGGAAAATGGTGATAATTGGAAAATAATTTTAGCCGTCTTGAATCCGTCATTTGGAATTTGGTATTTCTGACTTTGAATTCTTAATCAACGACCCCGAATATCATTAGACTCAGATTGACATATAAATTTAATATTACTAGTCACCTGTACTTGCGCACTACGAGCGCCCCCTTTCTTTCTGCTATTCAATATTTAATATGAAAAAATTTTAACATTAAAAAAGTTTCTAACATTATTCTAAAGATGAACACAAATTTATTTAAAGAATTTTATCTTAAATGATTAAATTTTGTTTCAAATTTTGTATTCCTAAATTGCACCAATTTTTCAACAATATTAAAACAAAATAATTTGCATAATTTCTACACTAAAAATAAAATTTAATTTAATAAAAATTAATTGACTCAATTAAGTAGTTTAATTGTCGATTTTCCAATGAATATTTATTTGAACAAAGTAAATATTAATTAGATCTGAGTAATTTATTTGACGGTATGAAATAAATATTTCTTTGCATCAATAACATAATTTTTTAAAGTAACTAAATCTTCATTTGTATCAAATATTTAATTATTTATCACAATTAATTTTTTTAATTAAGACTAATATTTCTTTAATTAAATCAAATAGTTAATTTTTTCTGCTTAGGGAATTTGGGAAATCTGCATTTAGATACTTTGGATTCCGCATTCCAAAGTTATGTGGGGTTGGTAAAATAAAACAAATCAAATAAAGATAAATTATAAAATTGTTTAGTAAGCTAGCGACCTACTGCCAGCCCCGACCCACTTAAGCCCGTAACTCTTCTTTTGAAGTCCTTCAACCACCCTTGGAACTGTCGCAAGACTTTAGCCTTCAAGGGTGGCGCTCCAACTCTATTGCTGATGCAATGTCAAAGAGTAAAGGAACAAATGTTAAAAAGTTTTAAAATAAAATTGTAAAAGAACAAGTTAAATAAAAACACAAATGAGTCAAATAAAAGAATAAATAATCAAATATATAAAAGTCAGAAGAATCAAAAAGTAAAAGGACAGTATAAAAAAAACACAAAAAAATAATTGAAATAAATAAAATAAATAATTCAAAATTATGTGTATTATTATAAAAATAATAAAAATTCAAATTTTGCACCATCGACTTTACCTTCTGAGTGACTCAAGCTAGAAAATATTAAGCACTAAATTCTTACAATTGTATTAAAATCTGAAACCTACGACTTACGGGGATCCAAACCCAGACGCACAACTTCTTTAATTGTGAAATTATTCGAATACATCAATAACATTCTTTTTAAATAAATATTTGATCATTATCATTTTTCTAAACTAATTAAGATATTCTATAATTTCAAATTAAAACATTTCTGAAATCAAATAACTTAAAAGTATTTTTATAAGACATAAACATATAGATCACTCTGAGTTTCATCATTTTAATTGAATTATTATTTTCTAGAATTTTTAACTAAACTTTTTTTCTAAGTCGACTATTTTTACTGATTATTAATGAAAAATTCTTTAAGAATTTTTAAATCCATAATTTATTTACAATTTAATTTCATGAAATTTCGATTAATGATATATTATTTTCATAAAAAAGATTTGAATTAAAAACTTTTAAATTCTGTTATTTTTTAAAATTGCTAATATTAATTTTAAAACTGACTAACAAGTTAGCCGAGCCCAAATTGTTGTTTGATTTAATTAACTTGAGGTTTCAACACAATATTCTAGAAATATTATAAAATCATTTAAAAAATCTTAAGACCTTATCCCCCTTTAGATGAACTGGGAAAAGGGGAAATCTTAAGATTTTAAAGGGGTTTTTATTACTTTAAGGAGATAAAAAACAAATAAAAGAATTTATTAAAAAAAGAGACTATAATAAGAATGGTATTTAGTTACATTCAGTGATAGTTTCAAACAAAATGTTGTTAGAATTTAACAAAAAATTTAATAAGGAGATATTTGATGACAAAATTCCTTGTAAAAATCGGGCTTAAGAAACATTCAATTATTCAACAAATTATTTATTTATGTTAAAGTTTATTATTCATTATATTTTTACAGCTAGTATGATATATCTACAATTAAACACGGAATCTGGCATCATACCGGTTGACATTACTCCGCTTCCAATGAGAAAAGTAATTGCAGGATATAGGGAATTAAAACGGGTGAACTATGGGCAAATTGCACTTTTTTCTAAATCAGTCAATAATTTCTTCTAACCTTTAAATAAAAAATTTTCTTAGACTTTTGTGCTTGTTTTAAAATTCCTTGAATTTTATTTTACGTCATTAGTGAATATCAGTGAAAATTAAAAAATTAACTTCAGAATTTGTAAAATTTTATTTAAAACTACTTTTTCTTTCATTATTTACTATTTCTGGAGTAAATTTCTCTAACTTTTCTAAAGAAATTTTCTTCGGTAACAGATCATGTTATTTAGAAAATATATTAGTATTAAACTTTAATTATTAAAAGTCTACGGACAGTACCCTTTAGCACAAAAGAACTTAATATAAGGTGTTCAATAAAATTTGCCATACGCGAAGATATAAAAAAATCAAGTTAAGTATAAAGACACTTATCTTTATACTTAACTTTACAATTTTTATAGGAAATTCTACCAATTCTGAAGTAAATGTTACTAATTTTTACAAAGATTGTCTGCGAATATAATATAATTCATGGAATTTTTAAACAAAAGTAAATGTTTAAACAAATTTTAAAAAAATTTATGTATAAATATCATTTGTTGGAACGTTTTAACTATTTTCAAAGGAAATATTTTTTAAAAAAATTTGAAAATTTTCGATTCAGAAATAGTAAAATTTACTTCAAAAATAGTCAAATTTAAACTAGGAATATGTATTAATTCCAAATTACTTCTGTAAGGTTTTATTATTTTTAAAATTTTATCGATTTTCCAAACATATACAGAAAAAAATTTCAGTTCCAATAAATGTTATGTCAAAAAATTTTTTGTTTCCTTTGAAAAGTGATGCGACTCACAAATTTGCCTGGTACTGTAAATATTTCACATTGTAAATCCCGGTACTTGATATATCCGGCCCCTCAATTATTAAAAAATTTCACTATAAACATAATTTTTATATACTTATTGCTTCTACTATCTCCTAAATATATTTTTACGGATTCAAATGAACGTACCCTCGACAATGCAACATACATCTGACCGTGATTAAATACATCTCTTCTTAAATCTATATATATACATTCTGTTAAATGTTTGTCTTGAGACTTGTTAATAGACATTGCGAAAGCCAATTTTATAAGAAATTGTCTTCTTTTAAAAGTGAACAGATATAAATTTTCACAACATAAAGTTACTCTATGTAAAAAGGCAATATTTCCACTCTTACCTCCCGTTAATATTTGACATTTAATAACATTATGTGATTAATCTAAAACAAGCAACCTTGTTCCATTACATAATCCTTAACAAATACTAAGATTTCTAATAAGCATTACAACAGAATTAATTCTTAAATGCAATTCATGTGGTGGCAAAGAAGGTGGAGAGAGAGTGTTTAAATATTCTGGTAAGAATACATCAGTAAATTTTCCATTATCCCAATTTTCAGTAGAATTAATACTTTTATTATTTTTTCACCTTTACTGTCTAAGAGACGCACCACACTCTTATTAATATCATCAACGTCAACGTTTCTAAGTGCTAAAATTGCACACTCTGACAACTCCTGAAATTTATTCTGTTGTATGAACTGACAATACTTTTTTTCTGCAATAACTACATTCCCTTCTTGAATAATATGTTCTGGTAATATATCATTATCATCTGCATCATTTAATTCACCATTGCGAATTTTTAGTAAAAAATCTACAAATTCAGTTTCTTGTGGTAAAGCTCTCTTATTATCTGTTAATGTGTATTTTTTGAAATGTTTCTATAGTTTACTATTTTTTATTGATAAATTATATATTTCTGATCTAGTACACCGTTCTTTAAATGGTAAAATTTGTCGAAAATCTCCGTCTAGAATTACAATTTTACCACCAAAAGGTTCACTGGAATTCATTATATCTCTTAATAGATGATCCTTAATTTCTAAAGCATATTTTGGAGCCATTGGTGCTTCATCCCAAATAAAAACATCTATATTTTTTAAAAAGAGACCTTCTTTAGATTGAATTTTAATGTTTGAAGAGGCAAAAGAAAAAGAATTATTATATAACCTCATATTCTTTTAAAAATGACCAGATTTTATATGAAACCCTTCTAACAAAAGTCTTAATTCATCTGGACATTGTATTGAAGTTAACTCAACACCTCCATGACTACAGGCGTCATTAAAACAAAATCCTTTACCAGCAACTTTTTCATTTTTAAAATGTTTAGCTTGACAATGTGTGCAGTAATAATTCATCGGACCTAAATAATTTTAAACATTCAACTCATTTTAAATTTGATGCATTAATACTGCTTCACAATAATTTCTTTGACATTGAGTGTTCTTTGTTTTTGACAAAATACTTGTATCACTATTTCTATTTTTTAATTTAACGTTTTCAACTTATTTTATTTTGGATTCGTTTTAAAGGTTTTTCTTAGGTAAAGCGTGTTCTTCTTTTAAATAATTTGCATTATCAATTTTACATTTTAATTTTTGCCTCACACGATTTTTTTTGAATTTCAGCTCTACTTTGTTTAACGGTTGTTGATACAATATTTCCTTCATTTATTTTATTCACTATTCTCGGAAAAGAAATGGAAGTGTGTGCTTCCTCTGAATAATTTGCATTATCAATTTTACGTTTTAACTTTTGCCTTTCACGAAAATTTTTCTGAATTTCAGCACTACTTTGTTTAACTGTTGTTGATGCAATACTTTTTTTTTATTTTATTTATTATTCTCGGGAAATAAATTTCTTTCTTCATAGAGTTTTTAGAAAAGTTTGATTCTCCATACTTAAGTTGAATATCTTTTTCATTTAAAAGGAAATTCCAGTCATACACAACTATGGAAGATCTACTATTCGAAAGTTGTTCAGAAGGAAATTCACTTAAACTATTGCTTTTAAACATTAACATTAAATGATTTCTCATATTACAATAATAGTAATTGACAAAGTGGGTCATAATATTAAAAAATAACGATGTTGCGAAAGCTATTGCATATACTCCACAAGAAAGACTGTATTATGGTTGTTGATCAACAGTTGTGAAAACTACTGGTGGTTCAAAAAGATATAATCTAATTTAATAATTTCTTTGAGAATGATTTAAACATTTTTCATTAAGACTGTAAAAATGTAAAGAAATCTTCCATCATAATAAGTACAAATCCAATGACCAGACTTCTAAAATTCGCTTAACCGTATTTGAATGTGCTGCTTACTTTTCTCGATTGGAACTATTAAATCAAGTGTTTGTAAACACAAAGTATTTTGCATATTATAAAAAAATTTGACTGTCTTTCCAACAGCTTTTGAAACTCAAACATATGATCATTATTTAGCATTGCACCTTCAGTGACAACAATATTTAAATCATGAGTAGTCAAATTGACAATTTCTCTCTTGTTAGACATTGTTCTTTTATTTTATAAAAACTTACTTATATCAAGGAATTAAAATTTAAGAAATAGTAATATTACATTAGAATTTTAACATCAAGTTTTATACATTTAATTTTATAATTTCCTTTTATACAATGTTTCCAACTTTTACCTCTTATAGAATAGAATAATCAATTTTGTCTCTTATCCAATTTTTCCTTTTATCCAAACTCCAATTTGCCTTTTATTCAATATATAACCAATTACCAGCTTTGAATTTATCCAGTATCACCAATTTCTAATTTTTCTTTTTTCCAATATAACCAATTTCCAATTTTGCCTTTTTTCCAATTTCTAATTTTGCCTGTTATCCAATATAACCAATATTCAATTTTGCCTTTTTTCCAATTTCACTAATTTCTAATTTTGCCCTTTATCCAATATAACCAATATCCAATTTTGCCTTTTTTCCAATTTCACCAATTTCGAATTTTGCCTTTTTTCCAATTTAACCAATTTCTAAATTTGCCTTCTATCCAATTACAGACGGTTTACAAATTACAACAAATTTTTAGTTTATTAAATAAACATCAAATAATCAACTTTATTAATTAACAAATATCAAAAACTAAACACAACTCAATAAATAATTTAATAACAGACAACAATTTTAAAAAAATTTCAGTTTATTAATAAACAAACAAAAATTATAACAAATTTGTCGCTCATTATAATAATATGAATATTAATTAATTAATATAATATCAAAAAATTATAACAAACTTTTAACTTTATTAATTAACTAAACATCAATCAAAAACTGAACACAACTCAATAAAGGCCGTAGCCGGATAAGCATTGTTTTTCGGCCCTCGCTAAAATTTCCACGATATTTTCAGGATTAATTCGTCTCTATATAAAACTTTTTTTCCCCAAGTATCAACTCGAAAACATTATGTTTGAAAAATTTGTGGCATTTCTTTGAAAAAAAAAATATATTTCCACGGTATGATTTTTAATTAAATTTTCGTTACTATTTACGGGGTAGGCCCTAAGCGTGAGTACAAGTCAGCGCTAATTTAACGACGCATAAGAGTCCTCTTCGCTCTCGTAGATTGATTCTGGGCCCTATATATATATATATATATATAAACTCAATAGGTAACGGCGACGGTAACGTCGGCTCTGGTAACGGCTACCTTTCCTTCTTTCTCTAAAGGCAATATAAATAAGAGTGTCTCTCTTTACCTAATTTGCATATCTACTTGTTCATTTTAAGGGTGAAAAATGATTTTTTAATACATGAATAAATACAATTTCTATAAATTCATGAGGGTTAATTTTAGGAATAAAGTAAAACCTACTTTCCCACTTTTCATTAAATTATTATAATTAACGTTGTAATTAATTATTTGAATAAAAATAAAATATCACTGTCAATGATCGGATCTAATAGTTCTATTTCTAGTTAAATTCGAAAGTATTAGGAAGTTTGTGTTCCTTATATGAAACGAACAGTATGCAAATTAGGTAGAAGTAAATGAAACTCTTATTCTATTTTATCTACTTTTCCTAAGTGAAAGAGTGACGACAATGCGTTAAATTTTAACGATAGGAACGATAGGAGAAGTTCATATGCGATTTCCTTTGGTGTGAGAAGGAAAACAAAGCGTTAAATGTTAACAAAAAAGGAAACTATTATGTCATTTCGTAAGATACGAGAAGGAAAGCAAAGCGTTAAATTTTAAAGGAAAAGAGAACTCTTATGTAATTTCGTAAGGTGCGAGAAGGAAAGCAAAGCGTTAAATTTTGAAGGAAAACTCTTATTGTTACATCATTCTCAGAAAAGAGAAAACTACCTGCCTACGCTGAAGGATGCCTTTTGCCTTTTTATTGGGCAGTCCAAGATAGTCCCATGAGGAGAAGTAGTCATCCCCCCATTCGACACTCTTACTCGAAACTGGGTCCCGAGCAAACCCGCTGTGAGTGTTGCTCGGGACTCAGTTTCAAGTAAGTATGCTCACGAGACTAACTTCGACATCGCCCTTTTATTTTCCTTTTAAGAAGTGAAATAAAAATGTGATTAAAATATAAAGTGAAAACTAAAGAAATTAAAAAGAAAGACAAGTAAATAAAAATTAGTAAATAAAGTAGTTTATAGTTACATAATAGTTAGTAAACGTGTTAAATTCTTACATTATGTAAAAATTTGGTCAATAAAGTGTTTAAAGTTACTAAACTGATTAAAAGTATAAAATTAATAATTCAAAGTAAATAAAGTAGTTCTTAGTTATAGAAACTGTTAAAATTCTTAAATTATGTAAAAATTGGGCAAATAAAGTGTCTAAGATTACTAAAGTAATTAGAAGTAAAAAATAAATTAGGCTATAATTTAATGCGAATCATAATAAATTATTTATGTTGTTAAAAAGTGATCAAACGTGTTATTATAATGAGAAATATATTGAAATAAGAAAAAAATGTGTTAAGATAAAAACGTTAAAGTTGCAATTTTTAATAAACATATATTAAGAAAAGAAAGAGATAAATACATTAAGAGATTAAGAGGTAAAGATATAAAGATATAAATAGGTAAAACGGATAAAGAAATATATAGATAAAAAGATAAATAGATTAAGAGAAAAAGAGATAAATACATATATAGATAAAGAGATAAACAGATTAAGAGTCTAAGAGATTATAATGTATAAAAGAGATAAATAGATAAAGCAGATAAAGAAATAAATAGATAAAAAGATAAATAGATTAAAAGATGAAGAGATAAATACATATAAAAATAAAGAGATTAAAAGATTAATAAATATAGAGATACATATACAGAGAATGAAATAGAGATACAATTTTATTATAATATTTGAGTTTTTATTTATATTTAAATTTAAAAATTGTTCATAAAAATGAATAGTTATTCAAAGCAGTTGTTTTAAATTAAGTGACAGTGATGTAAGTATAATTCGGAAGGAAGAAGAAATGTTAAATAAAAGTCACATGTATAACTTTCAAGAATTGGTAGAAATTGAATCAGGTGGTACATTACAAATGCAAAACACAACATATTTATATATATAAAAAAATCAGTCCCATTCTCAAATTCTGTTCAGTGGCCGTTTCGACAATGGACATTGGATTTGTACATATTATAATGGAAATGAATTATACATTTATGATAGTCTTAACAGAAAATGCTTCAACAAAGATCAAATATAATTTTTAAATAGATTATACCCATTTCAACCTACTACAGTTTTTCCAGTAGTTCAACAACAGCCTAATTTAGTTGATTGCGGTGTATACGCGATTGCATTTGCTACTTTAATTTATTGTATTATTAAGCCTGAAAATGTTGTATATAACCATACAGTTTTGCGAAGTCATTTGTTTACAATGTTTTCAAATAATTTTTTATCACATTTTCCGACTATTTTAGTTAATAATGCTAAAATTTCGGATGATAGTGTCAGGGAAGGAAATAACTATACACGTGCGGGTAAGAAAAAAGAAGAGAAGTCGAAAAATTCTTTGAATATAAAAGAAAACCCAAAATCAAAAAGTAGATTCTTTCATTTAAGTGAAAATGATTAAATATTATTCTAACAGAAGAAAAAATGTTAAACGATTGCCACATGTATAAGCTTCAAGAATTATTAAATGTCAAATCTGGTGGTACCATGCAGATGAAAAACACAGCTTTTTTATATATGTTGAATAAAATAAAACCAATTAACAAATATCAGTCCCACATTCTAATTCTGTTTAGTGTCCCATCCGAAAATGGACATTGAATTTGTACATATTATAATGGAAATAAATTATACATTTATGATAGTCTTAACAGAAAATGCTTTATCAATAATCAAATACAATTTTTAAATTGATTATATCCATTTAAACCTTCTACAGTTTTTCCAGTAGTTCAACAACAGCCTAATTTTGTTAATTGCGGTGTATACGCGATTGTATTTGCTACTTCCATTTATTGTAACATTAAACCTGAAAATGTTGTACATAACCATGCAGCAATGAGAAATCATTTATATTTAATGTTTACAAATGATTATTTGCTACATTTCCCAATTTATGATAACGGTATTGATAAAGTCCAGAAAGTGGAAGTAACAAGTAAAGGTGTATATGCGATGAGTAGTAAAGAAGTAAAAAAAACATTAAATTTTCAAAATAATATAAATCCTTAAAATGAAACGAGTAAATATGCAAATTAGGTAAAGAGAGACATTCTTATTGACATTGCCTTTAGAGAAAGAAAGAAAGGTAGCCGTTACCAGAGAGACCGTTACCGGCGCCTTTATCCAGACGTTATCGAGACCGTTACCTATGGATTTTCTATTACTATATATACTAGTCACTTTTACTTGCGCGCTACGCGCGCCCCCTTTCTTTCTGCTATTCAATATGAAAATATTTTAACATTGAAAAAGTTTCTAACATTATTCTAAAGATGAAAACATATTTATTAAAAGAATTTTATCTTAAAGGATTAAATTTTGTTTTAAATTTTGTATTCCTAAATTGCACTTGAATTGCATAATTTTTATTTCTCAATAACAATATTGTTCACCAACTCATTCTTTTCTTTCAGGAAATAATTTGCATAATTTCTACACTAAAAATAATTTAATTGAATCAAATAAAAATAATTTGACTTAATTAAATAGTTTAATTGTCTATTATTTAATAAATATTTCTTTGAACCAAGTAAATATTTATTAGATCTGAGTATTTTATTTGACAGTATGAAATGAATATTTATTTGCATCAATAAAATAATTTTTTTAAGTAACTAAATCTTTATTTGTATCAATTATTCAATTATTTATCACAATTAATTCTTTTAATTAAGATTAATATTTCATTAATTGAATCAAATAATTAATTATTTAATCAAAATACAAAATTGTTTGTTTAAACTTAAAACAGTTCTGGATCAACTAAATCTTAATTTGTATTAAATAAATGAAAATTTTTATAATTTTTATAATTATAAAAATAATAAAAATTCAAATTTTGCACCATCGACTCTACCTTCTGAGAAACTTAAGCTAGAAAGTATTAAGTACTAAATTTTTACAATTGTATTAAAATCTGAAACCTACGATCTACGGGGATCGAAACCCAGACGCACATATAGCTAACCCAAGACCTATAATCGCAGAGCTTTAAGAGCATTTTAACCATTATGTGTATATCTTAATTGCAATTGTTTTAATAAAATTCAAAGTTTTTAAAAAATTAATGAAAGAATATTTATAAATTTTTATAAAATAAAGGAAAAAATTTCACTTAAAAAATATTCTGTTACATTTATTTACGAACTTCTTTAATTTTTAAATTATGCGAATACATCAATAACATCTTTTTTAAATAAATATTTGATTATTATCATTTTTCTATACAAATTAAGATGTTCTAAAATTTCAAATTAAAACATTTCTGAAATTAAATAACTTAAAAGTATTCTTATAAGACATAAACATATAGATCACTCTGAGTTCCATCATTTTAATTCAGTTATTATCTTCTAAAATTTGTAACTAAAATTTTTTTCTAAGACAACTATTTTTACTGATTATTATTGAAAAATTTTTTTAAGAATTTTCAAATTCATAATTTATTTACAATTTAATTTCATGAAATTTCGATTATTCATATATTATTTTCATGAAAAAAGATTTGAATTAAAAACTTTTAAATTCTGTTATTTTTAAAATTGCTAATATTAATTTTAAAAGTGACTAACATGTTAGCCGAGCCCAAATTGTTGTTTGTTGAAGAATTAAAACTTGAGAAATAATCAAGGTTAATACAAATTAAATTGAAGAAAGTATAACATGTATTTTAAAGTTTTTTATTACATTCTACAAAAATTAATTTTTTTAGTTAATTTATATAAATGTTAAATTGGTACTTAAATTAGAACTTGTGAAAATTTTTCAAATTTTTGGAAAATAACATAATAATAATTTCTAATCATTTGAAACCAAAACTTTTTTAAAAAATGCAACTTCTGTATAAAGAAATGAACTTAATTTTTATAAAATGAAATTAAATAAAAAGTCAATTTGAAGAATTTTTTACAGTTGATAACAGTAATATCACAATAACATTATTCTCAGAGAATAATAAAACTTATTTTTTAAATTTAAACAAAATTCAACTTAAGTATAAGGAAATAAACTTGATTTTTATACAATGAAAATGAAATTAAATGAAAAGTCGATTTGAAGAATTTTTTACAATTGAAATAACAATAATATCACAATGACATTATTCTCAGAAAATAATAAATCTTATTTTTTTTAATTTTTTTCAAAAAAGTACAACTTATGTATAAGGAAATAAACTTGATCTTTATAAAATAAAATTAAATGAAAAGTCGATTTGAAGAATTTTTTTACAATTGAAATAACAATAATATCACAATGACATTATTCTCAGAGAATAATAATTTTTTTTTCAAAAAAAGTACAACTTATGTATAAGGAAACAAACTTGATTTTCATAAAATTAAATTAAATGAATATGAAATTAACTGTAAAAAATTCTTTAAATCGACTTTTCATTAAATTCTAAAAAATTCTTTAAATCGACTTTTCATTTGAGATAACAATAATATCTGATAACGTTATTCTCAAAGAATAATAAATGTTCTTATTTTAATTTCTCTATACCACACCTTCTCTCCTCATTTGGCCATTGTTTACTCGTTTAAATTCTCGAAATGCCTTCAGAACATCGACGAGTGCGAGAGGGGGAGCTTCTGATACCTCGATGTCGGTTTCGGTGTCCAATTGCAGAAACATTCTTTCTCCTGTGAAATATAAAATAAACATTAGTATTTATATTATCTTGAATTATAAATAATTTGCAATTAAAATTAAAATAATTTAAAAAATTTAACTTATTTCATTTATTACATTTGAATTAGTAAAATTTTTTACTAATTTGAATTAGTGACTGATTTTTTGCTTTAAAATTTGTAAATTTTACTAATTAATAGTCATTTCTACTAATTTAATAGAAAATTTCACTCATTTAAAAGCAAAAAGTCAGTCACTAATTCAAATTAGTAAGCATTTTTACTAACTCAAATGTACAGAGTAATGAATTCATAAATTAACTTTCTAAAATTTGCAATTAAAATTCTCCAAAACTTAATTTACCTTGATATCTCACTTTTCCAGTAAGATACACTGCTTGACATTTTTGGCAGTTCAAACTGTTCTGAAAGGAAGCAATCCGCACTTCCAGTTTATAATTCCCATCGGTAACGGAACCGCATCCGTAAGTGCCGAAATGCCGGTTGATGCCAAAGGATTGGACCACGAATTTGCTTTTTATATAAGCAAAAAGTCCTGAAAAATTATTTTGATTCAATAATATTGATAGAATTTTTATTACAGAGTATTATATGAAGCATTTTATAAAAAAATTAACTCCAAACTTTAAATAAATAAATTTTTCTATATAAACTTTAGCCTAATATATGAGACTCCCAAATTTTTGTATAATTAATAAGTATTTCAAAAAAAATATATTCAAAATAATATAGTTACTTATTGTGTTGTTTTCGTGATGGATTACATCACATAATTCGACATCAGGGATTCCGTCGTCCACTGGCTCGTTTTGTTCAACTTTGCGTCTCCCAAGAAGAGTAATTACAGTTGTAGAAAACAACTGTAATTCAAAATTTACATTTCCTTTGTTGTATTCTTCCTTGGTCGGCGCTCGAGAACATGCTCCGTCAATGTGTAGCTTCTAAAATTTTTGAAATTTTAATTTTCTGATTTTTTAAATGAAATTTATTTTTAAAAATATTTTTAGTAGAAAATAAAAATAAATAAAAAAAGTTGAATTAATTTAGTGTAATTTTTATAAAAAATTTATAACAAATTATGAAAAAAATTAAATTCTTTTTTAAAATTTTATTAAAAATAATTGTGAAGATTTTACTAAATATTTAAAAATATAATTAAATTTTTTCTGAGGATTTATTAAAATTTTTGAAAATAATTGTATTCGTTCATGAAATTTTATTAAAATTTTGTTATTATATTTTGTTACTATTTATAAAAATAATTGAATTCTTACATATAATGGCATTATTTATAATAATAATTGAATTCTTAATAAGAATTTTAATTAAAATTTTGAAATTAATAAATAAGAATAATAAAATTATGTAATAACTATAAGTAGTTAAACCATAAATAAAAAAAATTTATAAAAATAAAAAAACCATATAAAATTAAACAATACATAGTATAAAAAGTAACATATTATATATAATAATAATAATGTAAAAATATATATTTTATTAATAATAAGAAGAACAAATATAAATCAATTAAAAGTACTCACATTAGATACGCATATATGTTCTTCCAAGCTATTTATTTCATCAGTGCCCCATACAACACATTGTATGGTTCTACCCTCATTATTGTCCAAATAGAATCTCAGCAATTCCGATTTGCCGGACATTTTCCTAGGAATCACTCTGTCCACAAATGCAACTATCTCACTGCAAGAAAAGTTTAAAAATTTAATATTTTATATAAATTAAAATGTTGAAGCATTTTTTACTTACAACATTTGAAGGGCAGGATGCTATAATGTGTTAAGCGACAATTATGTCGCGAAACACGTTATAGCATACAGCTCCTCATTTGTATTGTAAATGTTAAAATACACATAGTCTATTTCAAAAAAATTACTTACACTGTTTTATCCCAAAACCCGATTGAATCAATTGCCTCATTTGATGAACAGTCCATTATGAATTTCTGTTATGTAACAAAAGAAAATTAAAAATGTAAGTAAAATACATATGGGCAAAAGAGAGAGAGAGGTAGAGAGAGAGAGTGAGAGAGAGTGAGAGAGTAAGAGAGTGAGAGAGTGAGAGAGTGAAAGTGAGAGAGAGAGAATATATATATATATATATATATATATATATATATAATATATATATATATATATATATATATATATATATATATATATAATAAAATATATAATAATATAATAATATATATATAATATAATAATCACTCTCTCTCCGTGTATCATTAGAAAACACAATTTGTATCAATCTTCCTTATATTTGCTTTATCGCATCAAAACATTACGTTTATTTTGAAAAGAAGACTTTATAGTTTTGAGAAATTCAATTATGTGGAGAGAAGAAAAAACTATTCTGAAAATTTCTTGACAATTTTCGTTTACAATAAATACATAATAAATAATAGACATGAGGATATTAAAAAATAAAAATTTTAAATTATTCCACTGAAATTGAAAAAAATAATGTAAAAAAATAAATAATGAAAAAAATAGTAATGTATAACATTACAATGCACAATTTGTATCAATCTTACTATTTGCTTTATTGCATCAAAACATGATGTTTATTTTGAAAAAAAGACTTTATAGTTTTGAGAAATTCAATTATGTGGAGATAAGTAAAAACTGTTCTGAAAATTTCTTGACAATATTCGTTTATAATAAAGATATAATAATTAATAAACATGAAGATATTAAAAAATTAAAATTTTAAACTATTCTACTAAAAATGAAAAAATATTAATAATTATAAGTTTACTGTAAAATTACTTGCCAATGCGAATGAAATATTATTGTAAACTACATATTAATATAATAATATTATTAAATAACAAACATTTGTACAAGAAAAAAATAAAAATTAAATAATAATTAAATAAAAAAATAAATCAAATATTATATTGTAATAATATTAAAAGTATATAAATATTGCGTGCTAAACCGTAATTAATAGTAGTCTCTATCTCACACAAACACATCCACACTCTTTCTCACTTGCTCTAATACACTTGCTTTATATATATATATATATATATATATATATATATATATATATATATATATATATATATATATATATATATATATATATATGGGGCAAAATTCCTCAATTGTCCTAACTTAAAATTGAAAGTCTTCAAATCGGGTTGATTTTTGCACAAACTTTAGTACTATAGGGGAGTACTTTATCCACAAAATATTAAAATATTTTATTAAAAATTGTAGAGGGGGGAGGGGGTTAAAGTTTTTGGTAACGTGTTAACAGTGGATTCTTATAGCTAATGTAGCTAAAAAACAGTAGAGTGGACAAAATTTTGCCCTATATGTTTTCGAAAGGTTTTTTCCTCCTCTTTCGAATGGTGTAAAAAAAATTTTTTTTATTAACAATTTAAGTTAATTTTTTCAAAATAAAAAATATTTTTGACTTTTTTTTTAAAATCGGCATTTTTTTTTCTTTTTTTTTGCATTAAAATAAAGCTTATTATATGTACTTTCCATACCCCTTTGGTAAAAAATGCCGTTTTTTTTTGTTTTCGAATTATTAATTAATTAATAAAAATTTGTTAAAAATTATTAAAAAATGAAATACTTTTTAAGCAAATAAACTTTTTTTAATTATGAGCTTATCATCGTAAAGCTGCTTAAATTCCGCATCCAACGAGTATAAATACATCTATTTTTATAAATAATTGTTTAATAAACAAATAATTGAAAATTTATTTATTAATTTTTTGAAAAAAAAAACAATTTCTTTCTTCATTTTTGCTTTAAAATACAGATCAATATGTGTACATTCAATACCGGTTTAGGAAAAAATGACGCTTGATTAGTTTTCAAATAATTAATCATTTAATTAGTTAATTAACTCATTAATAGTAGTAAAAAATTACTAAAAAATTAAATATTTTTCAAAGAAAATAAACTTTTCTTAATTACGAGTTTGTCATCGGAAA
Organism: Leptopilina drosophilae; assembly: GCA_032873175.1. Classification (NCBI taxonomy): domain Eukaryota; kingdom Metazoa; phylum Arthropoda; class Insecta; order Hymenoptera; family Figitidae; genus Leptopilina; species Leptopilina drosophilae. Next base: position 16,148,803 of record CM065480.1, on the reverse strand, counting down.
GCTTACCAATTCTGCATCCAACAATCATAAACTCAACTGTTTTTATAAATAATTATTAATTAAATAAATAATTTATTATTTATTTATTAATTTTTGGAAAAAGGGATATTTTTTTTATTTTTCCTTTAAAATAAGGCTTAATATATTTATTTTCGATACCCGATTAGGAAAAGTTACAATATTTTTTGTTTTCGTATTATTTATTAATTAATTAATAAAAATTAGTAAAAAAAATTAATATTTAAAAAAAAACTTTACTTAATTTTGAGCTTTCCAACGTAAAGCTTAACAAATTCCGCATCCAACATGTCTATTTTTTATTAATAAATTAATAAATAATACGAAAAAAAAAAATATTGTAACTTTTCCTAATCGGGTATCGAAAATAAATATATTAAGCCTTATTTTAAAGGAAAAATAAAAAAATATCCCTTTTTCAAAAAATTAATAAATAAATAATAAATTATTTATTTAATTAATAATTACATTTATAAAAAATCAGATTTGAGTTTATGATTGTTGGATGCAGAATTTGGTAAGCTTTCCGATGACAAACTCGTAATTAAGAAAAGTTTATTTTCTTGAAAAATATTTAATTTTTTTTTTTTAGTAATTTTTTACTACTATTAATGAGTTAATTTAACTAATTAAATGATTAATTATTTGAAAACTAATCAAGCGTCATTTTTTCCTAAACCGGTATTGAATGTACGCATATTGATCTGTATTTTAAAGCAAAAATGATGAAAGAAATTGTTTTTTTTTTCAAAAAATTAATAAATAAATTTTCAATTATTTGTTTATTAAACAATTATTTATAAAAATAGATGTATTTATACTCGTTGGATGCGGAATTTAAGCAGCTTTACGGTGATAAGCTCATAATTAAAAAAAGTTTATTTGCTTAAAAAGTATTTCATTTTTTAATAATTTTTAACAAATTTTTATTAATTAATTAATTAATAATTCGAAAACAAAAAAAAAACGGCATTTTTTACCAAAGGGGTATGGAAAGTACATATAATAAGCTTTATTTTAATGCAAAAAAAAAAGAAAAAAAAATGCCGATTTTAAAAAAAAAGTCAAAAATATTTTTTATTTTGAAAAAATTAACTTAAATTGTTAATAAAAAAAAATTTTTTTTACACCATTCGAAAGAGGAGGAAAAAACCTTTCGAAAACATATAGGGCAAAATTTTGTCCACTCTACTGTTTTTTAGCTACATTAGCTATAAGAATCCACTGTTAACACGTTACCAAAAACTTTAACCCCCTCCCCCCTCTACAATTTTTAATAAAATATTTTAATATTTTGTGGATAAAGTACTCCCCTATAGTACTAAAGTTTGTGCAAAAATCAACCCGATTTGAAGACTTTCAATTTTAAGTTAGGACAATTGAGGAATTTTGCCCCATATATATATATATATATATATATATTTATATATATATATATATATATATATATATATATATATATATATTATATATATTAATATAATATATTATATTATTAATATAATATATATATATTATATATATATATATATATATATATATATATATATATATATATATATATATAATATATATATATATATATATATATATATATATATATATATATATATATATATATATATATATTATAAATATATAATAAACAATAAAATAAAATTTATTTTCCTTCTTACCTTTGTTAACTTCCTTTCGTCACAAATCTTCTCTCACAATTCGATTGTTGGGTTGTTGACCTCTTCACAAGAAACGATGTACTGACTGTGATCAAAGAACTTGGCGCGACACATGAAACATGTTCCAAATTAATGGGGGTTTTCGGTCATGCGCTTAGGTCAATATGAAAAGAAGCCAAATTAACTAAGCCTGCTCGCACAAGGATTGTCGATATAGTATGCTGGATATATGTGTCCTTTTCTATTTCATTAGAAATGTATCCGATATACAGCACCGAAAATCATTGTGCGAGTAGCTTAATACTAATATACTAAACAAACAAAAATTCCACAAGATATTTAAAATTTATTTTTTGAAATGCTACAAACATTTCAAAATTTTTTATTTGTTATATAAATAAAAGAAAAAAAATGGAAAAACAAAAAAATGTATAATAAAATATTTTTCCCAAATAGCAAAATGTCTTTTTCTCCTACCAGATGGTACAAAAAGATACTTGCAATAAATATAGGATTTTCCATTATAACTTTTTAAATAATTTTTGCTCATCAATTTTTTGAACTGATTTTCAATCCTTATAGTTTTAATAGCATGATAAAATTAAAAAAAAATTTAAGAGGCCAAAAAAATTTAGAAAAATAATTGTTTTTGAACAATTTATTAAATATTTACAAAAAAATTAAATTATTATTTGGTATAAACTAACCAAAGGTGTAAAAAGAAATTATCAATCTCTTCGAATCAATTTTTCTTTAGAAGCTTTCATCATCCTTGACCTTTCTACATTACCATCAATTAAAAAGAAGGTATAATTTTAGCTCTATATTCAGAAACAAATATAGTTTTATTTGAAATAAATATTTCTCTTTTTTATTAAATTGTTTTAAAGATCAGGACTAACCAACCATACATATAGTAACTAAACTAAAATAATTGTTAATATAATTCAAAAATTCAATAGTAAGCATTTACAGATAAAATATGTATTCGATTTTCAAATCATGATACAATTTATAATTAAACCTCTTATTTCTCAGTAACATTTAGACTAAAAAATATTAAATTAAAATATTAAAAAACTAATGTTTTTGGTGAAAAATAAATATTCTGTTTACATTTACCCCAAATGACCCTAAAGCATTTTTAATGTACCTTCTAAAAATTTTACAACAAAATTTTTAAAAAAACTTTTAACCCCAATTTTTAAAAAAATAAAGTTTATTTTTTAATTTTGACCCAATTGGGTATTTAAAAATTTTTTTTTATTTTCACTGGAAAGCAGACATTTTTTCCAAAAAAACATAAGTTTTATAATGGGCTGGTCATAAGTTTAGAAGATAATTAAAAACAAACTATGCTGCGCGCCCGCATTACTGTACTTCAAGCTCGGTGATTTTTTTTTCATTCGTTCGCCATTTTGAATAACTAAAAACTGACTTCAGATTTGTTATTTGTGACTCCAAGAACCCTTAAATACGAAGTTTTATAAAATTCCAAATATCATAAAGCTGTATGATTAGTATGTTTAGCTAAGGGGTTAGTTTTGAGATAAGGGTTGGGATGAAAAATTAAAACTGGTAGTCTGTAAAATGATATTATAATTATTTAACGATTAATTTAAAAAAAATTAAACATTTATTAGTTTTATTAGTATTTTTGTTAATTAAATCGAAATAGTGGTAATTTTGGGGTTGAAAGTTGGACCTGAAATATTAGTAAAGGTATGTTTAATAGTGGTAATAATATTTAAACAATTTCTAATAGAAATTTCACATTTTTCTAGGTTTTTTTAAAGACAATTGGTTACCTTCTATTTCAGGGTTGTTTTTAACCCTTAAAAACTGTAAACGACTTGATCTTGAAAAACGGCCAGACACGGGTATCTTTTTTTACCTCTAGTTTTGTAAGCACTTGAATTTCGAAAAACATTCATATTTTTTTTGCTTAAAACTTTAAATTTTTGCAACATTCAGAAATTTTTTTTTGCAGTCTCTTCATTATTAATAACATTTTTTTTGAATATAAATTATATATATCGAGGATAAAAAAATTAAATGCACCCATCATGGAGAAACAAAAGTACCCCATTTGACCCGCCTACCCCACTCTCCCCTACAATAGCTCGATTTTACTACAAGCATCAGAGTTTTTTTGATATACTCAATTAGCAGTGGTTAAATGATAAATTTGTGAATATTACTTGAAAACTTTAAATATAAATTAAGAAATAGATATTTTTATTTGTGTGATAGCCCTTTAAAAGTACAATATATACTTCGTTCCACGAAAGAATGCTTTCTGACGCGCAGTTTTTGTTTCGTAAAGGGTGGAGAAAAATTCAAAAATGGTGTTTTCCGAAAGTCTTATAACCAATGAAAATATTGACTGCTAACTGAACACCTACATTTTACACCTCTGAAAACCAATTCTTTCAAGACACATGTTATAGCAACCCATGTTTATAACGGTACTAATAACAGAAAAAATAGAGGCAATAAAATATTCAAAGTATTTAAGTATTACAATTAATGAATTTTTATTAACATATTTGGAATCTATCAATTTTGCTGATTGCATTGATATTTAATTTTGTTTCTAGACATAAAATTAAATCACTTAAAACATTTAATTTTAACTTTTAATCTATAGAATTTACAATTAGGGATTTTTAATTTTATAGTTAGGAAAAAAAAATTATATATCAATTGAATCAGCAAAATTCATAGATTACAAATATATTATTAAAAAAGTATTAATTGTAGTATTTAAACATTTTAAAAATTTTATTGCCTCTACTTTTTTCTTTTATTACTACTGTCATAAATAAGGGTCGTCGGAACATGTGTTGTCCGAGAGTTAAACTTGAGTCGAGTGATTTAAATTATGGAAAAAGGCTTGGCCACAATTCTTTTTTTAAATGGGCTGTCCAAACTCAAAACTGAGCGAATAGTGACAATTTCTATTATATCTGCGCGAAGTGGACGAAAATTCGTCTTTTTACGATTCTCACTTGGAACAGGGTATACATATGTATATAAGCTTAGAAATATTCTAAAACATTATTAATTGGCCGAAATATGCAAAGAAGGATTCTATTATATTAACTTCAAAATCGAAATAAAACATTTATTTTTTGTGTACCTGTGTTATCTAATTCTAAATAGAAATATATTTTATCTTTTTACATCCCTACTTAGTTCATTTACATTTTATATTTCTTTAAGCGAGTATGAGCAGTTGTAAAATCTCATTAAAATACACCTATTTTTTGGGCTATTTTCTCAGCTCCAAATGAATAGTTTTTATCATATTTTTTTCTGCTAAATTTATATACAAAGAACTAAATTCTGATAATTTGATAAATATTAATATAATTAACAAAAAATTTTATTTTTCTTAATTTTTCTTAAAAGATCTTTTAACTTTTTTAGGCCCTAAAATCAAAAATTATAAAAAAAATTATCTCATAAGTTTTAAAATATAATCTATCAAATACTTTTACATGACATTGTATATGTTTAAAATTTTTAACAAAAGAATTTCAAATTTAAAAAAATATGTGAGTTTCTTCCTTCTACAAAGGCACTTTCTCCACTGGTAAAATTTAAAAATTTTAAATTATATTTTTTGTGAATCATTTATAATAAAGAATATATTTTTTTACATTTTTTTTAAAACATTGTCATTTTCTTATTTTTTATGTTTTGATGTTTTTGAGATTTAGAACCTTTATTAAGTCGTCTGTTTTGAAATGATATTTGATTTTACTATTGCAGATGATTCTGTGATAACCGCCGTAATTGAAATTAATTTTTACCAGCGGACAAAGCATATATCGTTTACTTTGCAGATTATTTTCTTAATTGAAATTTTTTCTAAATTAGTCACTAATTTCTTCTAACCTTTAAATCAAAAATTTTGTTAGACTTTTGTGCTTGTTTTAAAATTCCTTTAATTTTATTATTAATTTTATTATACGTCCTTAATGAATATCAATGAAAATTAGAAAAATTAACTTCGGAATTTGTAAAATTTTATTTAAAAATATTTTTTCTTACATTATTTACTATTTTTGGAGTAAATTTCTCTAATTTTTCTAAAGAAATTTTCTTCGTAATCAGATCACGTTATTTAGTAAATAAAAAATTTTTAATATTAAACTTTATTTATTAAAAGTTTACGGACAATGCCCTTTCGCACAAATCTACTTAATATAAGGTGTTCAATAAAATTGACAATAAGCGAAGTATTGACACTCAACTTTATACTTAACTTTACAATTTTTAGAGGAAATTTTACCAATTCTGAATTAAATATCACTAATTTTTACAAAAATTGTCTGCGAATATAATATAATTCATGGAATTTAAAAACAAAAGTAACGTTTAAACAAATTTAAAAAAAATTTATGTATAAATATCAATTGTGGAAATAATAAACTTTACTATTTAAAAATCATTATTTTCAGAGTAAATTTCATAACATCCGCAGAAAATATTTAGTAAATATTTAGCAAAATAAACTATCAGCGTATTAACATTTATTTTTGAAATAGTAAAAATTTAATATTTGTTCTGTTAATTTGTAATATTTTTTATCAATTTTCATAGTCTGTAAATTTTCTAATTTTTCAATCAAATTTTCTGTTGGAACGTTTTAACTATTTTAAAAGGAAATATCTTTTATGAAAATTTGAAAAATTTCGATTCAGAAATAGTAAAATTTACTTCAAAAATAATAAAATTTAAACTGGGAATATGTATTAAATCCAAATGACTTCTGTAAGAGTTTATTCTTTTCAAAATTTTATCGTCTTTCAAAACATATATACAGAAAAAAATTTCAGTTTTAATAAATTTTTTCTTTCCCTTGAAAATGGGTGGGACTCACAAATTTGCCCAGTACTTTAAATATTTCACATTGCAAATCCCGAAAAACATAATTATAGCAAACTAATCATATTTAAAATTGAAGCGCCGAATGTATCAACTGCCGCTACGCGCTATTGCAAGGGATAATACCAGTCAGGTAGCAGTGAGAGACCCAAAGGCGCTCACTGCTCATTGACTGGTATGGTCCTTTACGACTGTGCGTAGCGGCAGTTGATATATCCGGCCCCTCAATTATTCAAAAATTTCACTATAAACATAATTTTTTATATACATATTACTTCTACTATCGCCTAAATATATTTTTACGGATTCAAATGAACGTACCCTCGACAATGCAACATACATCTGACCGTGATTAAATACATCTCTTCTTAAATCTATATATATTCTGTTAAATGTTTGTCCTTGAGACTTATTGATAGTCATTGCAAAAGCCAATTTTATAGGAAATTGTCTTCTTTTAAAAGTAAACGGATATAAATTTTCACAATATAAAGTTACTCTATGTAAAAAGGCAATATTTCCACTTTTATCTCCCGTTAATATTTGACATTTAATAACATTATGTGATAAATCTAAAACAAGCAACCTTGTTCCATTACATAATCCTTCATTAATACTAAGATTTCTAATAAGCATTACAACAGAATTAATTCTTAAATGCAATTCATGTGGTGGTAAAGAAGGTGGAGAGAGAGTGTTTAAATATTCTGGTAAGAATACATCAGTAAATTTTCCATTATCACAATTTTCAGTAGAATCAATAATTTTATATATTTTTTCACCTTTACTGTCTAAGAGACGCACCACTCTCTTATTAATATTATCAACGTCAACGTTTCTAGGTGCTAAAATTGCACACTCTGACAACTCCTGAAATTTATTTTGTTGTATCAACTGACAATACATTTCTTCTGCAATATCTACATTCCCTTTTTGAATAATATGTTCTGGTAATATAACATTATCATCTGCATCATTTAATTCACCATTGCCAACTTTAAGTAAAAAATCTACAAATTCCGTTTCTTGTGGTAAAGCTCTCATATTATCTGTTAATGTGTATTTTTTGAAATGTTTCCATAGTTTACTATTTTTTATTGATAAATTTACTATTTCTGATCTAGTACCCCGTTCTTTAATTGGTAAAGTTTGTCGAAAATCTCCGCCTAGAATTAAGATTTTACCACCAAAAGGTTCATTGGAATTCATTATATCTCTTAAGGCGGTGTCGAAGTCGATTGGATTTTTGCATTGAGCTTCAATGGGAAAATCCCATCGACTTTGACATCCCCTTAATAGATAATCCATAATTTCTAAAGCATATTTTGGAGCCATTGGTGCTTCATCCCAAATAAAAACATCTATATTTTTTAAAAAGAGACCTTCTTTAGATTGAACTTTAATGTTTGAAGATGAATCACTGTATAATGGAACAGGTAAACCCAAAACTTTGTGAACAGTTTTTCCGTTCGGAAGCAAAGTCGCAGCTATACCTGTAAATGCCATATTGCAAACATTTATTCCTTTACTTCTTAATAAATGCCATAACGTAATGTACAAAAATGTTTTACCAGATTCTCCACAACCATCCACATATATGCATTTAGAATCATTAAAAGAAGAATCCTTTAGGGCATCAAGTACATAATCAACTACAAGTTTTTGATTTACATTTAATTTAGCATAATTCTGTTTTCCTATGCTAATATGTTCTACAATATTTATATCATTAACTTGTTCAGTAAAAATTTCATCCTGTATATCTAATAACCCCTGAAAGTCAGTTAAATTATATCCTTCGTTAAATAACATTGTTTTAATATTTCTGTAAGCCTTTTTTTCAGCATCAATGTCGTTAATTTTTAAATAATCTTCTGACATTTGAACCTTAAATTGTTCCCAAAGTTTATCCGGATGTACAGGATGACAATGAATTAAAATTCTTGTGAAAAATTGGCGAAGAGAATGAGGCATCATCCATAATGCAGCTTCTTCCATTGTTCTAATCCACTCACTATCATCTTCTACAAGTCCTAATGCCAAACAAGCAGATGTAAAAGATTCATGAACAACTCCATTAACTGTTCTCAAACTTTCAAAAGAAGTTGCTCCTTTCACTGTAAGCAGTAATAATCTAAGGTTAAATAACTCCAATTGATTTGGATTAACTGAATACATTCTTCCTAATACTTTTTCTTTACGAATTCTTTGTTTCCATTCAAGAGATTTAGTTACCCATGTATAATGCTCTGGTATTTCTGAATAATAATACTTTTTAGCATTACTATCACGTTGATTAAGTTTAAAGTAATCCAGAAGTTTTGTATTTTTATATAAATCAAAAGAAATACCGTTACTATCTTTTTCTTCTCGAATAATAACATTCTGTTCATTTGGCAAATGTATGGGCAAGCGATTAACGCTATGACTCTTTTTCCCTAAAGGTTTACCTAGAATTCTCCAAACTGCCTCAACTGGACCAACATATCTATTTTCTTCATAATGATTTATTTCATTATGATTAACAGTTACCTCACCATTCGCATTTGTGATAACAATGGATGCAGCATCATGCCCTTTGAGAATATATTTATATAAATATTTAACAGACTTGATACTCGAAACTATTTCTACATTAATATGGCAATTAAATATTTCTGAAAGTTTAGGGCAATACGGAACAACATTAGAATTATCAACAATAAATCCATTTGGTCGTTCATACGATTTATTATTATTTCTTCGACGACAATGAACATATCAATTTTCTTCAATTGTAGTTGCTTCTTGATAACTTTTTGAAAATTTTTTTGAACATTTTCCATCAACTAAACACCAATCTCCACAAGGTCCATGAATATTATTTTGCATTATTATTTTATGTAAAATAGGATTGATATTTTCATCGGGAATCTCTGCAGAAATATAACGATCAACACTTTCAACTGTTAATATTTTAGAATTCTCTTTCAATATAACTAACAAATGAATGTGTGGCAATCCTCGCTTTTGAAATTCAATAACATAAACATAAGATTTGACCTCTCCAAATAATTTATTATCAACAATATGTTTAAGTAAATGTTTTACTTTTAATGCGAATACTCTAGTTACAATATCAGGTCTATCAGCAGCAGTTTGATGGGGTAATAATTTTTCCTGTATTTCTTTCCAATTTGGATTACACGTCATTGTAATAAATAAATCTGGTCTACCATGACGAGCAACAATAGCCATCGAATCCTGATATTGTTGCATCATATTGCGAGGTGAACCAATAAAAATGGAAGGCAATATAAGCGTTTTTCCCACGTGTATATCATTTTCAAACTCATGATTGTGTAAATAATCGATCAGTCCATTATATGTTTCACTTCTCAATTGAGCTTGATTATTTGCACAAAATCTTAATCTGTCTTTTTCTATTTTTACATAATTGTCAACCACCCATTGTTGAAACAATCTACCCCCATATAAAAATTGATTAAATTCCTTATCTCTTATAGCAATTTTGTATTTAATGTAGGCAGATCTAGAAATAGTATGATTTCTACTTCTATAATCACTATCACTACGAATCATATTAATATTATAACCCATATTTCCAAGTGGATAAAATATGGGATAAATCCATGGTTCAACATTGGGATCTAAATTAGTAACCAATTTTAATTCCTTTGTAGATTTATTATAAACCGTTACATAAGATTCTGGTATTTCTCCTTCAGAGTTTGTATTAAAAATAGCAGCAACTTCATTAAAACTTTGAAAATTATATCTATTTTTATCAAAGCCTTTTTTCAACGTGAACAATAATTGTAATTCAGGAATTTCTTCATTTTTTTGTCTTGCTAATTCAGTTTCTATTCTAATCACCTCTGACATCATCATGTAAGATTTTGTGTATGCATTAGAATTTCTCATAATATTTTCTATAGATTTTAAAACGTCTTTATCCAAATTGTCGTTACTTTTTAATCTGTATCTGATTGATTCCTCAGGGTCATAAATAAACAATTGACCAAAACATGGATCTTCACCTTTATCCGGATATAAAGCACTATTAATTTGATAGTAAATTTGACCTTGAATTTTGTAACAGAATGGTCCTCTTCTTCTTCCATTAAAATTAATTACATTAGCATTTAAAGATGCAAAAGAAAAAGAATTATTGTACAGCCTTATATTCCTTTTAAAATGACCTGATTTTTCATGAAGTCCTTCTAACAAAAGCCTTAATTCATCTGGATATTGTATGAAAGTTAAAACAACACCTCCATGACTACAACAGTCATTAAAACTAACTTTTCTACCAGCAACTTGTTCGTCTTTAAAATGTTTAACTTGACAATGTGTGCAGTAATTATTCATCGGACCCAGATAATTTTCAACATTTAACTCATTTCTAATTTGAGGCTTTAATCGAGTATTCTTTGTTTTTGACAAAGAACTTGTATCACTATTTTCATTTTTTAATTTAAGGTTCTCAGTATATTCAATTTTGGATTCAACTTGAAGTTTTTTCTTACAATTAGTTGAAGTGTGCTTTTCACCTAAATAATTTACGTTATCAATTGTACGTTTTAATTTTTGCCTCTCACGATAATTTTTTTGTATTTCAGCCCTACTTTCTTTAAGTGTTTTTGATGCTATGTTTCCTTCATTTATTTCATTTATTATTCTAGGGAAAGAAATGGATGTATATGCTTCCTCTGAATAATTTTCATAATCAATTTTACGTTTTAATTTTTGCCTCTCACGATAACTTTTTTGAAGTTCAGCCCTACTTTGTTTAGGTGTTGATGCAATATTTCCTTCATTTATTTTATTTATTTCTCTCGGGAAAGAAATGGAAGTGTGTGCTTTCTCTGAATAATTTGCATTATCAATTTTACGGTTTAATTTTTGCCTCTCACGATAATTTTTTTGAATTTCAGCCCTACTTTGTTTAAGTGTTGTTGATGCAATATTTCCTTCATTTATTTTATTTATTTCTCTCGGAAAAGAAATGGAAGTGTGTGCCTTCTCTGAATAATTTGCATTATCATTTTTACGTTTTAATTTTTGCCTCTCACGATAACTTTTTTGAATTTCAGCCCTACTTTGTTTAAGTGTTGTTGATGCAATATTTCCTTCATTTACTTTATTTATTATGCTCGGGAAAGAAATTTCTTTCTTAATAGAGTTTTTAGAAAAGTATGATTCTCCATACAGAAGTTGAATATCATTTTCATTTAAAAGGCAATTCCAGTCATACGCAACTATGCAAGATCTACTATAAGAAAGTTGTACAGAGGGAAATTTACATAAACTATTGTTTTTGAACACTAGCATTAAATGATTCCTCATATTACAATAATAGTAATTGACAGAGTGGGGCATAATATTGAAAAACAACGATGTTGCGAATGCTATTGCATATACTCCACAAGAAAGACTGTATTCTGGTTGTTGATCAACAGTTGTGAAAACTACTGGTGGTTCAAAGGGATATAATCTAATTAAATAATCTCTTTAATCATGATTTAAACATTTTTTATTAAGGCTATCAAAAATGTAAAGGCTTATTCCATCATAATAAGTACAAATCCAATGACCAGTTTTATAAGATCCACTAAAAAGTATTTGAATGTGCTGCTTACTTTTCTCGACTGGAACTATCAAATCAAGTGTTTGTATACACAAAGTATTTTGCATATTATAAAAAAAATTTGATTGTCTTCCCAATAGCTTTTGAAATTCATACATATGATCATTATTTAGCATTGCTCCTTCAGTGACAACAATACCTAAATCATGAGTAGTCAAATTAACAGTTTCTCCTTTGTTAGACATTGTTCTTTTATTTTATAAAATTTACTTATATCAAGGAATTAAAAATTTAACAATAGTAATATTACATTAGAATTTCAAGATCAAGCTTTATACATTTAATTATAAATTTTATAATTTCCTTTTATTCAATGTTATTACCAAATTTTTCCTTTTAAAGAAAATAAAAACAAATTCACAATTCTCTCCTCATTCAAAACTATTAATTTTTTTTTCTTGTATCCAATATAATCAATGTCCAATTTTGTCTTTCATCCAAAACTAATTTCCAATTTTGTCTCTTATCCAATATAAAACCAATTTACTATTTTTCCTTTAATTCAATTTATTAACCAATTTCCAGCTTTCTTTTTATCCAATTAATTAATTTCCAATTATGCTTTTTATCTAATATAACCAATTTCCAATTTTGCCTTTTATCCAATATAACCAATTTCCAATTTTGCAATTTAACCAATATAAACAATTTCCAGCTTTTGTATCCAATATAACTAATTTCCAATTTTGCCTTTCATCCAATTTAACCAATATAATCAATTTCCAGCTTTTTTATCCAATATAACCAATTTCCAATTTTGCCTTTTATCCAATATAACCAATTTCCAGCTTTTTGTAACCAATATATAACCAATTTTCAATTTTGCCTCTTATCTAATTTAACCAATATAATCAATTTCCAGCTTTTGTATCCAATATAACCAATTTTCAGCTTTTTGTATCCAATATATAACCAATTTCCAATTTTGCCTTTTATCCAATATAACCAATTTTCAATTTTGAAAATTAACCAATATAACCAATTCCCAGCTTTTGTATCCAATATTACCAATTTCCAATTTTGCCTTTTATCCAATTATAGATGATTCACAAATTATAACAAATTTTTAAACTTATAATAATAAACATAAAAAATTAACTTTTTTTATTTATTTATTATTATTTATTTAAATAAATATAATGATTGAAAAAAATTAGAAAACAGTATGTTAATGTAATCTATTATTATTAATTTACTATTCACTTATTATTATTTACTAATTATATTCACTAATACTTACTATTCACTAATTCACGAAGTATTCACACTTAAAATTCACTTATTTAACTTTATATTCACTCACATATAGTGAGTGAAATCACTATGAATTATAACTTTTTTTATACTTAATTTTTTCGTTGAAGACACGTGGAACGTGCCCCAAGGAAAGTAATCGACGATATGATTTTGAAATTAAATTTTCGTTCTTATTCTTATATTCAGGAAAGTGGTGGTAGGCCCTAAACGTGAGTGTCCTTTTCGCACTCGTAGATAGATTCTGAGACCAATATATATATATATATATACATATATATATATATATATATATATATATATATATATATATATATATATATATATATATATATATATATATATATATAATATATATATATATATATATATATATATATATATATATATATATATATATATATATATATATATATATATATATATATATATATATATATTAGACCTGTATTAGACCCCACGAAGGATTACCACAAACAATACGAACCCTCGAACAATAAATAGCCTTTGTAAATGAGGGACCCAGGTATCTTCCTTCATCGCAAGGAAATTCTTATATTTAGGAACGTGGTGGTAGGCCCTAAAAGTGAGTGTCCTTTTCGCACTCGTAGATAGATTCTGAGACCAATATATATATATATATATATATATATATATATATATATATATATATTAGACCTGTATTAGACCCCACGAAGGATTACCACAAACAATACGAACCCTCGAACAATAAATAGCCTTTGTAAATGAGGGACCCAGGTATCTTCCTTCATCGCAAGGAAAATTATAGATAAAAGTCTATATATATATATATATATATATATATATATATATATATATATATATATATATATATATATATATATATATATATATATATATATATATATATATATATATATACTTTCTAATTGAAACACAATAGGTAACGTCTGGGTAACGGCGCCAGTAACGCTGGCTCTGGTAACGGCTACCTTTCTCTCTTTCTCTAAAGGCAATATGAATAAGAGTGTCTCTCTTTATCTAATTTGCATATCTACTTGTTTCATATTAAGGATTATATATATACATATAATAGACTTTTATCTATAGTTTCCCTTCCGATGAAGGAAGAAAGAAAATATTACCTGGGTTATCCGAGGTAATCCCTCTTACAAAGGCTATTGTTTAAGGGACGCTCTTTAAAGGGACGCTCGCTCGCACTCACACTTAGCGCTTACCCCCAAATAAGGACGAAATTTCCAGTTTATCGAAAGTGATAATATTGTAGAATATTTTCTAAGTGTATGTGACACGTTTCTTATACGTTACGTATAACATTCAATTTAATTCTTTTATTTATCATTGTAAGTAAATTCACTCACTATACGTGAGTGAATATAAAGTGTAATAAGTAAATTAGTGAATTGTGATTAAGTGAATAGTAAGTGTTAGTGAAAAACTTGTGAATTTAAGTATAGTGTTAATTAATTAAGTTAAAAATTTTGTGAAATTTGAAATTTGGGATAAGAGATAAAATTTGAAATTGGTTATTTTGTATAACAGGAATATTGGATGAAAGACAAAATTAGAAATTGGTTATATTGCATAAAAGAAGAATTTGGAATTTGGTTATATTTAAGTAAATTAGTTAAATGTGATTTAGTGAATAGTAAGTGTTAGTGAAAAATTTGTGAATATAAATATAGTGTTAATTAATTAAGTTAAAATTTTTGTGTAATTTGAAATTTGGGATAAGAGATAAAATTTGAAATTGGTTATATTTGGAATTTGGTTATTATTGGATAAAAGGATAATTTGGAAATTGGTTATATTAGATAAAATTGGATTTATTGGATAAAAGGATAATTTGGAAATTGGTTATATTAGATAAAATTGGATTTATTGGATAAAAGGATAATTTGAAAATTGGTTATATTAGATAAAAATCAAATTTGGAAAGTGATTATATTGGATAAAAGGCATACTTGGAAATTGGTTACATTGGATAAAAAGAAAATTTATAAATTGGTTAAATTGGATTAAAAACATTTGGTAATTGGTTAAAAGGCAAATTTGGAAATTGGTTATATTGGATAAAAGGAAAATGTAGAAATTAGTTAAATTGTATAAAAGACAAATTTGGAAATAGGTTAAATTTGATGAAAGGAAAATTTGAAAAATGGTTATATTAGATAAAATTGGATTTATTGGATGAAAGGATAATTTGGAAATTGGTTATATCAGATAAAATTGCATTTATTAGATAAAAGGATAATTTGGAAATTGGTTAAATTAGATAAAATGCAAATTTTTAATGTGATTATATTGGATAAAAGGCAAACTTGGAAATTGGTTACATTGGATAAAAGGAAAATTTATAAATTGGTTAAATTGGATTAAAAACAATTGGAAATTGGTTAAAAGGCAAACTTGGAAATTGGTTATGTTGGGTAAATAAAGCTAGAAATTGGTTAAATTGGATAAGATACAAAACTTGAAATTTGTTAAATTGGATGAAAGGCCAAATTGGAAATTGATTATATTGGATAACGAAATATATGTAAATATTTTTCTAAAATAAAAAGAACAATGTCTAACAAGGGAGAAACTGTTAATTTGACTATTCATGATTTAAGTATAGTTGGCACTGAAGGAGCAATGCTAAATAATGATCATATGTATGAATTTCAAAAGCTATTGGGAAGACAATCAAATTTTTTTTATAATATGCAAAATACTTTGTGTTTACAAACACTTGATTTGATAGTTCCAATCCAGAAAAGTAAGCAGCACATTCAAATACTTTTTAGTGGATCTTATAAATCTGGCCATTGGATTTGTACTTATTATGATGGAAGATGTCTTTACATTTTTGATAGTCTTAATAAAAAATGTTTAAATCATGATCAAAGAAATTATTTAATTAGATTATATCCTTTTGAACCACCAGTAGTTTTCACCACTGTTGATCAGCAACCAGAATACAGTCTTTCTTGTGGAGTATATGCAATTGCTTTCGCAACATCGTTATTTTTTAATATTATGCCCCACTCTGTCCATTACTATTATTGTAATATGAGAAATCATTTAATGTTAATGTTTAAAAGCAATAGTTTAAGTGAATTTCCCTCTGAACAACTTTCTAATAGTAGATCTTGCATAGTTGTGAATGACTGGAATTGCCTTTTAAATGAAAAACATATTCAACTTAAGTATGGAGAATCAAACTTTTCTAAAAACTCTATGAAGATAGAAATTTCTTTCCCGAGAATAATAAATAAAGGGAGTATTGCATCAACAACAGTTAAACAAAGTAGGGCTGAAATTCAAAGAAATTATCGCGAAAGGCAAAAATTGAAGCGTAAAGTTGATAATGCAAATTATTCAGAGAAAGCACACACTTCCCTATTTTTTCGAGAGCATTAAATAAAATAAATGAAGGAAATGTTGAATCATCAACAACACCTAAATAGAGTAAGGCTGAAATTAAAAGAAATTATCGCGAAAGGCAAAAATTGAAGCGTAAAGTTGATAATGCAAATTATTCAGAGAAAGTACACACTTTCCTTTCTTTTCCGAGAGCATTAAATAAAATAAATGAAGGAAATGTTGAATCATCAACAACACCTAAACAGAGTAAGGCTGAAATTCAAAGAAATTATCGCGAAAGGCAAAAATTGAAGCGTAAAGTTGATAATGCAAATTATTCAGAGAAAGTACACACTTTTCTTTCTTCTCCGAGAGAAATAAATAAAGGAAATATTGGATTATCAACAACACTTAAACAAAATAGGGCTGAAATTCAAAAAAATTATCGTGATAGGCAAAAATTAAAACATAAAATTGATATTGCAAATTATTTAGAGCAAGCACACACTTCCATTTCTTTAACGAGAGTATTAAATAAAATAGATGAAAAAAATAATGCGTCAACAACACTCAAACAAAATAGGGCTGAAATTCAAAAAAATTATCGTGATAGGCAAAAACTGAAATGTAAAATTGATAATGTAAATTATTCAGGTGAAGTGCACACTTCAACTAAGAACAAACTTCAAGGTGAATCTAAAATAGAATATGCTCAAAACCTTAAATTAAAAAATATAAACAGTGATAGAAGTACTTTGTCAAAAACAAAAAATACTCTATGTCAAAGAAATTATTGTGAAATAGTATTAAATCATCAAATTCAAAATGAGTTGAAACTGGTAAATAATAGTATAAATTCAAATTTGAATATTTATATTCTAAAGAAAATATTAAAAATAGATTTAGATGATAATAAAACATTTAAGTAAAATAATGTTGAAAATTAGTTACTAAACAACAGAGTGATAATATCATATAATAATTTAATGTTGAAAATTATTTAGGTCCAATGAATTATTATTGCACACATTGTCAAGCTAAACATTTTAAAGATGAACAAGTTGCAGGTAGAAAAGTTAGTTTTAATGACTGTTATAGTCATGAAGGTGTTGCTTTAACTTCCATACAATATCCAGATGAATTAAAGCTTCTGCTAGAAGGGCTTCATGAAAAATCTGGTCATTTTAAAAAGAATATAAGGCTGTACAATAATTCTTTTCCTTTTGCATCTTTAAATGCTAATGTAATTAATTTTAATGAAAGAAGAAGAGGACCATTCTGTTACAAAATTTAAGGTCAAATTTATTATCAAATTAATAGTGCTTTATATCCGGATAAAGGTGAAGATCAATGTTTTGGTCAATTATTTATTTATGACCCTGAGGAATCAATCAGATACAGATTGAAAAGTAAGGACAATTTGGATGAACACATTCTAAAATCTATAGAAAATATTATGAGAAATTCTGATGCATACACAAAATCTTACATGATGATGTCAGAGGTAATTAGAATAGAAACTGAATTAGCAAGACAAAAAAATGAAGAAATTCCTGAATTACAATTATTGTTCACTTTGAAAAAAGGTTTTGATAAAAATAGATATAATTTTCAAAGTATTAATGAAGTTGATGCAATTTTTAATACAAACTCTGAGGGAGAAATACCAGAGTCTTATGTAACGGTTTATAATAAATCTACAAAGGAATTAAAATTGGTTAGCAATTTAGATCCCAATGTTGAACCATGGATTTATTCCCGATGAAAATAATAATCCTGTTTTACATAAAATAATAATGCAAAATAATATTCATGGTCCTTGTGGAGATTGGTGTTTAATTGATGGGAAATGTTCAAAAAAATTTCCAAAAAGTTACCAAGAAGAAACTACAATTGAAGAAATATGAAGATTTCGATTATATCAGCAGATAGTGACATCTATTAGATGTCATTTGAACTCTTTGGTTTAGAGTTAGGTGTTACATGATAATTACTTCGATATGGTTGTCGATAAGTAATTAATTTTTAAAATTAATTTTGATCTGAAAAAATAAGCTGCGTGAACGAATGCACTGTGCTTCTGTGAGGACTCGAAC
Source organism: Leptopilina drosophilae (assembly GCA_032873175.1). Taxonomy (NCBI): domain Eukaryota; kingdom Metazoa; phylum Arthropoda; class Insecta; order Hymenoptera; family Figitidae; genus Leptopilina; species Leptopilina drosophilae. Next base: position 16,129,862 of record CM065480.1, on the reverse strand, counting down.
CCCAGTTCATAGCTGCCTAAAAAATTAATAAATAAATAAATAAATTAATTAATTAATTATTAATTGATTAATTTTAAAAATTAATTACTTATCGACAACCATATCGAAGTAATTATCATGTAACACCTAACTCTAAACCAAAGAGTTCAAATGACATCTAAAAGATGTCACTATCTGCTGATATAGTCGAAATCTTCATATTTCAAAAATTTCTATCAGCGAATAAATTCTAACATTTACAATTGAAGAAAAATGTTATGTTCATTGTCGTCGAAGAAATAATAATAAACTGTATGAACGACCAAATGGATTTATTGTTGATAATTCTAATGTTGTTCCGTATTGTCCTAAAATTTCAAAAATATTTAATTGCCATATTAATGTAGAAATAGTTTCGAGTATCAAGTCTGTTAAATATTTATATAAATATATTCTCAAAGGGCATGACGCTGCATCTATTATTATCACAAATGCGAATGGTGATGTAACTATTAATCATAATGAAATAAATCATTATGAAGAAAATAGATATGTTGGTCCAATTGAGGCAGTTTGGAGAATTCTAAGTAAACCTTTAGGAAAAAAGAGTCATAGCGTTAATCGTTTGCCCATACATTTGCCAAATGAACAGAATGTTATTATTCGAGAAGAAAAAGATAGTAACGGTATTTCTTTCGATTTAAATAAAAATACAAAACTTCTCGATTACTTTAAACTTAACCAACGGGATAGTAATGCGCAAAGGTATTATTATTCAGAAATACCAGAGCATTATACATGGGTAAAAAATCTCTTGAATGGAAACAAAGAATTCGTAAAGAAAAAGTTTTGGGAAGAATGTATTCAGTTAATCCAAATCAATTAGAGTTATTTAATCTTAGACTATTATTGCTTACAGTAAAAGGAGCAACTTCTTTTGAAAGTTTGAGAACAGTTAATGGAGTTGTTCATGAATCTTTTACATCTGCTTGTTTGGCATTAGGACTTGTAGAAGATGATAGTGAGTGGATTAGAACAATGGAAGAAGCTGCATTATGGATGATGCCTCATTCACTTCGCCAATTATTTATAAGAATTTTAATTCATTGTCATCATGTACAACCGGATAAACTTTGGGAACAATTTAAGGGTCAAATGTCAGAAGATTATTCAAAAACTAACGACATTGATGCTGAACAAAGGGCTTATAGAAATATTAAAACAATGTTATTTAACGAAGGATATAATTTAACTGACTTTCAGGGATTGTTAGATATACAAGATGAAATTCTTACTCAACAAGTTAATGATATAAGTATTGCAGAACATATTGACATAGGAGAACAGAATTATGATAAATTAAATGTAAAACAAAAACTTGTAGTTGATTATGTACTTGATGCCCTAAAGGATTCTTCATTTGATAGTTCCAAGTGTTTATATGTTGATGGTTGTGGAGGATCTGGAAAAACATTTTTATACATTACGCTATGGCATTTGTTAAGAGGTAAAGGAATAAATGTTTGCAACATGGCATTTACAAGTATAGCTGCGACTCTGCTTCCTAATAGAAAAACTGTTCATAAAGTTTTAGGTTTACCCGTTCCATTATACAGTGATTCATCTTTAAACATTAAAATTCAATCTAAAGAAGGCCTTTTTTTAAAAAATATAGATGTCTTTATTTGGGATGAAGCACCAATGGCTCCAAAATATGCTTTAGAAATTATGGATTATCTATTAAGAGATATAATGAATTCCAATGAACCTTTTGGTGGTAAAATTGTAATTCTAGGCGGAGATTTTCGACAAACTTTACCAATTAAAGAACTGGGAACTAGATCAGAAATAGTTAATTTATCAATAAAAAATAGTAAACTATGGAAACATTTCAAAAATACACATTAACAGATAATATGAGAGCCTTACCACAAGAAACGGAATTTGTAGATTTTTTACTTAAAGTGGGCAATGTTGAATTAAATGATGCAGATGATAATGTTATATTACCAGAACATATTATTCAAAAAGGGAATGTAGATATTGCAGAAGAAATGTATTGTCAGTTCATACAACAGAATAAATTTCAGGAGTTGTCAGAGTGTGCAATTTTAGCACCTAGAAACGTTGACGATGATGATATTAATAAGAGAGTGGTGCGTCTCTTAGACAGTAAAGGTAAAAAAATATATAAAGTATTGATTCTACTGAAAATTGTGATAATGGAAAATTTTCTGAAACTTTATTACCAGAATATTTAAATACTCTCTCTCCACCTTCTTTACCAACACATGAATTACATTTAAGAATTAATTCCGTTGTAATGCTTATTAGAAATCTTAGTATTAATGAAGGATTATGTAACGGAACAAGGTTAATTGTTTTAGATTTATCACATAATGTTATTAAATGTCAAATATTAACTGGAGATAAGAGTGGAAATATTGTCTTTTTACATAGAGTAGCTTTATATTGTGTAAATTTATATCCGTTTACTTTTAAAAGAAGACAATTTCCTATAAAATTAGCTTTTGCAATGACTATTAACAAGTCTTAAGGACAAACATTTAACAGAATATATATAGATTTATAAGAAGAGATGTATTTAATCACGGTCAGATGTATGTTGCATTATCGAGGGTACGTTTATTTGAATCCGTAAAAATATATTTAGGAGATACTAGAAGTAATATGTATATAAAAAATTATGTTTATAGTGAAATTTTTGAATAATTAAGGAGCCGGATATAACACCTGCCGCTACGCGCCGCCGTAAAGGACCATACCAGTCAGTGAGCAGTGAGCGCTTCTGGGCCTCTCACTACTACCTGGCTGGTATTATTTCGTGTAATAGCGCGTAGCGGCAGTTGATGCATCCGGCCCTTCAATTTTAATTAAGTTTAATTTGCTATCATCAGGGTGATGAAAAAATCGCGTTCAAAATTACAGAATTAGTATCTGGACAAAATTCTAAGACAACACTTTTTATTTTTTTCTCGAAATTCACGATAGTTTTTAAATAAATTGAAATTAAATGTATTGGAAAGTCGTGGTAAATTTTAAATACGTGCACACAATTTCTGTAATGTGACAAACTTCTCTATTAAGAAAAGTAAATAAAAAGAATGACTAACTTCTGAATAAATGTCATAAAGTGTTTGGTTAGTTCTATAAGAAATCATACAGTGAACGAAAAATATATTTTTTCGTTTAAAAATATTCTACAATTATTTTACACGTTACAATTTTTTACTAGAACGATTTTTCTTTAAAAAAAATCACAAAATGATAAACAATATTTTTTTAGCTTCAATCATTAAGAAAATTATTTTAAAAAATATATAAAAATAATGTTTTAGTTTCCTTGATGAATGAAACATATAACTATCCATTAAATTGTGCAAACAATTAATTGTTCTGTTATCTTTTTCATAAACTGTAACATAGGGCTACAATTTCCTAGTTTTTTCTCAAATGATAAATTTGTCATGAGTAAAACATGTTCCAATAATAAGAAATTAAAAACTAAGAAATTAAACATTATTAATACAATTAATTGCTATTGTTTTTATAAAATGGAAAAAGGTTAGAAAATTTCTGTTTTTGCTTCCTCGTGAGGAAGCTTTGTAGTCGTTTAATTTACAAAATTTTTAAAAATCCTTTTGACAAATTTTCTTCTATATGGGACTATGTTATATAAAACCCTGAACAATTGTCCGGATGTATGTGTGTGTGTGTGGATCCCGATTTTTGTGAACACGATAACTCGAAGAGGTTTTAACGAATTTGGCTAAAATTTACCAGGTATATTTATCATAAAAATATCTCGAACTGGATTGATAGACTTTAAAAAATTCTCAGAAATATATAATAAAATCTTATTCTTTGCATCAAGACGAATCGATTGGTATATAAAAAGAATAAATTGTATGAGAATTTATAGAGTTAATCACAATTAAAGCTGAAAAATTCTCATTTTTCTCAAAAAATGAGTTCTTTCCGCAAAATTATGTTGCTGTATAAGAAAATCTTAATCACTTATTTCTAAAATTTTATTCTTTGCACCAAGACGGATCGATTGGTATATATAAAGTATATATTGTATTTAAATTTATAAAATTAAAACCAATTAGAGTAGAGTGGGGCGAAACCACCAATTTTGCACTTTAAGAACTATAACTTGAAAACTAAAGCCAATAAGGAGCCAAATCAAAAAGGGTTTGAAAGATTGATTTCTTGGCTAAATTTTACTCCATATACTCAACTCTTTATCTCTTTTAGTTTTCGAGATACGGCCGTCTTACGCGACTTCTGCAATTGGTGGTTTCGCCCCACCAGGTGGGGCGAAACCATTTTTTTAATGAAAAACGTAAAAATTAATTAATAACAATCGAAATACAACAAAAAACTAATAAATAAATACAAATAAATAAATTTTTTGCAAAATTAAATTTATTTTAATTAGATATTTAGAAAATGTGGAATATACCGTAGTCAGTTGTTCTTATAAGGCGGTAATAAAATAATTTTTTTTATTTTTTATTTTCACCGACTTAATCTTTAATAAAATAGAAAATTTTTTGTTTTTTAATCTTCACTGAATTAATTTTTGATAAAAAATAAAATTTTTTTTATTTTTTAATTTTGACCCATTTAAAAGCCATTGTTGGTGGTTTCGCCCCACCACCACTGCTTTCGAAAAAATTTAATAACTTCCAAAACACTTAAACAAATTTAAAAAAAACTACACCAATGCGTTCAGAACACTCAAATGAATAAAGAAATTTTATTCGTTTATTAATTTTTACATTATATTAACAATAATTCAATAATCAAGTAAAAATTTTTTTTTTTGAAAATTGTTAACATTTTACATATGTCACTGTCATTCGGCAGATATTTTGGTAAACGGCTTGAAACTTCAGACACCAGCGGAGAATGTCAGAACTGTTATTCACATCGAACGATAAGTTGATAACACGTAAAACACGAAAATGAAAGCGAATTGGTGGTTTTGCCCCACTCTACTCTACAGACACAAAATTTGCATTTTTAATAAAAATTCATTTTTTCTTAAGAATCATGTTGCTGTACAATAAAATGTTATTATTTATTGAAAAATAAATCTAAAATCTTATTCCTTGCATCAAGACGAATCGATTGATGTATGTAAAATATATATTCTATTGAAAATTATAGAATTAATTACAATTAAAGATGAAAAATTCATTTTTTTAATAAAAATTTTATTTTGTTCATTTAGGATTAAAACAAATTTTATAAACATTTTTTTTTATTTTATAAATATTAGATAGTATTAGAAATTACTTAAAAATTAAATATACTTAATATACTTAATTATAATTATAATAAATATAACAAATTTTTTAAATTAATTTTTAATTAGATTTAAAGACAACAACATGGAAAATATGTCAATACGTGACAATAAGTTAGTGCTTCCTCCACGAGGAAGAAAATTTTTTTGCTGATCGTATAGAGGAAGCAAAATGTTCATGTAATGAACATCTGGATTTACAACTTGTTTTCTGTATTGTGCAATTTTTTGTAATTGAAAAATTCGAGTATGAAAAAAATAAAAAAATTTATTTTAGCATGGTTTAAACAATTCATTTTGTTAACATTTCAATTTAATGTAGTGTAAGACTCCGTTAGAAAATATACGATTTGCATTGGGTCTTTGGATTAAGTTGTAATTTGCTGAAATTGTAGTATTGGATACAAGAAACTAGTGTGCCAAACTTTTTTTAAAATTTTGAAATTTGTTAAAGTTACGCCATTTTGAATATATTTTTATTATAATTTTTTTAAATATTAATATGTCTGAAAGTTTTCGATGAAATTTAATAAAATTTGGAAGGCTTATACTTGAAATCATGTTTCTTCTGACTATCACATAACAAAAAAAAATTTTTTTGAAACCGTTTTGCTCGAGCGGAATCAATTTTTGAGTTTTCTCGTCCATTAATAAAATATTCCCTATAATTTCACCTTTCATTTAGAAAAAGAAAATCGATGGAGACTCAAATACACTACCGTCCGAAATTGTGCGAACGCTAACATCTCGAGCTATTAAAAAACACACCCGCACAGAAACAGTGATAACTCGGTTAAAAATGAAGCTAGATGCTTTTTTTAAATATCATTGGAAAGCTTATTAAATTTCCAATGAAAAAGCCACTATTTTAAGATGTATTGTATAAATAGGAAGCGAGATATCATGTTATGAAGCCAAAAAAATAATTCTATTTTTTCGGAATTTCTTACTCTGACTTTGACTCTTGGCACAGTTTAGCAAAGTTTATGAAAAAAATTGTTACTTTTTCAGACTATTCCTTGTAACCTAAGCTTTAAATAGAGACCAAGAACAGCAAAAAATATTTACGGGTTCCCGAGATATTACAAAAAGAATCGGACCGTGCCAAGCAGAATTTTCAATCATCGATTTCTCTAATTCGCCGTTGAGTCAATTACTTGTCTGTGAAAAAAGTGTCGAAAATTAATTTTACCAAGTACATTCTTACCGGGATCCACTTTTTAAATATCGATATATAATAAATTAAATTAAAAAGTGGATCCCAGTAAGAATGTACTTGGTAAAATTAATTTTCGATACTTTTTTCACAGACAAGTAATTGACTCAACGGCGAATTAGAGAAATCGATGATTGAAAATTCTGCTTGGCACGGTCCGATTCTTTTTGTAATATCTCGGGAACCCGTAAATATTTTTTGCTGTTCTTCGTCTCTATTTAAAGCTTAGGTTACAAGGAATAGTCTGAAAAAGTAACAATTTTTTTCATAAACTTTGCTAAACTGTGCCAAGAGTCAAAGTCAGAGTAAGAAATTCCGAAAAAAATAGAATTATTTTTTTGTCTTCATAACATGATATCTCGCTTCCTATTTATACAATACATCTTAAAATAGTGGCATTTCATTGGAAATTTAATAAGCTTTCCAATGCAATTTAAAAAAAGCATCTAGCTTCATTTTTAACCGAGTTATCACTGTTTCTGTGCGGGTGTGTTTTTTAATAGCTCGAGATGTTAGCGTTCGCACAATTTCGGACGGTAGTTTAGTTTTCGAGATATTGCCATTTTTGTGGAAGCGCGACCACGTTTCAGTGTTAGCGCTGTGTCAGTGCCCGTGACACCTCGCACAGTAGGATTCTTACACTTTACTGTTCAAAATTGTCTAGAGCCTACAAATTTTATTCGATTTTGATGTTCTTGGTCTTAAATAAAAGTAGATAAATTTTCTAAGATTTATCTCGAAATCGTTGTTTCAATTTTAATTGTTTATATATTTTTTTGTTACTCAAAGTTAACAATTTACAAGAATTTTGAAAAAAATCGTGTTTATTTTTTATTTTTCCATTCCTCATGATCGAAATCAATTTAAATTAGTCTAGTATGACCACCCGATAAATAATAATGCATAATTCAATTTATTTAAATGGTTGAAAAACAATGTTAAATATCAAATACATAGTCTGGTCCTTCATAAAAAAATTGTATTTTTTGCATACAAATTTATGTTTATTTAAGTAATTTATTTCCATTTTGTTAAAAAATAAATTTAAAGTTAATAATTATCTTTGTTATTAACGATTGTTTAAAAAAATTGTATTTTTTAGAGACAAATTTATGCTTATATAAATAAAGATAGAAAAAAGTAAAAGTTATCTTCAAGTTTAAAGTATAGGAAAGAAATAACAATAAATAACTGGAAAATAAAAATATTTTGTTGAAAAAAATTTCTTTAAGATTGTAGGTTGTCGTATTTTGGCAGACTCTTGCAAAATTTTAGAAAATTAATAAAATTCAATGGAAAAACGGAATAGTCTTCGACATTGTTTTTAGTTTGTCCCATACTTTGGCAGACTCTTGTCCTATTTTAAAAAATTAATAAAACTTTTAAAAAAATTTTCCTGGGAAATTGATTTTAGGGGTTCCTATACTTTGCCAGACACTTGCCATATTTCGGAAATATAATAAAATTTTATAAAAAAAGAAATATTTCGTTAAAACTGATTTAAGGTTTTCCGATAATTTGCCAGACTTTTCCAATATTTTAGAGAATTAATAAAATGTAATAGAAAAAAGAAATATTTTTTCGAATTTAATTTAGGTTGTGCCATAATTTGTCAGACTCTTCTCATATTTCGGAAAATTAATAAAATTCAAAAGAATAAAGAAATATTTCTTCTAAATGGACTTTAGGTTGTCCCATACTTTGACCACTTCTTCCCATATTTCGGAAAATCATTAAAATTTATTGAAAAAAGGAAACATTTTGTCGAAAGTAGTATTAGGTTTTCCGATACTTAGTCAGACTTTTCCCATATTTTATAGAATTAATAAAAAGTAATAGAAAAACGATATATTTCTTTGAAATTGATTTTAGGTTGTCCCATACTTTGCCAGACACTTGCCATATTTCGGAAAAAAATAAAATGCTATAAGAAAAGAAATATTTCGTTTAAATTGATTTAAGGTTTTCCGATACTTTGTCAGACTTTTACCATTTTTTGGAAAAATTATAAAATTTAATAAAAATGATAAATATTTCTTTGAAATTGATATTAGGTTTTCCATATTTAGTCAGATTCTTGTCATATTTCAGAAAATCATTAAAATATATTTAAAAAATGAAAAATTTTGTAGAAAGTGGCTTTTGGTTTTCCGATATTTTGCTAGACTTTTCCCATATTTTAGAGAATTAATTAAAATGTAATAGAAAAAAAAAAATTTCTGCTAAATTGATGTTAGGTTGTCCCATACTTTGTCATACTCTTGCCATCTTTTAAAAACATAATAAAATTCAATAGAAAACAGAAATATGTCTTTGAAATTGATTTTAGGTTTTCTTATATTTTGCCAGACTCTTCTCATATTTAGAAAAATCATTGAAAGTGCTTGAAAAGAATAAATACTTTGTCGAAATTGTTCTTACAATTAGTCTTTCCTATACTTTGGCAGAATTTCCCCATATTTTGGAAAATTAATAAAATTTACACAGGCTTAATTACCACAATGTAAATATATTTTTTCATTATACATTTATTTTATATAAAGATATATTTTTTAACATATAATAAATCGTTAACACAACTTAACTTTTAATAAACATATTTATAAATTAACTTTCAGTAATTAGTTTCTTTCGTAGAAATTTAGAAATTAGTGTAATTTATATAAATTGAAAGTTATTTATATTTTGTAAAAATTAAAAAAGTAGGCTAGGTAAATGGTTAACGCACTTGCTTGGAGATGAGGATTAGGGGTTCAATTCTTTATATAACCAGAAAATGTGTGTATTAGAATTCTAATAATAAGGTAAACTTACAAATAAAGCTAATTTTTATAAATATTAAATCGATAACAAATGAAATAAAAAACAATTTTTTAAAAACATATAAATGAAATATAACATTTTTTTAAATATCATGATCTGTCATAAAATTCTCGCCTTATTCTCGTTTTTTACCCATTCGTAGACATTGTCTTTAATAGATATTAATTTAATGCTTCGAAACCTTAACGTATATTATTAGCCCAACGTAAATTTTTTTTTCTACTTCCGTTGCTAAATATCTTTGGGAAACTGTAAGATCACATATTTCAATCCATGTGTTTCCTCTTTTACATACAGCCGTGCAATGACCCATGTTTTTAAAAGAAGGGACAACTTTTTGTTTTTTATTTTGGAACTCTAATGCATCATTTCTACTTCTTACAACACCTAAGAGAAGGTATTCGTGGTCATTATTTCCGGCAATGTCAGGAATTGTTGATGGAATTAGATCCAAATTTACTCTTTCCTCTTCTTTTTCCACTTCCATGAAAATAAATGTGCCTGAAAGTTTTTATCAGATTCCATTAAATTATACTACTTCAAACTGATATTCCATGCTTATACTTTTTTATTTACCCAGATGCGATTTTTTGGTCGGCCCAACTTAAAATGCATATGTTGTGCCAACCATACATTTCAATGGTTGGTCCAAAGACTGACGCCATCCGTCATACCAACCGTGGCCCAGACTTCGTCCAACCAAGAAAAATAATGTCAATTAAACCGCGTTTTTTAGAGTTTTATCAACCGTCGGGCAAACTGTGGCCCAGAGTTCGGCCGACCAAAAAACTTTTAGTCAATTATACTGCTTTTCTTGAGTTTTGCCAACCATCGGGCCAAGCGTGGCCCAGAGTTCGGCCAATTAAGGAAAATCAAGTCAATTAATCTGCGTTTTTCAGAATGTTGCCAATCGTCGGGCCAAGCGTGGCACAGAGTTCGACTAATTAAGAAAAATCATGTTAATTAAACTGCGTTTTACAGAATGTTGCCAACCGTCGGGCCAACCGAGGTCCAGAGTTTGGCCAACCGAAAGTGAATGTTTTTAAAACTACGTTTGGATGAGTTGTGCCAACCTTTGTTGCCAAAGTTGGTCCGATGGTTGGTTTAACTCTACATGTAATGGTTAGCTTGCAAAGTGGGGCCAACTATGGGCACTAGTACTTGCCAAAGTTGGGCAAACTTTGGCAACCAAAACTTCGTTTGCCAAAGTTAAGCCAACCTTGGGCCAACCTTCAAACTATGGTGGCCTACCCGAATTCGCACCTGGGTATATATGTATTACTGTATTCTCATTTGACATTCACTCTCATTTGAGCTTCACTTTTACTACACTCACACACATTACGTTAATATCAATTTACTTTTACACTTAATTCACTCCTACTCAATTTTACTTTTATAGCACTTTTTCTTTACATAACTTTTAATTTACTCTTTTTCTTAATTCACTTACACTATTACTGCACTCTCATTTTGCAAATGAGAGTCATTTCAGTTGATAAATATGGTCTTACCGCTAGTTTCAAAAGTGCTTCTTACAGTTCCATGGCATTTGGAGCATGTCCTATCGGGATCCAAAAAATTGAACAAGCTTTGTTCCGAATGGGGATGTTCTAAAATAGAGTTTAATAAGAAGAACTCTCTTTTAGGGTTTCTTTTTAATAACCCACATTTCAAGCATTTTCTACAGATTATAGATTGCGGTAAATTTTCGAATAATTTTTGTGACAGATAATACTCGTTTATTGAGCACTCTACGGAAACAGTATGTTTGTTCGACGAAATTTTTTTTTTGTCTAAGTTATTAATGAGGTTTATTAAAATTATTCCTCTTTTTTCATAAGCGTCCTCAACGCCATTCTGTATTGTAAATAATACTAAATTCATTGTCAAATTTATTTCTTGGAAATCAGAAACTAGAGTTTTAACTTTTTCGTTATCCAGAACAGCAACAATTAAAACCTCCAACAACGAATCCATTCCACAAGTATTTGAAAATGTATGACATATATTATCGATCATTACACTCTGAAATAAAAATAAATGTAATAAAATATTTAAATAAGAATCAATTCATTTTTTAATTTTGAGTAATTTAAATAATTAAATTATTAGGTAAAAATTTACTACACCTTATTTCCGTTTTTAAAAATTGGAATTTGATTCGAATTTTCAGGTAAGAGTGCAGTTACATTATTCTCAATATTAGAAAATGGTAAAGTCCTTTTTTCCCTTTTCGTTTTTGTAAAATCTGGTTTTTCTGATCTTTCCGTTTTCATTTTTAATTTAATTGAATCTTCTTTTTTTATATTGATTGGATTTTTATCCCTCTTTAGATTAATCGAAAATTCCTCTTTCTTTAATTTAATCGACTTTTCTGCCTTTTTTAATTGAATTGAATTTTTCTTCTTTGTTTTCATCAAATTTTCTGCTTGTATTAATTCAATTGATTTTTCATTCTTTTTTAATGGTATAGATTTCGCTTTGTTTATAGAATCTATAAGAAACATTTCAATAGAAAAATATAATTAAATGATAACAACATACGCAACAAATCATTGTATAAAAAATTAATTCTGTCACCCCAGACGCGACAACTTCAGCTGTGTAAAGTTGAGAGCCCTACATTAAAATTTTTCAAATTTCTATATTGCATTCGTTTGCCATGATAAGTCCAGGTTTATCCAACAAAAAATTTTTTTTGACCACCTTCTGTTAACAAGAAAAATAAAAAAACGCATTTTTAAGTTAAAAACCACATTTGCAAGGTTGGACAAACGTATTTAACATTTGGACAATTACTTTTAGGGGTTGGACAATCAAAAACAGACTCTAAATAATTTTTAAAAATAATTTTTTAGACAGTCTACGCCAAGGATACCTTTAATCAAACAGATTTCAATTTTTTGCAATTTCCAAGGATGGACAATTGTTTTTAACAGTTGGACAATCAATTTCAGGGGTTAAAAAATCGTTTTTAACCATTGGGCAATTAATTTTAGGGGTTGGAAAATCAAAAACAGAATCTTAATAATCTTTTAATTCAATTTTTTATACAGTCTACGTCAAGGAGACCTTTAATCAAACAGATTTCAATTTTTTGCAATTTCCAAGGTTGGACAATCGTTTTTAGCAGTTAGACAATCAATTTTAGGAGTTGGACAATGAGAAATAAATTCTTAAAATTATCCAACTGTTAAAAACGATTGTCCAACCCATGAAATTTATTGTCCATCTGTTAAAAACAATTGTCCAACCTTGAAAATGACTAAAAGTGAAATCTGTTTGAATAAAGGTCTCCTTGACGTGGACTGTTTGAAAAATTGACTTAAAAAATGAAAGAGGGTCGAGTTTTTATTGTCCAACTCTTCAAATTGATTATTTACTGCCTCAAAGAGAAATGGTTTTTGATTTTATTTATTGAATATGATATCAGAAGGGAATTGTTTGTTGGACAAACGTGGACTTACTCTGGGCAAACGATTAATGTGTCAGGATTAGATAAATTAGCGTTCTTTAAATTTTCGGTGGTTTTAAACTTAAAAAGTCCTTCTTTTTTTATTTTTCTTCTTAACAGAAGGTGGACAAATAAAAATTTTTGTTAGACAAACGTGGACTTACTCTGGATAAACGATTAATGTGTTAGGAATAGATAAATTCGTGTTTTTTTAATTTTCAGTGGTTTTAAACTTAAAAATTCCTTTTTTTATTTTTCTTGTTAACATAAGGTGGACAAATAAAAATTTTTGTTGGACAAACCCGGACTTATCGTGGACAAACGAATGCAATATAGAAATTTGAAAAATTTTAATATGGAGCTCTCAACTTCACACAGCTGACAATTTCATATACCTTTATTGAAGATAATGTTCTTAATATTTTTCGATACAAAGGCGAAATAAAAATAATCATCTTTATCATCTATAAAATCATCATCATCAACAACAACATCAACAACATCATCGCTATTTATATTTTCTGTCTGTCCTAATAATTTTCTAATTCTGTTCGAATTAGCCTCATCGTCCGCTTTGTAATTGTAATCTTTATCAAACTCGTCACGCACTTTTCGAATTCTGTTCGTCTTGATTTGTCCCTTTGAGGATTGATATTTTTCCTTAAGTTTGCTTATTCTTGCATCTTGATTTTTTTTCTCTTGTAACAGCTGTGAAAAAAATAACTATTAAGAAGAGTAGGATCATGTAATCTGCCGTCCTGATTTAAAAACACCATAACTACACTTTTTATCAAAAATGAGTTTTTTATACCGTTGGATTCGTAAAAAAAGACGAATTTTTCTATGCTAATTAGAATTATTAATCTTAATTAATTTTCGTGTTAATTAGGAATTAATTTTACTAAAAAGCACTATGTACATCGATTTCTGTCGAATCCTGATATTAAGAGGCCTAACTACAGGCCTAACTACAGTTTGTGAGGATTTCGGGTCGTCTAACCAGTGATTTCCTGATAAAAAGGCCTATCTGCGTAGTTTTGCTTTTTGAGATCAGGAACTCGAGCTTTGTAGAGGCTACTTTCCTTATGGACTTTGGCCTAAGTACATACTGTGTTTCTACGTCAGGAATCTCATGAAAATCACATGAAAATCTACAACACTTTCCTTAAAAAAAGCACATCTACATTCACTTTATTGAAACAAGAAGTTTTCCAATTTTAATATATTTTTATTAAATAAACTGTTAATAACAAATATAGCTATTTTTAACAATTTTTATTTTTAATAGAATTTTTTAAGGTTAATTAATTGAAAAAAGTTTTTTAAATAGTTTTTTATTTTAGTTCAATAATTATTAGTTATTATGAATAATTCAATAAAAAAAATTGACTGTATTTATAAAATGCAGAAGATTATTTAAACAAACTAAATAAATAGTAATCAACAAATTTATTAATACTCAATCTTAAAGAAATTATTAATGTTTTTCTTTTAATTAAATTCTTTCATAAAATTTTAGAAATTAATTTAATTTTTAAAATATTTTATACTGAATTAAGAAAAAACTTTCAATTCTTTCGGGAAATTTTTTTAAAATAATTAAATGTTTGCAAAGATTTGGCTTTTTAAAAAAATAATTGAATTTTTGCGACAAAATTTTGAAAGTAATAAACAAGAATAATTAATTAGTAAATTAGTTAAGAATTGAATTTTTTTTAAAGTTTGAATTTGAAATTGTTCAAAAATTCATATTTGAAAATAAGTTTTGTAATTTGCATAATAATAGTAATTAATATGTTAATTAATTAATAAAGAACATAAAAATAACTGATTACTTTAAAATTATTACACACATCTCCTCAAAATAGAATCAATAGTAGATATTTAAACATTTTAATTTTTGAATGGGATTTTTAAAAAATTGTTAAGGTTTTAAAAATTAATCATTTAATTATATTAAACAGGTGAACAGGGAATTTAATTAAATTTAATTTATTTTAATCAAAATTATGTTATTCATTACCTTCTGCAGGTTTTTTCTTTTTTCCTGTTAGAAATTAAAAAACGCATTTTAATTACACAAAATAAAAAAAATTGTATACTTTAATACATTTTTTCAAAACTAAACTCTTAAGTGTTTGTAGTTAGTGTACTTCTACATCAGGAAAGTCGACCGTACACACCCAGATAAAATTATTATTTAAACCAAATGTATTTTATTTGACTTAAATAAACGTATATTTGTCTCAGAACCAACTAGACTTTTTATTTGTTTTAAATAAAATTTATATTTGACATAAATAAAACATATATTTGAGTTAAATAAAATTTTATTTAAACTAAATAAAATTTACTTCAAACAAATAAAAAGTTTAGTTGGTTCTGAGACAAATATACCATTTCTCTGGGTGCATGAGCTGTTCTCCTGACCAAAAAGCATAACTGCGTAGTTATGCTTTTTTGTAAGGATTCGTCGCGATTTTTTATTTAATTAATAAGCATAACTACAGTTTTGCATATTTCCAATGAAAATTTGAACTTTTTTTTGCATAATAAAATTCAGCGTACCCGAATTAGTAAAGAAGCACCATTACCTTTTGAAGAAACATTATGTTAAAGAAGATATAAATAAAAACGTATTTTGCTAAATATCTCGAAACAACCTAAAGTGTAGTTATGGTGTTTTTAAATCAGGACGGCAGTAATGAACATATTTGAGTTTTTAAGTAACATTAGGATCGTGTTGAAGACATAATTAAGAAGCAACATTGAGATCATGTGGAAGATTGATCTGAACTATATTCTTATGATCAAATTGGAGAATTTCTATATGATAGATTTAGTATTATAAATTAAGAAGGGATTGTGATTGTGATACCTATTAGTTTCTAGTTTGTATCTTTTCTTTTAAATCAGAGGCAATTCTAATTTGAATAATTATTTTCAAATCTCATTCAAGACTTATTTTAGATATTGTTTCTGAATTTTAAGAATCAGGTTTACCAGATATTTTTTTGTAAAATAATGTTACTAATAAGATAAGAAACGGATATAAAAGCTAAACATCACTAATGCACTTGATCAAGAAGTTACTTGTTCGAATAGTCATTGAAACAAACAGTTACTTAATTGAAAAGTAATCAGATCGAAAGGTCAGTGGATTGAAAAGTTATTATATTAAAAATTCACTTGATCAATAAAGCATGTGAACAAAAATTCATTAGATCCGATAGTAATTGTATCAAAAAATTATTACAAAAAGAATACATTAGTTTGAAGTTAATTCTTTTTACTACTTCTCACCTTTTCAGCATGTTCTCCTTCTTCAAAAGTAGATCCATCTGTAATATAAATTTTACTTAATGGAGGATAGTGTAACCTAAATTTATTCTTTCTCTGTATTGCCTTATCCCTTGTACCTAATTAATATTAATTAAATTTATAATTGTTACAAGTTTGACATATAGGGTCAGTTCCACATGAAATTTATGTTGTTTTTTGAATTCGGCTAAATATATTTTTTCTCGTTCTTTATAGAAAAATATGAAATACGTATTTGTTTATTTTTGTATAATTGTTCAAATTATAAAGTTATGAATTTTCGAAATTTTGGTTTGTAAATAGACATATTTTAAGTCGCTTATAAGTTTGAAAATATAAAGTTTAGAAAAAAGGCGTTAAAATTGAAAATATTAGTTTTTTTCGACTTTTAAGAGATGTTAAAAAATATGTATTTTAATTAATTTGTTTTAACTTTATACCCGATTGTCTTCATGTTTCTTTTAATTTATTTATATCTTACAATACACTGAAGATTTTGCAAAAAGTTCAAAATGTGTCTCTGATGAGGTTAATGAGTTTTAACAAATTAGTACTTTAATTATTTTAAATCGCTTACTTTTTTATTGCGTTACTGCACATGTCCTAAAATAGTTTAAATTTGTGTATGACCTCCAGATAAATAGTAAAACATTAAATGATGTATCTAAATTGTTATAATAGTATTAGATAAACAATATGTTAGTTAGCAAATAATTAACATTGGTTTTCTACACGAAAAATTTTTATAGCTATTTCTAAACTTAGATTCATTTGAACAAAAGTATGTTTAAATAATAGTGAATATGTAAAATGATTTGTTGAATAATTACACAGCCCTGCAAATTTGGACTTTTTTTGTGCAAATAAGATGGCTCCAGGTGTTTCCGAAGGCATTTTGCGCGCTCAACACGAATCTGGGTTCAAAAACTTTTCATCACGTCAGGTTTTCGAGAAAAAGGGGGTTGAAACCCCTAAAAAATCGTTTTTGGCCATTTTTGAAAAATTGTAGAGCTAAACACTGACGTGCTAGAACCATCGCTATTGTCAGAAATTGACAATTGATCTTTGCTCTTTAAAATGAGCCCAAAGCCAAATTGATTGCATGAACCCTTGAAGCAGGGGGTGGGTATATGTCAAGGGGTGCAAGAGAAAAAAAAACGCATTACGGAGGTCCTTAAAAATCAATCAGATTTACTTGAAAATTGTTACTCGGGGGTTTATGGGGTCGCTGATTACAGATCTTCATTCAGATTTGAAAAATTCAAAATGGCGGATCCAATATGGCGGTCGAGGTTTATAAAAATTAATCAGATTTACTCGAAATTTGTTATTCGGGGGTTTTTGGATCCGCCATTTTGCATTTTTAAAAACTGACATCAAATTCGTAATCGGCGACCCTTAAAACCCCCGAGTAACAATTTTCAAGTAAATCTGATTGATTTTTAAGAACCTCCGTAATGCGTTTTTTTTCTCTTGCACCCCTTGACATATACCCACCCCCTGCTTTAAGGGTTCATGCAATCAATTTGGCTTTGGGCTCATTTTAAAGAGCAAAGATCAATTGTCAATTTCTGACAATAGCGATGGTTCTAGCACGTCAGTGTTTAGCTCTACAATGTTTCAAAAATGGCCAAAAACGCTGTTTTTAGGGGTTTCAACCCCCTTTTTCTCGAAAACCTGACGTGATGGAAAGTTTTTGAACCCAGATTCGTGTTCAGCGCGCAAAATGCCTTCGGAAACACCTGGAGCCATCTTATTTGCAAAACCCATGCAGGGCTGTGTTATTTGCCATTTTCCACTTTTTATTTTACCAGTGTAGCGAACGAGAAGAGGAGAGTGTCAACAATGTCTACGTGACTTTTAGTAAACAAAGGGCTGAATTACCATGAAAAATATCAGGGCTGGGAAGCTTAATAACTTGAAATTGTGTATCATTACGTTAAAAGGGTAATTAAAGATTGGTCAACTGTAATTGGTCGCGATGTACTATTCTAATCTTATTATTACTGATTTTCTTTATTTTAACATTAAATTCGACGATTAATTCGATTATTTTGTAAGGTCCTTCAAAAAAGGGGTCAAATTTTTTATCAATTCGAATGTTTATTTCTACATTAACTATATCATCAATTTTATAATTAACAAGATGAACATTTTTGTCATAATAATGTTTGTTTTTTCTTTTAAATTTTTCCAAGTTTTCACGAGCAAGGGACTGGACGTTATCCAATTTATGAAAAAGCTCTTGTAAGTATTGTTGATAAGTTTTGTCGGGTAATTCTTGGGGAAAACTTGACGGAATTACAGCTTTTTTTCCAAAGACTAAAGTATAAGGTGCGAATCCTGTTGATTCGTAAACAGAAGTATTATACGAAAATAATGCAAATCGCAATTTTTCGTCCCAAGATTGAGCGTTACTAAATTGACGGAGATATTGAATTAAATCTTGGTGACTTCGTTCCAATGATCCTAAAGATTGAGGATGATAGGCGGTTGATTCTATTTTTTCAATATCAAAAATTTTACAAAAAAGTTTCATAACTTTACTCATGAAATTTCTCCCTTGATCAGTATGAATTATTTTATGACAACCGTAGCGAGAAATAAATTTTTCAGCAAGAGCTTGGGCTATTGTAACCGAATCTATATTTTTTAATGGAATTGCGTCAGCATACTTTGAAAATACACATTGTATAGTCAAAATATACTTATTTTCACGAGGAGTAATTGGCAAAGGGCCAATTATATCTATTTGTATTTTTTCAAAAGGCTCTTTGGGAGTATTGGTAATTCTCATGGGTTGTTTTGTTCGTAAATTTATACACTGAGAGAAGTCCGGGAACTAATACGTCCCGTGCAAGGCTTGAGTGATCATTTTGAATGTTCTTATGTAAACCTTCGATCGGGACGTCTCAAGCCCCGATAAAAAACGTGGAACGTCCCGAAGCGGAATTACTTACAACTTTTAGTTTCGGCCATGAGTTGTCTCTCACATGTGGGAACAATGTTTGACCGATTCGGGGTGTCTGAGCCCTAGATTCGAGACATCTCAAACGCGACAAGCAGAGTAACTTATAGCGATGTCTAGCGGGAACTATTATGCTCTGGACTTCTCTCAGTGTAATTGTATTTCTTTGGCAATTTTTACAGGATTTAATAAATTTTTGTATTTCAATTTTCATGTTCGGCCAAAAATATTTTGAACGAATTCTAGAATAGGTTTTTGAAACACCTTTGTGACCTCCTACAGTTGACTCATGAAATTCTTTGATAATTGTATGTCTTTCTTCTACTTTTGGGGTTATTGTTTCACCTGAGCAAACCATAATTTTTATTTGTGAATTAGAAAAATGTTGACAAATCATTTTTTCAATACACTGAAAAAAAATATGTGTCGCTACCTTATCTACGAATGTCGCTACCACACAGATCAGATGGTAAATACTATCCCGATTTCGGAAGGGAGATTAGCTCTCGAGGGAACACTACCTCACCGCGAGAGAAGCCTACAACACTGGTAAGAGGTTGCACTAATCTCGAAATATCGGTATGACAGCCTTCCGTCTATTCGGGAAGGCTACCTGCTCTCGAGATTTGTTGACGCATCCGAAAACCGAAGGGCAGAGCACTCGAGGCAAGATAATGTAGCGCCATCACCACACATGCGGCAGCCACACAGATTTTTTTTCAGTGTAGAAAACCAGGATATTTCGTCTAGATTATTTCCTACTTTTGAAGCTCTAGGAAAATGTACATCAAGTGGTTCCATGGCATTCTTAAGTCCAAGAATAGCACTGGACACTTTATTCAAATATGCCTTACCATTAAAGTTTTCTTTTACGACTACATGAAAAATATAGCGATTTCCTTGAGGGATAACGATTACATTTCCAACCTTAAAATCATATTTTTTTATTGCATCAATATTTAACAAGTTTTTTTCTTTTAGTTCCTTACTAATATCAGAATCAAAAATACAATCTTCCGAGACAAAGTGAACAATATGACCAGTTCCCATGGACAACATATCTTTACTATATATTATACAAGCATTATCGATCTGGACCACAAGTCCAATCATTTAATCAAATATGTCTTTAAGGTTGATCGTCCGGCAAGGACGGGGAGCACAACAATCACCTTGGCCAAGGACATTTTCCCTCTCACCCATTAAGTGGTGCATAGACACAACAGGAATTTCATTAAACAATGAACAATCAAAACAACTCTCCGATCCCAGTATGGGATTTTGAGTTTCAAGAGAACTATTATCCTCTACAGATATTTTAGGTAGAGCTCCCTTAGTTCCCAAACAATTCCCCCGGTGATACGTCAGAAGAGAATCACAGCCGCTCAGTTCAAAAGCACGATCAACCAGACCATGTATATCAATAGCTCTTACTGTTTCCATTTCAACATCATTATTGTTCACAGGATTTCTCGACAAGGCATCAGCATTTGCATTAATTTTACCAGGCTTATAAATAATTTTGTAATCGTATTCACTCAATTTTATACGCCATCTTGCTAATCTAGAAACTGGGTCTTTTAATCCGTTCAACCAAACTAGCGGTCTGTGGTCTGTAACGAGTGTAAATTCCCTACCATATAAATATGGACGGAAATGTTTTACACAAAAACAATAGCTAGTAATTCCTTTTCAATGGTAGAATAATTAATTTCAGCCATTTGCAGGACTCTGGAAGCATATGCTATGGGAAGATCCTGTCCAATTGGACCTTGACTGAGAACTCCTCCAATAGCATATTCAGAAGCATCTGTGGTCAAAACGAATGGTTTTGAAAAATCTGGGTATTGCAGAATAGGAGGTTTGCAAATTTGATCTCTCAATATTTCAAAAGACTTTTGATGTAGAGAAGTCCATACAAATGGGATATCCTTTTTTAACAATAAAGTAAGTGGTTTAGTTATTCTGGAATATTCATTAATAAACCTCCTATAGCAACCTGTAAGACCTAGAAATTGTTTAATATTTTTCTTTGTTTTAGGTATAGGGAATTTTTGCACTGCTTCCAGCTTTCGAGGATCTGGTTTCACTCCTTCTTCAGTCACTAAATGCCCTAAATAAGTGATTTCTTTACGAAGAAAATGACATTTATCTGGTTGGAGAGTAAGACCAGAAGAGCTAAGTCTTCCCAACAGTTTTCTTAATTTTTGAGAATGTTCCTCTAGACTTGATGCATATATAACAATGTCATCCATATAGACAAACATATCAACCCCTTGTAAGCCTGACAAAACGTGATCCATTAATCTCTGGAAAGTACTTGGGGCAGTTTTCAATCCAAAAGGCATGCGGGTATATTGGTAATGACCATAGGGAGCACTAAAAGCGGTTTTTTCTTCACTCTCTAGATTAAGAGGAATTTGATAAAATCCTAAGGCTAAATCCAACACAGAAAAATACTTAGCGCCACCACATTGATCGATTATATCGATGATACTAGGTATCGGATAAACGACTCCCCCTGTGAATTCATTTAATTTTCGGTAATCAATTACCATTCTCCACCGCTTAGAATCTGGTTTTTTGGGCACAATCCAGAGGGGCGAATTGTAAGGGGATGTAGATGGCTTAATTATATTTGCTGATAAAAGATTATTTAATTGTTTATTTATTTCTTCATTATGAATACGTGGGTATCTGTATTGTTTGACAAAAATCAGGTTTTCTGTATTTGTGATGATTTTATTTTTCAAAACATTTGTGGAACCTGATATATCTCCTAGTAAATAGAATTGGTATGGAAAATCATTAAAAATCTTTATTAAACTTTCCTTTTCCTCATCATTTAAGCCATTCAAATTTAAACTTTGTAACAATAAAGCTAATCTCTTAGAATGTTTTTTAATATCATCGGTAAATTCTGTGGTTTTATTTTTGGGTACTGCTGAAATAAAAGGGGTTGCGAAATCCTGTAATTCTAATGGTGGTACTGTTAGTTCCACCTTTTCACTAGTCGAATTAACGATGAATAATTTAACTAGGCCATTATTATTCTTTACTAATACTTCCCCTGAAAATACTCCAGGACCACAAGAAATCCTTGGAATATATCCCTCGGTTAAGTTAGTGGATTTTATGGGTAATTCTACTAAGGTTTTTGATCGCGGGGATAATTGAATTTTTTTGTTTTCTTCAAAAGGCATATCTACGTTATTGATTCTAATATAATTATCAATGAAGTTTAAAATAGTTCTATGTTGTTTTAGAAAATTTATTCCCAAGATACCCTGATATTTAATGGGAAAATCGGATGTGACAACCTGAAAGAAGGTCTCAATTCCATGAATATAAATTTTTGTTTCCCCTAAAGTTTTTGGCATATTTGGATTAATTCCAATCAAGTTAAAAATTTTTGTTTTATCAATGAATGTGTCAAGTTTAAAAGCATTATTTTAAATCAAATTTACTGAAGAACCGGTATCTAATAAAAAATTTGTCTTTTTATTTGAAAATGAAACATTTTCCAAATTTATTGAGGGAGCTTCCCCTTTACTCTCTGTTTCTCTAAACTGGAGATTGACTCTACTTTGCGGGGATTCTGCGTCCTTGGGGCCAGCAACTCTCCCACTTGCTGATCCCAAGTCAAGTTTTTTGAAAAGGGTTGATCTCCTTTTTCTTTTATCAATTCTTCCCCATTATCAACATTACGTTTGTTATTTAAATATATTTCTTTTTCATGATTTTTTTTTAAGTAACATCTTTCAATTGAATGGTTAGGTTTTGAACAATATTGACATTTTCTCTCTCTACTTTCTTGTTTAAAATTAGAAGTACAATTAAATTTCTTATGTCCAAATTGATGACAATTATAACATTTTATTTTAGACATATCAAAATTATCGTTTTTATTCCTTTTATATTCATCTGTTTTCTCGGAACGAAAATGAGAGGCACGTTTTCGCGGAGGAAATGGGTTAAAAGTTCGTTTCTCAAAATATGAGGAGGATGGTCTCTCGTTTTCGTGCAGATTTTCCCAGATTTTCAATGTCGCTTCTTCCTTAGTTGCTAATGATATTGCTTGATCCAAAGATTCGATTTTTTCATCATATAATTTCGAAAATATTTCACTGCGCAAGCCTCTCAGAAAACTACTTATAGCATTTTCTCGATAAATTTTACTGATTGTAGGGATCAATTCTAGAGGATTATTTTCTTTGCAATGATATATTAATTTACTTAAAATCCCTTTAGTTCTACATCCGAATTGAGAAATTGTTTCCTCAGAATCTTGTTTGAGTGACAACAACTGTTGCATTAATTGGCTTTTATCTTCTTTGATAGAATAAACTTGTTCTAAAGTTGTTAAAATTTCGTTTACCCCCATATCGTCAAGAATATGATCCCTAGCCTCTCCAATTATTTTAGTGTAAAGAAACATGGGGAATATCGATAACTCTTGAGGACTAAGCATTGCAATAGCCGATCTGCAATGACTGATAAACATTTTTACTGGCGGGTTTTTACCGTCAAAGGTTGGTATATAACTACCAATTATTTTAATCATATTCAAGGATAGATTACGTGACATTTCGGGGTTAAAAAAATTTAAAGGGGCTGAAGGAAAATTTGAATTTAGGGAAGTTGAATTGGTTGGTTCTGATGTGGTTTCAGTACTATTTAAATGAATAGATGTACCATTTGTACGAGAAACCGTAGTATTCTCATTCGAGCTATTTTGACCTTCGTTAAGTGTAGTATCATCCACTTCTAAAGGTCCAGCGATGTCAGTATTTTCGATGATGATGTACTTTTCTTATCACAGTTTATTTATTTTTATTTATCAGTGCAGTATCCCACCGCTGTCACCAAAAATTTGGATATGTCGCGTCACAGGTTATATTTTACGTTTATTTCCGTTAGATTCACCAATAACCAATGGCTGAGTTCTTTTTACTGTTGTAACCGCTTGAAAGCGGGCACTGAATTTAAATTCGAATTTGTTATTTGGATTGAAGAAGGGATAAATAAATATGCGCTTATAATTGATTGGAAAAACCCCTTTCGGGTAAAAACCAATTTTATTTAAGTTCAAATATTGTTTTTAAATATACACTTTACAATTCTGTTTTACAAATAATTGTTTTTAACAATTATTATTGTTGTTGAAGGTTTGATTTTATTCGCACTTTTTAAGATTTGTTAATAATTAGCAGTCTCTTCTCAAGTCTCGAAAATTGTCTGAAACTTTGGGTCTTAGGCGCTCTCTTTATATATGCAACCAAAAAGGGGGGTTTTACTCTCCTCTCTTTGTTTAACCAATCAGAGCGTTGATGACGTGGCACTTGACCAATAAGCGTTCAACATTCAAGGTCAAGTTATTGCGCGTTTTCTAAGTGGCAAAAATGTCACGTGTCAAGGTTAAATCAACAGATCTCAAGGTTAAATTATTACGCTTTATACAAATACAAAACTTGTTTTAATCATATATTCCACTGCGCAGTTTTTCAACTGCGCAATAAAATAACCGTTATACGAAGATTTACAATATAATTTTGCATTTTTTCTTATCAATAATCAGAAGTACAAATTCAGTATTTCATAATCATAGTTTCGTTCTATTTTTTTCAAGTATAAGTAGAATAGTTAATACATATTCCTTAATTAATTATTAAACATTAATAATAATAATAAATTTAACTTAATATTAATACAATACGATAGAGAGAGAAAGAGAAAGAATAAATGTCAAATAAAAGGTCTTTTCAATTTCTAGATCAAATAATATTAATAATATTTATAATAATAATAACAATAATAATAATAATAATGTTTAATTGTAATATAAATATAACTTTAGATATTTAAATTTGAATCCTCCAAGATGACAATCAAAATTCCTAGTTCGTTTATATAGAATTTAAAATTCCCTATAACATTAACTAGGCACTGATGCCAGATGCCACATGTAGCTACATTGCAAATGAGAGAATCGATTCTTGGTTCGATATACGCGTGACGTCAGAGACGGTGTGCGTACAGTAGTATAGTCGTTGCGTCGTATGGCAGAGAGAGAGAGAGAGAGAGACAGAGTATTCGCGTCACCTCGTGTCTCGTGATACACGATCAATACTGCGGTCGATGCACGGGTGACGTCACAGACGGCGCGTACACAGTAGAACGAGTCGTTGCTACGCAAGACAGGGCGTGAGGCTGCTTCTACAACAGCTTTTTTGAATCGAAATCAGTGTGAAAACTTTGCGCGCGCAACTATTTTGCATGGTGCATTTTGCTCTTGTCGATGAAAAAAAGCTGTTGTAGAAAGTCCCTGAGACAGAGTGTATGCGTCGAGTCGTGTCTCGCGTTGTACAGTAGAATTCATGAATGCCTTCTCTTAGAGAAGGCACTATTTTGGCGAAGTTTGTTTTTACTCTATGTCGTTTCTATGGCGTAAAGATTAATGCAGAGGAATGTGAAATTGAACTGTCAATTCGAAACGTAGGCTATGTTGTTGTTTTGATTTCGCCTAATGACTACAAAAATGTTAATAAATATTTAATAGTAAGTGATAATAAAAAGCTGTAAATACTAATTAATGACCGCAGGAAAAAGAGAGAATGTGATGAAATATTTTTTATATAATGCTAGGTTTGTTAACATGTTTTTCTTTATATTTAGGTTTGTTTTCATTTATATATTTATATTTTTTGCTTGTCTTTATATTTGTTAAAAGAATATTTTGTTGATTGATAAGTATATTTTATCATTTTCGTTTAAGTTATTTAATATACCTAAATAATAAATAAACAATATAAAAACTTATAATTCCAAATTTGTGTGAAATAGTGAGGCTATGCGATTAAAATTGGTAAACTACTCGTATGTAACTGAAGGAATTAATTAATATCATAAGTAAATAAGCGATAAAGGACCCCGCACAAAATGCATTGGAATTGGCTTACCGTTAATTTTGTTCAAATTTTCAGAATTAGTAGTTCTAAGTGTCCTAATTAAAGATATAATTTTGTTAAACTCAAAACTTCACTTGTTTGGCTGAAAACAGGGGGTGAAAGTACCCCCTGTCTAAGGCATGAAATGAACATTTCAGTGCTTTTAGCCAAATAAACCATTATTTTTGGTAAGTTTAATGTCAGAAGTCACCAATATACATAAAGAGAGAACTCTTAATGTTAAACAAATAAAAATGTAAAATATCAACCCTCAAAAACTACCCCTTGTACAGTTAAAACCATATAGAAAAGGAAAAAACTATTTTAATCACAGAAAATATTTTTATAAATAAAATATTGACTTTTCATTTACTAATACATATGAGATGTCACATTTACCCTTACAAAAAAACTATTTATTCAGAGGGTTGTTTCTGTTTCCTGCATCTAACACGCTGTCCAAAAGATCCGTCCAAGGGTATTTCACGTGTTCTTCGTGACGAGCATATCCGAAGTACCATAAAACACTTGCAACGTGAGCACAAGTACCTAAAGTTCTTGCACCCGACTTACAAGTGCAATAGTAACCACGGATAGGTTGCTGCTGTTCACCTCTATTTTCTTCAAGATCATAAAGTATCCATAGCTGATGTCGCGTAGCATTTCGAAATCTGGAATAAATGCGCATTCTTATTAAACCAGGTTCATTCATCAAAGCATCTAGTTGTAATTCTTCATTACCATCTCTATGGACTTTATCCTGAATATAAGATGGTGCCAAGTTTACTTGGTATACCCCGAATGTAAATAAAACGCTATTTATATAACGAAAAAATAAAAGAAAAGTGTAAGGCAATGCAAACATTATTGCAATATTAATAAGAATAACAATTTTTAGATAATTGAAGAGACTAAAAAGGTTTACGAAAAAAACTTTTTGCTTTATTATCGACTTTTTATTTAAAAATACTTTATTCAGGATGAAAAAAATACCTTCAAAATTGCAGTGAATAATATCTCCGGGACTTTTTTTCTTTTGGACGTAGAACATAGAAATTTTTCCTCCTAAGAATAAAATTCCAGTTTTAACGAAAATGACAAACTCTATATAACTTCAGAGGCTAAAAAGCTTTTCGAATCAAGCTTTTTGCTTTATTACCGACTTTTCATTTGAAGAATCCTTTAATTTAAGATAAAAAGACTACCTGCGAAATTGCAATGCATAATGTCCTCGGGACGTCGTCGGGACGTCCTCGGGACGCCTTTCGGACGTAGAACTTAGAAACTTTTCCTCCGAAAAATAAGATGCCAGTTTTAACCAAAAGGACAAACTCTATATAATTACAGAGGCTAGAAATCTTTTCAAATCAAGCTTTTTGCTTTATTACCGACTTATCATTTGAAAACCCCTTTAATTTAAGATAAAAAAGACTACCTGCGTAATTACAATGCATAATGTCCTCGGGACGTCCTCAGGACGTCTTTTGGACATAGAACTTAGAAATTTTTTCTCCGAGAAATAAAATTTCAGTTTCATCGAAAATGACAAACTATATAACTGCAGAGACTAAAAACCTTTACGAATCGAGCTTTTTGTATTATTACCGACTTTTTATTTGAAAACCCCTTTGATTCAAGATAAAAAACACTACCTGCGAAATTGCAATGCATAATGTCCTCGGGACGTCGTCGGGACGTCCACGGAACGTCTTTTGGACGTAGAACTTAGAAATTTGTCCTCCTAAGAGTAAAATTCCAGTTTTAACGAAAATAACATACTCTATATAACTACAGAGCAATAAAGGTTCACCAAACAAGCTTTTTGCTTTATTGTCGACTTTTTATTTGAAAAATACTTTAGGATAAAAAAAACTACCTGTAAAATTGCAATGCATAATGTCCTCGGGACGTCGTCGGGACGTCTTTTGGACACAGAACTTAGAAATTTTTCTTCCTAAGAGTAAAATTCCAGTTTTAACGAAAATGACATACTCTATATAACTACAGAGCAATAAAGGTTCACCAAACAAGCTTTCTGCTTTATTGTCGACTTTTTAATTGAAAAATACTTTAGGATAAAAAAGACTACCTGTAAAATTGCAATGCATAATGTCCTCGGGACGTCGTCGGGACGTCTTTTGGACACAGAACTTAGAAATTTTTCCTCCGAGAAAGTAAATTCCAGTTTTAACGAAATTTCAAAATTTTTCTTGTCAATTATGATTCCCGGTTTCATCACGAATATTTAAAAAAAAAGTCAGTAAATTGCATTAGGTCAAATGTTATTAATATTTTTGTGACCGCGTTCGCTGCGCTCTACAGTGGTATAAAAAGACAAAATTTGGTTCAAATTAACTTTTAGATCACAATTTTTAATGAAATTAAAAAATATTTTTTTCGTCTAACTCAGAAATGAGTTGCAATAATTCTTCTTAATTATTTAAACAATTTGAACAAACAATTGCACTGTCCATACATTTTTGGGCACAAATGAATAAAAAATTTTACAATTAATGTTTTTCCTTAGTCGCCTAGAAATTATCCTTTTGAAAAAGTTATTTTACAAATAACTTTATAATTTTTATAAACAATTACACTTTAGGCAAAGTCGTATGCAAAAGAAATTTTTTTTTATAAATTATGAAATCTTCAGCTCATTGCAATTCAATTTTTTTCAATGAAACTGATGTTTTGGGATATTTTTTCTTAGTTATTTAAACAATTTTAATAAACAATTACATTTTAGTGACATTTTTTGGATAGAAATAAAATAAATATTTTAAAAAATTTGAGCAAGCTTTTATTTAAACAAGTTCTAAAAACGTTTATTCTTTTTTTAAAATATTTTTATCAAATTTAATTGTTAATGCTTTTTATTTGTAAAAATAAGGGAATTGAAATAAAACTTCGTTTCATTAGAAAAAATTAACTATTATTTAATCTTAATTTATAATACAAGAACAATTAAATCAAAAATTGATCAAACAATTTTTGACCAAAAATGTTTACCGTTTTAATGATAAAGACAAACAGAGAGAATCAATTATTACACAGTGCAACAGCATTTCACTTTTTTATTGTTTCTAGGACCGCATAGGGTGACTTTCAAAGGTTTTTTGATGATGAATAGGAATCCGTATTCAGAATTGTTCCATCACCCTAGGTTTTTGAGAAATTTGGCCTTGAAAATTGAAAAAAGTCCATTTTTGGGGTACTTCTTAGTTTTTTATCAGGGTCCACAATTTATTTCTAGGTTTTCATGATGTGCGTACGAAAGCTCATATACTCCTCAACAATCTCCAATTTGGACCTATTAAAAATATCTATTTTTCGATGAGATATCTTTGTTTTTGTTAAATTATTGTTAAACTATTGGAAATCATAAACAAACCAGGAGTGATCAATTTATTTTTGATTTTCCTAAGAATCTAACATTTTCTTTAATGAATCATTGTTTTCTGCTTGAGATTTATTTCAAGTTGTAATGCGAACTTCAAACAAGGATAACTCATCAAAAAATTGATATTTTTAAAAGGTCAAAATTGAAGATTGTTAAAAATGAAACTTCGTACGCATGTCATGAAAACCCTAGGAAAAATTGTTGTACTTTGATAAAAAAACAAAAAATATTTCAAAAACGTCGGTTTTACTGGTTTTACGATGCGGCGCGACCTTCAAACAAAGATAACTCATCGAAAAATAGATTTTTTTACAATGTCCAAATTGGAGAACAAGAAAAAAAAAGTTTAAATTTTAACCTGATTTTGGGGTAAAAATTCGCTGCAACAAAATTTCACCTAGGTGAGGGCGCCACTGTCTATGTGACTTAGCATTGGTTAAAATTACCCGCAACAAAATTTATACCACCTTTTTTTCTGTGAGATTGTTGAGAAGGATATGTACTTTCGTACGCACATCATGAAAAACCTAGAAATAATTTGTGGACCCTGATAAAAAACTAAGAAGTACCCCAAAAATGGACTTTTTTCTAATTTCAAGGCCAAATTTCTCAAAAACCTAGGGTGATGGAACAATTCTGAATACGGATTCCTATTCATCATCAAAAAACATTTGAAAGTCACCCTATGCGGTCCCAGAAATAAAAATGCTGTTGCACTGTGTTATTACAAACTATTGTTGCTCAATTATTTATTAAATCAAAAATATTCAATAAAAACTGGTTTCAAATTTATGTAATTAAAAATAATCGTTTAATCAAGATGCATCGTAGACAAATAGAGTTGTGTCGTCCACCCTAGAGTTATTAAGCCCGTACACCTTTTGTGATATCTCGTTTAATTCGATCTCCAGTCCTCCTGAACCAATCAGCAATTACTCTTTCAATCGCACTTTCCGTGGATGTTGGGAAACTTATCAGAATTTCTTCTACAAAATAAAATTGGTTGAATTTAAGAAACATTGTAGGTTTACTGTGTAGTACTGTACACGGAAAAAAAATCAAGCGTTTATAGTATGGAGCCCTTCTATGCTATGTTTGTATCTGTTCTTGCTACAGTTGCAAGAAACTATACCGAAAAAGCATGGATCTCTTGCAATCGTAGTATACGACGTCCCATGCGTCTAAAGGTAGAACTTCTATACTCATATCGTACAAATTTATACCAATACAGCAGAAATCTTACGCTTACTGCGCATGTACATTCTCTTGCTAAACAAGGTTAACTGTTCATATTAAAAACTAAAAACGCTTGATTGTTTTCTCCGAGTATTTATTTAGTTAATTTAACTAGAATTTAGTTGTATTCAGTAAAGTTTTTCTAAGTGTATTTAAAGAAGGAAACTTTTTTTCTTGAGCCGAGTAACTATTAGTATTAACCAGAGTTTTTAAATTAGATAATTAATGTTTCGTAGAATTAAATAATTTTATTTTTTAAATCAAAGTTTCTTTTCAAATAAATGTGAAAATTAAAGAGTTTTTAAAAAAATGTGCATTTAGTGTCTTTCTGGTTAAAGTTTATAAATTTTCTCAAAAAAAGAAAATATGTTTTCTGACCGAGAATATATTTTCTTGACTCAATATATTTTAAATTTTCTACATATTGATTGGTTCGATAATTATATTGTTGAATGAAATGTTGCACACTAATTTAATTTCAAACCAGGTAAACTGAATAACAACAAGCAACATTTAAATTTTTAATAATAAAACTCAAAAAAGTAATGTTGGAAATTTGTTTGACATATAATTTTTACTTTTAAGTAATGCAAGAAATTCTTTTGTCTTTTTGGTAGCACCATAAATGATTTACGAGTAAGCTTTTCAAATTTAATATTAAAAAACAGTTAATATTGAAGACATTTAATATAACAGAAATTTAAGATCGAACAAAATAGTTAAAACTTTTGATAAATAAAAATATTATAATAATTTTTGTCTTCGTTAATTTTGAAACATTATTTTAATTTAAAACAATACAAAACTACCTAAAAGATACTAGGAAAAACACTTATTTTATTATTTGCAAAAAGATTTAAAGTGGAACAAATTTCGTTTTTTTAT
Source organism: Leptopilina drosophilae (assembly GCA_032873175.1). Taxonomy (NCBI): domain Eukaryota; kingdom Metazoa; phylum Arthropoda; class Insecta; order Hymenoptera; family Figitidae; genus Leptopilina; species Leptopilina drosophilae. Next base: position 16,098,292 of record CM065480.1, on the reverse strand, counting down.
TCAGGTAAAAATAATAAACATTGACAATTTTAAGTGTTTGAAAATTTTGTTTGCTTAATACAAATTTTGCATGGCAACATTACCACAAGATTTTTTTAAAATTACATGCTATCTGAGCATTTACAGTGATGTATAACTCCATAAATTAAAGTTTCTTTTTTGAACAGATAACCACAAGTTCTATCCTTAATAGAATATCAGTAGATCATCATCATCATTAATATAAAATCAGTAGATATGCAAAATAGGTAACGAGAGACGTAATAATGGTTTTTGGTTTGGAAGACGAAGTAAGAAACAATAAGATTTTCAGATAAAGATATTCTTATGTCAGTTGTAACTCTGTAGAAAGAGATAAATAATTTTAGACGAAGAAGTTCATATGTTATTCTTCCTTGATAGAGGGAAAGAAAGCTAGCGTTGAATCGTTAGTCAAATTCCAAAATTATTACCTGAAAGAGTCTTAAAGGATTTCTCAAAAAACAATATACAGTACAGTAAAAAAATATACAGTATTGTTCAGTACTGTACTTTACTACATCTTTAATTAAGCAATCATATTTTGCTATTTTTCGGTAGATGTTACTGGATTAATAATGTGTCGTTTTTCTAATTTTGTTATTTCACTCTTAGATGTTTGAAACATTATAATTGTATGATCTTTTGTTCATTCAAAATATCTTTGAATTTGTTCTTTCTTAGACAGTTACATTAGTGTATAAGGGGAAATCTCACCAAATGGGGACAAATTGGGTACTGAGATATCGGTGCCACAAAAAGCCTCCATATTGCCAATTCACATTTATATATTTTTGTTGACTCTCTTTCACGAGTATGAGATTTAAAAATAATTATTTTTAGGCCAAATTAAAGATTTGTGCAACTGATTTATTCATTAAAATCGTAGAAATTGATAAATTCCTGGCGTAACTCGCATTTATTCGAATTTTTATTAAGCGATAACTTTTTGAGAAATTTATTTTTTATGTTTTGAGTTTTTCGTCATTCATCCATGGGTTGTGAAGATTAGAAAAATATAAATTGGACAAGTGTGCCAATTATAATATTCCACATAATGAGCTCTTAATAAATGTAACAGTATTTTCACCAAACTTTAAAAATCATTAATTTTCTTATAATACTCGTTGAGCGATCATCATTTAACATTCGCTCGTATACTATTTAAATTTTTAGGTATTCAGAAAAAGAATTTTGGGTGGTAGAACATTGTGCCACTTGATACATCTGTGAAATCGGCCTTGGAAAACGCGCAACGAGTGCGTAACTCGTTGTCAAAATATGGTTTTTCGACGAGCACAAGAAATCACTTTTAAAAAAATGAATACACCTTCGCGTAATATCTTGCTTTAGTGTAAATAAATATATGTGCAAAATTCTCACCCCTAAAAATAATATTTGGGGTTGATATTAAATAATTTTTCACCTAAATATATTAGTTACTCTGTTTATAGGGCCATTGCTGAAAAACATTTATTTGAACTATATTGCGGGTGGATTTTTGATGAATGTAAGTTCAGGTAAATAAAAGGAAATGTGTTTTGAAGGGTTTTAAAATATATTAAATTTTTTTAGAATAAGTGAAGTGACTGATAGGGTGGTTCCATCCCTATTTTGAAAAAAATTTTAAATAATCGAAAATTAATTTTAAAAATTTATTTTACTTAAAATAATAATAATAATAATAATAATAATAATAATAATAATTTCTTTCCTTAAAATAAAATTCTATTTTAATCATGCTCACGTTGTTTTATCTAAAAACAAGAGTAGTGTAATTACAATCTTCATTTGTAACTTTTTTCTCTTAGAAGTAAGTTTAACCTGCACTCTTAACCAAAAATATGAATAATATATTTTAAATACAGTAGCAATTAAAAAATATAAGTTACGCCAGTTAAAATATACTTCTATTTGGTCGAAAAATAATAATTTATGGTAAAAAACAATGTCCCACTAAATTGAAAATAAAATTTTTTTAAAAGAAAAAGTCCCCACTTGGTGAGATTTCCCCATAACTCTGAAAATAAAAGTTTCTGTTTTGAATAAAGGACAAGGAAGGGGCGCGCAACGACGCCATTTTTGGTTCTAGTAAATATGAAAGAACAAAATTTTTTGATGAGGAGAAATCAAAGTTAAGTAATTTCAACTAATATTGTTTAGCTAAATTATTCATTTTCAAAGGAAACTACACAATTAATTTGTTAACTTTAAGTTTAAGAAAAATATTAATAATTGAACATTTTTAGGTTTGCATGTCGTGATATTTTCATAAATATTCCCCTTTAATTTAAAATAAACAATATTCAAATTATTTAAAAAATATAGGCTGTAGTGATTTTAGAATGGGGGAGAGTGGGGCAAACCGGACCCCCTAACGGTTTTTTGACTCTTGTGACTACCGATTTAATTTTTCGAGGGCTTGTTTGAAAGATCATTTAATTGCGCAACTTTTTCCCAGAGACACCTATACTTCATCTTTTATTATTTAGTTGCTGTGTTAACTTTAAAAATTTTTGCAAACAGTCCGGTTTGCCCCACCCCCTGGGGTAAACCGGACCCCCCATGGGGCAAACCGGACCCCCCATGGGGCAAACCGGACCGTTTGGTTTTTTATTTATAATATTGCATTTACATAATCTACAATAATAAATAACATAATGAATCATGTAAACAATGGTTGTAGTAATGAAAATAATAATTCGGGATGGAACTTTAATTAAATAAAAAATTTAAAAAAAAAAATAAAAATGTTTGTCATTATCAGAGAAACAATATTAAAGAGTTTAATTCTCATTGGAAGACAATTATTGTTCATTGTAAGTAAATATTTTAATGAAAAAAACATTTTATTTAAAAATAATTTTTATAAAACTTTAATTCAATGGAAATATCCTATGGCCGGTTTGGCCCACCGAAAACGGTCCAGTTTGCCCCACAGGCTCATTTTGAGAATAAATGTTTGTCAAAAAGAAACGCTTTGCAAATTCATCAAAGTTTTTGGTGGTAAATATTCCTGAGGTGTGTACCTTCAAAACCCAAGACCTAATATTTGGAAATATTGCACGATTTCCTCAGAATTTCCTTAAGAAAAAATTCGAAAAAGTGTAGAAAAAAACTAAAAAAAAACTTTTGCTCCCAGCGTTGCATAAACAAAAGTGAAAAATGTCAAATTAAAAAAATAAGGTACACTACACATGGTTGTTTCAAATTTCTAAATAGCACTTTTGAGAATTTCGCCATTTCGTAAATATTGAGGGGGGTCCAGTTTGCCCCACTCACCCCTAATAAATTGTGAAAAAACTCCACATTAAGGCGTAGCGTAGAAAGCGAGCAGCTTGCACGTGATTTTTGAAAATTCTGTAAAACTCATTAAATGCATCGGTTAACTCTAAGACTTTTTGGAAAATCTATATATCGTCGCTTGGGGGCAGCAACATGCCGACTCAGCTGAATGGTGAAAAAGATGCCGTTTCAAAAAGAAAAGTGAAAAACATGCCATTTCGCGAAAGCGCTGAGAAACATACCTTCTTCAAAAGAACGGTGAAGAACATGCCTTTTCAACCGTTAATATTTAATATTTATATTATATTCATAATATTATATTAATTATAAATTATTAATAATATTATATTTATTCTAAACAATTAATGATTAATTAATTGATTAATTTATAATTATTAATATTATTATATTAATTATTTATTTATTTAATGTTATATTCAATATTAACGGTTGAAAAAGCATGTTCTTCACCGTTCGTTTGAAAAAGGTATGTTTCTCAGTGCTTTCGCGAAACGGCATGTTTTTCACTTTTCTTTTTGAAACGGCATCTTTTTCACCGTTTAGCTAAGTCGGCATGTTGCTGCCCCCAAGCGACGATATTGTAAGGTATAAATAAATTTTTAAAAAATCCAAAAAATCGTTTCCAATGTTAAAAAACTAAAACTTTCATTCTATAAAAATGTTTTTTTAAACTTAATATTTTCAGACTAACAGGTTACTGAAAATAGGTCTACATTTACAAACCCAAAATTTCAAAAATTCATAACTCATAAATATTAACAAAAATTATTTATAGTTTTTTTTTCAAAAACTAATATGTAAAAAACGATTATGTTTCGAACCAAAATGTAGAAAGAAAAAATTCAAAGTTTACTGTCACGTTTTTTACAATTATGAACTAAAGCCATTATTTTATAACGAAATTTGTATTATGTAGCACCCACACCACTGGAATTTAACACATGTACTACTGTATTTGTGGTAGTAAGTACAGGTTGAGTAAAAAATATAAGAATTTGAGGTGGAAAGTATAGTGCGTTGAATAGCATTACGAGGCAAAAAACTTTTGACTCCGATTTCAGGGGATGTGCCACCTTGAACAAAAATGAAAAATACGCTTTTTATATTTTTCTATAAAGATTAAGAAAAAAATATGTTTAACCGAATTTTAAAGGTCATAAATAAATCTCGCATGGAATTGCCCATAACTAACTGAAATATAAAATTTTTTAGCATAACAAATTGAATTAAGTAGAGTCCAAAATTTCACTATAAACATAATTTTTTAAATACACATTCCTTCTATTATCTCCTAAATATATTTTACGGAATCAAATGATCGCACTCTTGATAATGTAACATACATCTGACCATAATTAAAAACCTTTCTTCTGAAATCAATAAATATTTTGTTAAATGTTTGTCCTTGAGATTTGTTAATGGTTATTGCAAAAGTCAGTTTTATAGGAAATTGTCTTCTTTTAAAAGTAAACGGATATAAATTTTCACAATATAAAGTTACTCGATGTAGAAAAACAATATTTCCCCTTTTATCACCCGTTAATATTTGACAATTAATTACAATATGTGACAAATCTAAAGTGATTAACCTCGTTCCGTTACATAATCCTTTATTAATACTAAGATTTCTAATAAGCATTACGACAGAATTAATTTTTAAATGTAATTCATGTGGTGGTAACGAAGGTGGAGAAAAAGTATGTAAATATTCTTGAAATAAAGCTTTAGAAAAATTTCCACTATCACAGTTTTCAGTAGAATCAATACTTTGATATATTTTTTCATCTTTACTGGCAAAGGGACTCACCACTCCAATATTAATATCATCAACTTCAACGTTTCTAGGTGCTAAAATTTCACACTCTGACAACTCCTGAAATTTATTCTGTTGTATGAACTGACAATACATTTCTTCTGCAATATCTACATTCCCTTTTTGAATAATATGTTCTGGTAATATAACATTATCATCTGCATCATTCAATTCACCATTGCCTACTTTAAGTGAAAAATCTACAAATTACGTTTCTTGTGGTAAGGCTCTCATATTATCTGTTAATGTGTATTTTGGAAATGTTTCCATAATTTACTATTTTTAGGGTTCCGTCCACCGTAGGTGTACTGACGGCACCCTTATGAAATCACTCGTGTGTCCGTCCCAGCCACGCAAAATGGGCTGTCCCCCCCCCTTAATTTCTACAAATCTGAACCTGGTGAGCTGAAATTCAGCAGGGATCTTCAGTTTTAAGTGCAGATTACAGGAAAAATATAGCGAACACGATTGACCTACATATTTGCGAAATAGAAGGGAAAGAAATTAAATTTTTTCGAAAAAATTGCAAAAAATGACCCAGTCCCCCCCCTTAACTTCTACAAATCTGAACCTGCTAAGCTGAAATTCGGTAGGGATCTTCAGTTTTACGTGCAGATTACAGGAAAAATATAGCGAACACGATTGACCTACATATTTGCGAAATAGAAGGGAAAGAAATTAAATTTTTTCGAAAAAATTGCAAAAAATGACCCTGTCCCCCCCTCTTAACTTCTACAAATCTGAACCGGGTGAGCTGAAATTCGGTAGGGATCTTCAGTTTTACGTGCAGATTACAGGAAAAATATAGCAAACACGATTGACCTACATATTTGCGAAATAGAAGGGAAAGAAATTAAATTTTTTCGAAAAAATTGCAAAAAATGACCCTGTTCCCCCCCCTTAACTTCTACAAATCTAAACCTGGTGAGCTGAAATTCGGTAGGGATCTTCAGTTTTACGTGCAGATTACAGAAAAAATATAGCGAACACGATTGACCTACATATTTGCAAAATAGAAGGGAAAGAAATTAAATTTTTTCGAAAAAATTGCAAAAAATGACAATGTCCCCCCCCTTAACTTCTACAAATCTAAACCGGGTGAGCTGAAAATCGGTAGGGATCTTCAGTTTTACGTGCAGATTACAGGAAAAATATAGCAAACACGATTGGCCTACATATTTGCGAAATAGAAGGGAAAGAAATTAAATTTTTTCGAAAAAATTGCAAAAAATTACCCTGTTCCCCCCCACTTAACTTCTACAAATCTGAACCTGGTGAGCTGAAATTCAGCAGGGATCTTCAGTTTTAAGTGCAGATTACAGGAAAATTATAGCAAACACGATTAGTCTACATAATTGCGAAATAGAAGGGAAAGAAACTAAATTTTTTTGAAAAAATTGCAAAAAATGACAATGTCCCCCCCCCTTAACTTCTACAAATCTGAACCGCGTGAGCTGAAATTCGGTAAGGATCTTTAGTTTTAAGTGCAGATTACAGGAAAATTATAGCAAACCTAATAGGTCTACATATTTGCGAAATAGAAGGCAAAGAAGTTAAATTTTTTCGAAAAAATTGTAAAAATGACCATTTCCCCCCCCTTAACTTCTACAAATCTGAACCTGGTGAGCTGAAATTCGGTAGGGATCTTTAGTTTTACGTGCAGATTACAGGAAAAATATAGCGAACAGGATTGACCTACATATTTGCGAAATAGAAGGGAAAGAAATTAAATTTTTTCGAAAAAATTGCAAAAAATGACCCTGTCCCCCCCCCTTAACTTCTACAAATCTGAACCTGGTAAGCTGAAATGCGGTAGGGATCTTCAGTTTTACGTGCAGATTACAGGAAAAATATAGCGAACACGATTGACCTACATATTTGCGAAATAGAAGGGAAAGAAAATAAATTTTTTCGAAAAAATTGCAAAAATGACACTATTCCCCCCTTAACTTCTACAAATCTGAACCGGGTGAGCTGAAATTCGGTAAGGATCTTTAGTTTTACGTGCAGATTACAGGAAAAATATAGCGAACACGATTGACCTACATATTTGCGAAATAGAAGGGAAAGAAATTAAATTTTTTTGAAAAAATTGCAAAAAATGACTCTGTTCCCCCCTTTAACTTCTACAAATCTGAACCGGGTGAGCTGAAATTCGGTAAGGATCTTTAGTTTTACGTGCAGATTACAGGAAAAATATAGCGAACAGGATTGACCTACATATTTGCGAAATAGAAGGGAAAGAAATTAAATTTTTTCGAAAAAATTGCAAAAAATGACCCTGTTCCCCCCCACTTAACTTCTACAAATCTGAACCTGGTGAGCTGAAATTCGGTAAGGATCTTTAGTTTTAAGTGCAGATTACAAGAAAATTATAGCAAACCTAATAGGTCTACATATTTGCGAAATAGAAGGCAAAGAAGTTAAATTTTTTCGAAAAAATTGTAAAAATGACACTATCCCCCCCTTAACTTCTACAAATCTGAACCGGGTGAGCTGAAATTCGGTAAGGATCTTTAGTTTTACGTGCAGATTACAGGAAAAATATAGCGTACACGATTGACCTACATATTTGCGAAATAGAAGGGAAAGAAATTAAATTTTTTTGAAAAAATTGCAAAAAATGACCCTGTTCCCCCCCTTAACTTCTACAAATCGGAACGTGGTGAGCTGAAATTCGGTAGAGATATTCAGTTTTACGTGCAGATTACAGAAAAAATATTGCGAACACGATTGACATACATATTTGCGAAATAGAAGGGAAAGAAATTTAATTTTTTCAAAAAAATTGCAAAAAATGACCCTGTCCCCCCCATTAACTTCAACAAATCTGAACCGGGTGGGCTGAAATTCGGTAGGGATCTTCAGTTTTACGTGCAGGTTATAGGAAAAATATAGCGAACACGATTGACCTACATATTTGCGAAATAGAAGGGAAAGAAATTAAATTTTTTCGAAAAAATTGCAAAAAATGACCCTGTCCCCCCCCTTTAACTTCTACAAATCTGAACCGGGTGAGCTGAAATTCATTAGGGATCTTCAGTTTTACGTGCAGATTACAGGAAAAATATAGCGAACACGATTGACCTACATAATTGCGAAATAGAAGGGAAAGAAATTAAATTTTTTCGAAAAAATTGCAAACAATGACCCTGTTCCCCCCCCTTAACTTGTACAAATCTGAACCTGGTGAGCTGAAATTCGGAAGGGATGTTCAGTTTTACGTGCAGATTACAGGAAAAATATAGCGAACACGATTGACCTACATATTTGCGAAATAGAAGCGAAAGAAATTAAATTTTTTCGAAAAATTGCAAAAAATGACCCTGTTCCCCCCCCCCCTTAATTTCTACAAATCTGAACCTGGTGAGCTGAAATTCTGTAGGGATCTTCAGTTTTACGTGCAGATTACAGGAAAAATATAGCGAACACGATTGACCTACATATTTGTAAAATAGAAGGGAAAAAAATTAAATTTTTTCGAAAAAATTGCAAAAATGACCATTTCCCCCCCTTAACTTCTACAAATCTGAACCTGGTGAGCTGAAATTCGGTAGGGATCTTCAGTTTTACGTGCAGATTACAGGAAAAATATAGCAAACACGATTGACCTACATATTTGCGAAATAGAAGGGAAAGAAGTTAAATTTTTTAGAAAAAATTGTAAAAAATGACCATGTCTCCCCCCCTTAACTTCTACAAATCTGAACCGGGTGGGCTGAAATTCGGTAGGGATCTTTTGTTTTAAGTGCAGATTACAGGAAAATTATAGCGAACCTGATAGGTCTACATATTTGCGAAATTGAAGGGAAAGAAATTAAATTTTTTTGAAAAAATTGCAAAAAATGACAATTTCCCCCCCCTTAACTTCTACAAATCTGAACCTGGTGAGCTGAAATTCGGTAGGGATCTTTAGTTTTACGTGCAGATTACAGGAAAAATATAGCGAACACGATTTACCTACATATTTGCGAAATGGAAGGGAAAGAAGTTAAATTTTTTCGAAAAAATTGTAAAAAATGACCATGTCTCCCCCCCTTAACTTCTACAAATCTGAACCTGGTGAGCTGAAATTCGGTAGGGATCTTTAGTTTTACGTGCAGATTACAGGAAAAATATAGCGAACACGATTGACCTACATATTTGCCAAATAGAAGGGAAAGAAAATAAATTTTTTCGAAAAAATTGCAAAAATGACACTATCCCCCCCTTAACTTCTACAAATCTGAACCGGGTGAGCTGAAATTCGGTAAGGATCTTTAGTTTTACGTGCAGATTACAGGAAAAATATAGCGAACACGATTGACCTACATATTTGCGAAATAGAAGGGAAAGAAATTAAATTTTTTTGAAAAAATTGCAAAAAATGACTCTGTTCCCCCCCTTTAACTTCTACAAATCTGAACCGGGTGAGCTGAAATTCGGTAAGGATCTTTAGTTTTACGTGCAGATTACAGGAAAAATATAGCGAACAGGATTGACCTACATATTTGCGAAATAGAAGGGAAAGAAATTAAATTTTTTCGAAAAAATTGCAAAAAATGACCCTGTTCCCCCCCACTTAACTTCTACAAATCTGAACCTGGTGAGCTGAAATTCGGTAAGGATCTTTTGTTTTAAGTGCAGATTACAGGAAAATTATAGCAAACCTAATAGGTCTACATATTTGCGAAATAGAAGGCAAAGAAGTTAAATTTTTTCGAAAAAATTGTAAAAAATGACCATTTCCCCCCCCCTTAACTTCTACAAATCTGAACCTGGTGAGCTGAAATTCGGTAGGGATCTTTAGTTTTACGTGCAGATTACAGGAAAAATATAGCGAACACGATTGACCTACATATTTGCCAAATAGAAGGGAAAGAAAATAAATTTTTTCGAAAAAATTGCAAAAATGACACTATCCCCCCCTTAACTTCTACAAATCTGAACCGGGTGAGCTGAAATTCGGTAGGGATCTTCAGTTTTACGTGCTGATTACAGAAAAAATATAGCGAACACGATTGGCCTACATATTTGCGAAATAGAAGGGAAAGAAATTAAATTTTTTTGAAAAAATTGCAAAAAATGACCCTGTTCCCCCCCTTAACTTCTACAAATCGGAACGTGGTGAGCTGAAATTCGGTAGAGATATTCAGTTTTACGTGCAGATTACAGAAAAAATATAGCGAACACGATTGACATACATATTTGCGAAATAGAAGGGAAAGAAATTTAATTTTTTCAAAAAAATTGCAAAAAATGACCCTGTCCCCCCCATTAACTTCAACAAATCTGAACCGGGTGGGCTGAAATTCGGTAGGGATCTTCAGTTTTACGTGCAGATTACAGGAAAAATATAGCGAACACGATTGACCTACATATTTGCCAAATAGAAGGGAAAGAAAATAAATTTTTTCGAAAAAATTGCAAAAATGACACTATCCCCCCCTTAACTTCTACAAATCTGAACCGGGTGAGCTGAAATTCGGTAAGGATCTTTAGTTTTACGTGCAGATTACAGGAAAAATATAGCGAACACGATTGACCTACATATTTGCGAAATAGAAGGGAAAGAAATTAAATTTTTTTGAAAAAATTGCAAAAAATGACTCTGTTCCCCCCCTTTAACTTCTACAAATCTGAACCGGGTGAGCTGAAATTCGGTAGGGATCTTCAGTTTTACGTACAGATTACAGGAAAAATATAGCGAACACGATTGACCTACATATTTGCGAAATAGAAGGGAAAGAAATTAAATTTTTTCGAAAAAATTGCAAAAAATGACCCTGTTCCCCCCCACTTAACTTCTACAAATCTGAACCTGGTGAGCTGAAATTCGGTAAGGATCTTTTGTTTTAAGTGCAGATTACAGGAAAATTATAGCAAACCTAATAGGTCTACATATTTGCGAAATAGAAGGCAAAGAAGTTAAATTTTTTCGAAAAAATTGTAAAAAATGACCATTTCCCCCCCCCTTAACTTCTACAAATCTGAACCTGGTGAGCTGAAATTCGGTAGGGATCTTTAGTTTTACGTGCAGATTACAGGAAAAATATAGCGAACACGATTGACCTACATATTTGCCAAATAGAAGGGAAAGAAAATAAATTTTTTCGAAAAAATTGCAAAAATGACACTATCCCCCCCTTAACTTCTACAAATCTGAACCGGGTGAGCTGAAATTCGGTAGGGATCTTCAGTTTTACGTGCTGATTACAGAAAAAATATAGCGAACACGATTGGCCTACATATTTGCGAAATAGAAGGGAAAGAAATTAAATTTTTTTGAAAAAATTGCAAAAAATGACCCTGTTCCCCCCCTTAACTTCTACAAATCGGAACGTGGTGAGCTGAAATTCGGTAGAGATATTCAGTTTTACGTGCAGATTACAGAAAAAATATAGCGAACACGATTGACATACATATTTGCGAAATAGAAGGGAAAGAAATTTAATTTTTTCAAAAAAATTGCAAAAAATGACCCTGTCCCCCCCATTAACTTCAACAAATCTGAACCGGGTGGGCTGAAATTCGGTAGGGATCTTCAGTTTTACGTGCAGATTACAGGAAAAATATAGCGAACACGATTGACCTACATAATTGCGAAATAAAAGGGAAAGAAATTAAATTTTTTCGAAAAAATTGCAAACAATGACACTGTTCCCCCCCCTTAACTTGTACAAATCTGAACCTGGTGAGCTGAAATTCGGTAGGGATCTTCAGTTTTACGTGCTGATTACAGAAAAAATATAGCGAACACGATTGGCCTACATATTTGCGAAATAGAAGGGAAAGAAATTAAATTTTTTTGAAAAAATTGCAAAAAATGACCCTGTCCCTCCCTTAACTTCTACAAATCTGAACCTGGTGAGCTGAAATTCGGTAGGCATCTTCAGTTTTACGTACAGATTACAGGAAAAATATAGCGAACACGATTGACCTACATATTTGCGAAATAGAATGGAAAGAATTTAAATTTTTTCGAAAAAATTGCAAAAATGACCCTGTCCCCCCACTTAACTTCTACAAATCTGAACCGGGTGAGCTGAAATTCGGTAGGGATCTTCAGTTTTACGTGCTGATTACAGAAAAAATATAGCGAACACGATTGGCCTACATATTTGCGAAATAGAAGGGAAAGAAATTAAATTTTTTTGAAAAAATTGCAAAAAATGACCCTGTCCCTCCCTTAACTTCTACAAATCTGAACCTGGTGAGCTGAAATTCCGCAGGGATCTTCAGTTTTAAGTGCAGATTATAGGAAAAATATAGCGAACACGATTGACCTACATATTTGCGAAATAGAAGGGAAAGAAATTAAACTTTTTCGAAAAAATTGCAAAAAATGACCATGTCCCCCCCCTTTAACTTCTACAAATCTGAACCGGGTGGGCTGAAATTCGGTAGGGATCTTCAGTTTTAAGTGCAGATTACAGGAAAAATATAGCGAACACGATTTACCTACATATTTGCGAAATGGAAGGGAAAGAAGTTAAATTTTTTCAAAAAAATTGCAAAAAATGACCCTGTTCCCCCCCACTTAACTTCTACAAATGTGAACCGGGTGAGCTGAAATTCGGTAGGGATCTTCAGTTTTACGTGCTGATTACAGAAAAAATATAGCGAACACGATTGGCCTACATATTTGCGAAATAGAAGGGAAAGAAATTAAATTTTTTTGAAAAAATTGCAAAAAATGACCCTGTCCCTCCCTTAACTTCTACAAATCTGAACCTGGTGAGCTGAAATTCGGTAGGGATCTTCAGTTTTACGTGCAGATTACAGGAAAAATATAGCGAACACGATTGACCTACATATTTGCGAAATAGAAGGGAAAGAAATTAAATTTTTTCGAAAAAATTGCAAAAAATGACCCTGTCCCCCCCTTAACTTCTACAAATCTGAACCGGGTGGGCTGAAATTCGGTAGGGATCTTCAGTTTTAAGTGCAGATTACAGGAAAAATATAGCGAACACGATTTACCTACATATTTGCGAAATAGAAGGGAAAGAAATTAAATTTTTTCGAAAAAATTGCAAAAAATGACCCTGTTCCCCCCCACTTAACTTCTACAAATCTGAACCTGGTGAGCTGAAATTCGGTAGGTAGGGATCTTCAGTTTTAAGTGCAGATTACAGGAAAAATATAGCGAACACGATTGACCTACATATTTGCGAAATAGAAGGGAAAGAAATTAAATTTTTTTGAAAAAATTGCAAAAAATGACCCTGTCCCCCCCCTTAACTTCTACAAATCTGAACCTGGTGAGCTGAAATTCAGCAGGGATCTTCAGTTTTAAGTGCAGATTACAGGCAAAATATAGCGAACACGATTGACCTACATATTTGCGAAATAGAAGGGAAAGAAATTAAATTTTTTCGAAAAAATTGCAAAAAATGACCCTGTTCCCCCCCCTTAACTTGTACAAATCTGAACCTGGTGAGCTGAAATTCGGTAGGGATCTTCAGTTTTACGTGCAGATTACAGGAAAATTATAGCGAACACGATTGGTCTACATATTTGCGAAATAGAAGGGAAAGAAATTAATTTTTTCGAAAAAATTGTAAAAAATGACCATGTCTCCCCCCCTTAACTTCTAAAAATCTGAACCGGGTGGGTTGAAATTCAGTAGGGATCTTCAGTTTTACGTGCAGATTACAGGAAAATTATAGCAAACCCTATAGGTCTACATATTTGCGAAATAGAAGGGAAAGAAATTAAATTTTTTCGAAAAAATTGCAAAAAGTGACCCTGTTCCCCCCCTTAACTTCTACAAATCTGAACCGGGTGAGCTGAAATTCGGTAGGGATCTTCAGTTTTACGTGCAGATTACAGGAAAAATATAGCGAACACGATTTACCTACATATTTGCGAAATGGAAGGGAAAGAAGTTAAATTTTTTCAAAAAAATTGCAAAAAATGACCCTGTTCCCCCCCCTTAACTTCTACAAATCTGAACCTGGTGAGCTGAAATTCGGTAGGGATCTTCAGTTTTACGTGCAGATTACAGGAAAAATATAGCGAACACGATTGACCTACATATTTGCGAAATAGAAGGGAAAGAAATTAAATTTTTTCGAAAAAATTGCAAAAAATGACCCTGTCCCCCCCTTAACTTCTACAAATCTGAACCTGGTGAGCTGAAATTCGGTAGGGATCTTCAGTTTTACGTGCAGATTACAGGAAAAATATAGCGAACACGATTGACCTACATATTTGCGAAATAGAAGGGAAAGAAATTTAATTTTTTCGAAAAAATTGCAAAAAATGACTCTGTCCCCCCCCTTTAACTTCTACAAATCTGAACCGGGTGAGCTGAAATTCGGTAGGGATCTTCAGTTTTACGTGCAGATTACAGGAAAAATATAGCGAACACGATTGACCTACATATTTGCGAAATAGAAGGGAAAGAAATTAAATTTTTTTGAAAAAATTGCAAAAAATGACCCTGTCCCCCCCTTAACTTCTACAAATCTGAACCGGGTGAGCTGAAATTCGGTAGGGATCTTCAGTTTTAAGTGCAGATTACAGGAAAAATATAGCGAACACGATTGACCTACATATTTGCGAAATAGAAGGGAAAGAAATTAAATTTTTTCGAAAAAATTGCAAAAAATGACCCTGTCCCCCCCCTTAACTTCTACAAATCTGAACCGGGTGAGCTGAAATTCGGTAGGGATCTTCAGTTTTACGTGCAGATTACAGGAAAAATATAGCGAACACGATTGACCTACATATTTGCGAAATAGAAGGGAAAGAAATTAAATTTTTTCGAAAAAATTGCAAAAAATGACCCTGTTCCCCCCCACTTAACTTCTACAAATCTGAACCTGGTGAGCTGAAATTCGGTAGGGATCTTCAGTTTTACGTGCAGATTACAGGAAAAATATAGCGAACACGATTGACCTACATATTTGCGAAATAGAAGGGAAAGAAATTAAACTTTTTCGAAAAAATTGCAAAAAATGACCATGTCCCCCCCTTAACTTCTACAAATCTGAACCGGGTGAGCTGAAATTCGGTAGGGATCTTCAGTTTTAAGTGCAGATTACAGGAAAAATATAGCGAACACGATTGACCTACATATTTGCGAAATAGAAGGGAAAGAAATTAAATTTTTTCGAAAAAATTGCAAAAAATGACCCTGTCCCCCCCCTTAACTTCTACAAATCTGAACCTGGTGAGCTGAAATTCGGTAGGGATCTTCAGTTTTAAGTGCAGATTACAGGAAAAATATAGCGAACACGATTTACCTACATATTTGCGAAATAGAAGGGAAAGAAATTAAATTTTTTCGAAAAAATTGCAAAAAATGACCCTGTCCCCCCCTTAACTTCTACAAATCTGAACCTGGTGAGCTGAAATTCGGTAGGGATCTTCAGTTTTACGTGCAGATTACAGGAAAAATATAGCGAACACGATTGACCTACATATTTGCGAAATAGAAGGGAAAGAAATTAAATTTTTTCGAAAAAATTGCAAAAAATGACCCTGTCCCCCCCCCTTAACTTCTACAAATCTGAACCTGGTGTGCTGAAATTCAGCAGGGATCTTCAGTTTTAAGTGCAGATTACAGGCAAAATATAGCGAACACGATTGACCTACATATTTGCGAAATAGAAGGGAAAGAAATTAAATTTTTTCGAAAAAATTGCAAAAAGTGACCCTGTTCCCTCCCTTAACTTCTACAAATCTGAACCGGGTGAGCTGAAATTCGGTAGGGATCTTCAGTTTTAAGTGCAGATTACAGGAAAATTATAGCAAACCCTATAGGTCTACATATTTGCGAAATAGAAGGGAAAGAAATTAAATTTTTTTGAAAAAATTGCAAAAAATGACCCTGTCCCCCCCCTTAACTTCTACAAATCTGAACCTGGTGAGCTGAAATTCGGTAGGGATCTTTAGTTTTACGTGCAGATTACAGGAAAAATATAGCGAACACGATTGGCCTACATATTTGCGAAATAGAAGGGAAAGAAGTTAAATTTTTTTTTCGAAAAAATTGTAAAAAATGACCCTGTTCCCCACCCCCTTAACTTCTACAAATCTGAACCTGGTGAGCTGAAATTCAGCAGGGATCTTCAGTTTTAAGTGCAGATTACAGGAAAAATATAGCAAACACGATTAACCTACATATTTGCGAAATAGAAGGGAAAGAAATTAAATTTTTTTGAAAAAATTGCAAAAAATGACCCTCTCCCTCCCTTAACTTCTACAAATCTGAACCTGGTGAGCTGAAATTCGGTAGGGATCTTCAGTTTTACGTGCAGATTACAGGAAAAATATAGCGAACACGATTGACCTACATATTTGCGAAATAGAAGGGAAAGAAATTAAATTTTTTCGAAAAAATTGCAAAAAATGACCCTGTCCCCCCCTTAACTTCTACAAATCTGAACCTGGTGAGCTGAAATTCGGTAGGGATCTTCAGTTTTACGTGCAGATTACAGGAAAAATATAGCGAACACGATTGACCTACATATTTGCGAAATAGAAGGGAAAGAAATTAAATTTTTTTGAAAAAATTGCAAAAAATGACCCTGTCCCCCCCCTTAACTTCTACAAATCTGAACCTGGTGAGCTGAAATTCGGTAGGGATCTTCAGTTTTACGTGCAGATTACAGGAAAAATATAGCGAACACGATTGACCTACATATTTGCGAAATAGAAGGGAAAGAAATTAAATTTTTTCGAAAAAATTGCAAAAAATGACCCTGTTCCCCCCCCTTAACTTCTACAAATCTGAACCGGGTGAGCTGAAATTCGGTAGGGATCTTCAGTTTTACGTGCAGATTACAGGAAAAATATAGCGAACACGATTGACCTACATATTTGCGAAATAGAAGGGAAAGAAATTGAAAAATAATTAACCCTGTTCCCCCCCCTTAACTTCTACAAATCTGAACCGGGTGAGCTGAAATTCGGTAGGGATCTTCAGTTTTACGTGCAGATTACAGGAAAAATATAGCGAACACGATTTACCTACATATTTGCGAAATAGAAGGGAAAGAAATTAAATTTTTTCGAAAAAATTGCAAAAAATGACCCTGTCCCCCCCCTTAACTTTAAAAATCTGAACCTGGTGAGCTGAAATTCGGCAGGGATCTTCAGTTTTAAGTGCAGATTACAGAAAAAATATAGCGAACACGATTGGCCTACATATTTGCGAAATAGAAGGGAAAGAAATTAAATTTTTTCGAAAAAATTGCAAAAAATGACCCTGTCCCCCCCCTTAACTTCTACAAATCTGAACCTGGTGAGCTGAAATTCGGTAGGGATCTTCAGTTTTAAGTGCAGATTACAGGAAAAATATAGCGAACACGATTGACCTACATATTTGCGAAATAGAAGGGAAAGAAATTAAATTTTTTCGAAAAAATTGCAAAATTGACCCTGTCCCCCCCCCATAACTTGTACAAATCTGAACCTGGTGAGCTGAAATTCGGTAGGGATCTTCTGTTGTACGTGCAGTTTACAGGAAAATTATAGCGAACACGATTGACCTACATATTTGCGAAATAGAAGGGAAAGAAATTAAATTTTTTTGAAAAAATTGCAAAAAATGACCCTGTCCCCCCCCTTAACTTCTACAAATCTGAACCTGGTGAGCTGAAATTCAGCAGGGATCTTCAGTTTTAAGTGCAGATTACAGGAAAAATATAGCAAACACGATTGACCTACATATTTGCGAAATAGAAGGGAAAGAAATTAAATTTTTTCGAAAAAATTGCAAAAAATGACCCTGTTCCCACCCGTTAACTTCTACAAATCTGAACCGGGTGAGCTGAAATTCGGTAGGGATCTTCAGTTTTACGTGCAGATTACAGGAAAAATATAGCGAACACGATTGACCTACATATTTGCGAAATAGAAGGGAAAGAAATTAAATTTTTTCGAAAAAATTGCAAAAAGTGACCCTGTTCCCCCCCTTAACTTCTACAAATCTGAACCTGGTGAGCTGAAATTCGGTAGGGATCTTCAGTTTTACGTGCAGATTACAGGAAAAATATAGCGAACACGATTGGCCTACATATTTGCGAAATAGAAGGGAAAGAAATTAAATTTTTTCGAAAAAATTGCAAAAAATGACCCTGTCCCCCCCCTTAACTTCTACAAATCTGAACCTGGTGAGCTGAAATTCGGTAGGGATCTTCAGTTTTAAGTGCAGATTACAGGAAAAATATAGCGAACACGATTGACCTACATATTTGCGAAATAGAAGGGAAAGAAATTAAATTTTTTTGAAAAAATTGCAAAAAATGACCCTGTTCCCCCCCCTTAACTTCTACAAATCTGAACCGGGTGAGCTGAAATTCGGTAGGGATCTTCAGTTTTACGTGCTGATTACAGAAAAAATATAGCGAACACGATTGGCCTACATATTTGCGAAATAGAAGGGAAAGAAATTAAATTTTTTTGAAAAAATTGCAAAAAATGACCCTGTTCCCCCCCCTTAACTTCTACAAATCTGAACCTGGTGAGCTGAAATTCGGTAGGGATCTTCAGTTTTACGTGCAGATTACAGGAAAAATATAGCGAACACGATTGACCTACATATTTGCGAAATAGAAGGGAAAGAAATTAAATTTTTTTCGAAAAAATTGCAAAAAATGGACCCTGTCCCCCCCTTAACTTCTACAAATCTGAACCGGGTGAGCTGAAATTCGGTAGGGATCTTCAGTTTTACGTGCTGATTACAGAAAAAATATAGCGAACACGATTGGCCTACATATTTGCAAAATAGAAGGGAAAGAAATTAAATTTTTTTGAAAAAATTGCAAAAAGTGACACTGTTCCCCCCCTTAACTTCTACAAATCTGAACCTGGTGAGCTGAAATTCGGTAGGGATCTTCAGTTTTACGTGCAGATTACAGGAAAAATATAGCGAACACGATTGACCTACATATTTGCGAAATAGAAGGGAAAGAAATTAAATTTTTTTGAAAAAATTGCAAAAAATGACCCTGTCCCCCCCTTTAACTTCTACAAATCTGAACCGGGTGAGCTGAAATTCGGTAGGGATCTTCAGTTTTACGTGCAGATTACAGGAAAAATATAGCGAACACGATTTACCTACATATTTGCGAAATGGAAGGGAAAGAAATTAAATTTTTTTGAAAAAAATGCAAAAAATGACACTGTCCTCCCCTTAACTTCTACAAATCTGAACCTGGTGAGCTGAAATTCGGTAGGGATCTTCAGTTTTACGTGCAGATTACAGGAAAAATATAGCGAACACGATTGACCTACATATTTGCGAAATAGAAGGGAAAGAAATTAAATTTTTTCGAAAAAATTGCAAAAAATGACCCTGTCCCCCCCTTAACTTCTACAAATCTGAACCGGGTGAGCTGAAATTCGGTAGGGATCTTCAGTTTTACGTGCTGATTACAGAAAAAATATAGCGAACACGATTGGCCTACATATTTGCGAAATAGAAGGGAAAGAAATTAAATTTTTTCGAAAAAATTGCAAAAAATGACCCTGTTCCCCCCCCTTAACTTCTACAAATCTGAACCTGGTGAGCTGAAATTCGGTAGGGATCTTCAGTTTTACGTGCAGATTACAGGAAAAATATAGCGAACACGATTGACCTACATATTTGCGAAATAGAAGGGAAAGAAATTAAATTTTTTCGAAAAAATTGCAAAAATGACCCTGTCCCCCCCCTTAACTTCTACAAATCTGAACCGGGTGAGCTGAAATTCGGTAGGGATCTTCAGTTTTAAGTGCAGATTACAGGAAAAATATAGCGAACACGATTGACCTACATATTTGCGAAATAGAAGGGAAAGAAATTAAATTTTTTCGAAAAAATTGTAAAAAATGACCATGTCTCCCTCCCTTAACTTCTACAAATCTGAACCGGGTGAGCTGAAATTCGGTAGGGATCTTCAGTTTTAAGTGCAGATTACAGGAAAATTATAGCAAACCCTATAGGTCTACATATTTGCGAAATAGAAGGGAAAGAAATTAAATTTTTTCGAAAAAATTGCAAAAAATGACCCTGTTCCCCCCCCTTAACTTCTACAAATCTGAACCTGGTGAGCTGAAATTCGGTAGAGATCTTCAGTTTTACGTGCAGATTACAGGAAAAATATAGCGAACACGATTTACCTACATATTTGCGAAATAGAAGGGAAAGAAGTTAAATTTTTTCGAAAAAATTGTAAAAAATGACCATGTCTCCCCCCCTTAACTTCTACAAATCTTAACCGGGTGGGTTGAAATTTAGTAGGGATCTTCAGTTTTACGTGCAGATTACAGAAAAAATATAGCGAACACGATTGACCTACATATTTGCGAAATAGAAGGGAAAGAAATTAAATTTTTTTAAAAAAATTGCAAAAAATGACCCTGTTCCCCCCCCTTAACTTCTACAAATCTGAACCTGGTGAGCTGAAATTCTGTAGAGATATTCAGTTTTACGTGCAGATTACAGGAAAAATATAGCGAACACGATTGACCTACATATTTGCGAAATAGAAGGGAAAGAAATTAAATTTTTTTGAAAAAATTGCAAAAAATGACCCTGTCCCCCCCCTTAACTTCTACAAATCTGAACCGGGTGAGCTGAAATTCGGTAGGGATCTTCAGTTTTACGTGCAGATTACAGGAAAAATATAGCGAACACGATTGGCCTACATATTTGCGAAATAGAAGGGAAAGAAATTAAATTTTTTTGAAAAAATTGCAAAAAATGACCCTGTCCCCCCCTTAACTTCTACAAATCTGAACCTGGTGAGCTGAAATTCGGTAGGGATCTTCAGTTTTACGTACAGATTACAGGAAAAATATAGCGAACACGATTGACCTACATGTTTGCGAAACAGAATGGAAAGAAATTAAATTTTTTTGAAAAAATTGCAATAATGACCCTGTCCCCCCCCTTAACTTCTACAAATCTGAACCGGGTGAGCTGAAATTCGGTAGGGATCTTCAGTTTTACGTGCTGATTACAGAAAAAATATAGCGAACACGATTGGCCTACATATTTGCGAAATAGAAGGGAAAGAAATTAAATTTTTTTGAAAAAATTGCAAAAAATGACCCTGTTCCCCCCCCTTAACTTCTACAAATCTGAACCGGGTGAGCTGAAATTCGGTAGGGATCTTCAGTTTTACGTGCAGATTACAGAAAAATATAGCGAACACGATTGACCTACATATTTGCGAAATAGAAGGGAAAGAAATTAAATTTTTTTGAAAAAATTGCAAAAAATGACCCTGTTCCCCCCCTTAACTTCTACAAATCTGAACCGGGTGAGCTGAAATTCGGTAGGGATCTTCAGTTTTACGTGCTGATTACAGAAAAAATATAGCGAACACGATTGGCCTACATATTTGCGAAATAGAAGGGAAAGAAATTAAATTTTTTTGAAAAAATTGCAAAAAATGACCCTGTCCCTCCCTTAACTTCTACAAATCTGAACCGGGTGAGCTGAAATTCGGTAGGGATCTTCAGTTTTACGTGCAGATTACAGGAAAAATATAGCGAACACGATTGGCCTACATATTTGCGAAATAGAAGGGAAAGAAATTAAATTTTTTCGAAAAAATTGCAAAAAATGACCCTGTCCCCCCCCTTAACTTCTACAAATCTGAACCTGGTGAGCTGAAATTCAGCAGGGATCTTCAGTTTTACGTGCAGATTACAGAAAAAATATAGCGAACACGATTGACCTACATATTTGCGAAATAGAAGGGAAAGAAATTAAATTTTTTCGAAAAAATTGCAAAAAATGACTCTGTCCCCCCCCTTTAACTTCTACAAATCTGAACCTGGTGAGCTGAAATTCGGTAGGGATCTTCAGTTTTAAGTGCAGATTACAGGAATAATATAGCGAACACGATTGACCTACATATTTGCGAAATAGAAGGGAAAGAAATTAAATTTTTTTGAAAAAATTGCAAAAAATGACCCTTTTCCCCCCCTTAACTTCTACAAATCTGAACCGGGTGAGCTGAAATTCGGTAGGGATCTTCAGTTTTACGTGCTGATTACAGAAAAAATATAGCGAACACGATTGGCCTACATATTTGCGAAATAGAAGGGAAAGAAATTAAATTTTTTCGAAAAAATTGCAAAAAATGACCCTGTTCCCACCCGTTAACTTCTACAAATCTGAACCGGGTGAGCTGAAATTCGGTAGGGATCTTCAGTTTTACGTGCAGATTACAGGAAAAATATAGCGAACACGATTGGCCTACATATTTGCGAAATAGAAGGGAAAGAAATTAAATTTTTTTGAAAAAATTGCAAAAAATGACCCTGTCCCTCCCTTAACTTCTACAAATCTGAACCTGGTGAGCTGAAATTCGGTAAGGATCTTTAGTTTTAAGTGCAGATTACAGGAAAAATATAGCGAACACGATTGACCTACATATTTGCGAAATAGAAGGGAAAGAAATTAAATTTTTTCGAAAAAATTGCAAAAAATGACCCTGTTCCCCCCCTTAACTTCTACAAATCTGAACCGGGTGAGCTGAAATTCGGTAGGGATCTTCAGTTTTACGTGCAGATTACAGGAAAATTATAGCGAACACGATTGGTCTACATATTTGCGAAATAGAAGGGAAAGAAATTAATTTTTTTCGAAAAAATTGCAAAAAATGACCCTGTTCCCCCCCCTTAACTTGTACAAATCTGAACCTGGTGAGCTGAAATTCGGTAGGGATCTTCAGTTTTACGTGCAGATTACAGGAAAAATATAGCGAACACGATTGACCTACATATTTGCGAAATAGAAGGGAAAGAAATTTAATTTTTTCGAAAAAATTGCAAAAAATGACTCTGTCCCCCCCCTTTAACTTCTACAAATCTGAACCTGGTGAGCTGAAATTCAGCAGGGATCTTCAGTTTTAAGTGCAGATTACAGGAAAAATATAGCGAACACGATTGGTTTACATATTTGCGAAATAGAAGGGAAAGAAATTAATTTCTTTCGAAAAAATTGCAAAAAATGACCCTGTTCCCCCCCCTTAACTTGTACAAATCTGAACCTGGTGAGCTAAAATTCGGTAGGGATCATCAGTTTTACGTGCAGATTACAGGAAAAATATAGCGAACATGATTGCCTTACATATTTGCGAAATAGAAGGGAAAGAAATTAAATTTTTTTGAAAAAATTGCAAAAAATGACCCTGTCCCCCCCTTAACTTCTACAAATCTGAACCTGGTGAGCTGAAATTCGGTAGGGATCTTCAGTTTTACGTGCAGATTACAGGAAAAATATAGCGAACACGATTGACCTACATATTTGCGAAATAGAAGGGAAAGAAATTAAATTTTTTCGAAAAAATTGCAAAAAATGACCCTGTCCCCCCCCTTAACTTCTACAAATCTGAACCGGGTGAGCTGAAATTCGGTAGGGATCTTCAGTTTTACGTGCTGATTACAGAAAAAATATAGCGAACACGATTGGCCTACATATTTCCGAAATAGAAGCGAAAGAAATTAAATTTTTTCGAAAAATTGCAAAAAAAGACCCTGTTCCCCCCCCCTTAACTTCTACAAATCTGAACCTGGTGAGCTGAAATTCGGTAGGGATCTTCAGTTTTACGTGCAGATTACAGGAAATATATAGCGAACACGATTGACCTACATATTTGTGAAATAGAAGGGAAAAAAATTAAGTTTTTTCGAAAAAATTGCAAAATGACCCTGTCCCCCCCCTTTAACTTCTACAAATCTGAACCGGGTGAGCTGAAATTCGGTAAGGATCTTTAGTTTTAAGTGCAGATTACAGGAAAAATATAGCGAACACGATTGACCTACATATTTGCGAAATAGAAGGGAAAGAAGTTAAATTTTTTCGAAAAAATTGTAAAAAATGACCATGTCTCCCCCCCTTAACTTCTACAAATCTGAACCGGGTGGGTTGAAATTCGGTAGGGATCTTCAGTTTTACGTGCAGATTACAGAAAAAATATAGCGAACACGATTGACCTACATATTTGCGAAATAGAAGGGAAAGAAATTAAATTTTTTTGAAAAAATTGCAAAAAATGACCCTGTTCCCCCCCCTTAACTTCTACAAATCTGAACCTGGTGAGCTGAAATTCGGTAGGGATCTTTTGTTTTAAGTGCAGATTACAGGAAAATTATAGCGAACCTGATAGGTCTACATATTTGCGAAATTGAAGGGAAAGAAAGTAAATTTTTTTGAAAAAATTGCAAAAAATGACCATTTCCCCCCCCCCCTTAACTTCTACAAATCTGAACCGGGTGGGTTGAAATTCAGTAGGGATCTTTAGTTTTACGTGCAGATTACAGGAAAAATATAGCGAACACGATTGGCCTACATATTTGCGAAATAGAAGGGAAAGAAATTAATTTTTTTCGAAAAAATTGCAAAAAATGACCCTGTCCCCCCCCTTAACTTCTACAAATCTGAACCTGGTGTGCTGAAATTCAGCAGGGATCTTCAGTTTTAAGTGCAGATTACAGGCAAAATATAGCGAACACGATTGACCTACATATTTGCGAAATAGAAGGGAAAGAAGTTAAATTTTTTTGAAAAAATTGCAAAAAATGACCCTGTTCCACCCCCTTAACTTCTACAAATCTGAACCGGGTGAGCTGAAATTCGGTAGGGATCTTTTGTTTTAGGTGCAGATTACAGGAAAATTATAGCGAACCTGATAGGTCTACATATTTGCGAAATTGAAGGGAAAGAAAGTAAATTTTTTTGAAAAAATTGCAAAAAATGACCATTTCCCCCCCCCTTAACTTCTACAAATCTGAACCGGGTGGGTTGAAATTCAGTAGGGATCTTTAGTTTTACGTGCAGATTACAGAAAAAATATAGCGAACACGATTGACCTACATATTTGCGAAATAGAAGGGAAAGAAATTAAATTTTTTCGAAAAAATTGCAAAAAATGACCCTGTTCCCCCCCCTTAACTTCTACAAATCTGAACCGGGTGAGCTGAAATTCGGTAGGGATCTTCAGTTTTAAGTGCAGATTACAGGAAAAATATAGCGAACACGATTGACCTACATATTTGCGAAATAGAAGGGAAAGAAATTAAATTTTTTCGAAAAAATTGAAAAAAATGACCCTGTCCCCCCCCTTAACTTCTTCAAATATGAACCGGGTGAGTTGAAATTCGGTAGGGATCTTCAGTTTTACGTGCAGATTACAGGAAAAATATAGCGAACACGATTAGCCTACATATTTGCGAAATAGAAGGGAAAGAAATTTAATTTTTTTGGAAAAATTGCAAAAAATGACCCTGTTCCCACCCGTTAACTTCTCCAAATCTGAACCGGGTGAGCTGAAATTCGGTAGGGATCTTCAGTTTTAGGTGCTGATTACAGAAAAAATATAGCGAACACGATTTGCCTACATATTTGCGAAATAGAAGGGAAAGAAATTAATTTTTTTCGAAAAAATTGCAAAAAATGACCTTGTTCCCCCCCTTAACTTGTACAAATCTGAACCTGGTGAGCTGAAATTCGGTAGGGATCTTCAGTTTTACGTGCAGATTACAGGAAAAATATAGCGAACATGATTGCCTTACATATTTGCGAAATAGAAGGGAAAGAAATTTAATTTTTTCGAAAAAATTGCAAAAAATGACCCTGTCCCCCCAATTAACTTCTACAAATCTGAACCGGTTGAGCTGAAATTCGGTAGGGATCTTCAATTTTACGTGCAGATTACAGGAAAAATATAGCGAACACGATTGGCCTACATATTTGCGAAATAGAAGGGAAAGAAATTAAATTTTTTTGAAAAAATTGCAAAAAATGACCCTGTCCCCCCCTTAACTTCTACAAATCTGAACCTGGTGAGCTGAAATTCGGTAGGGATCTTCAGTTTTACGTGCAGATTACAGGAAAAATATAGCAAACACGATTGACCTACATATTTGCGAAATAGAATGGAAAGAAATTAAATTTTTTCGAAAAATTTGCAATAATGACCCTGTCCCCCCCTTAACTTCTACAAATCTGAACCTGGTGAGCTAAAATTCAGCAGGGATCTTCAGTTTTAAGTGCAGATTACAGGCAAAATATAGCGAACACGATTGGTCTACATATTTGCGAAATAGAAGGGAAAGAAATTTAATTTTTTTGAAAAAATTGCAAAAAATGACCCTCTCCCTCCCTTAACTTCTACAAATCTGAACCGGGTGAGCTGAAATTCGGTAGGGATCTTCAGTTTTACGTGCAGATTACAGGAAAAATATAGCAAACACGATTGACCTACATATTTGCGAAATAGAAGGGAAAGAAGTTAAATTTTTTCGAAAAAATTGTAAAAAATGACCATGTCTCCCCCCCTTAACTTCTACAAATCTGAACCGGATGGGCTGAAATTCGGTAGGGATCTTTTGTTTTAGGTGCAGATTACAGGAAAATTATAGCGAACCTGATAGGTCTACATATTTGCGAAATTGAAGGGAAAGAAAGTAAATTTTTTTTTTTCGAAAAAAATTGCTATAAATGACCATTTCCCCCCCCCTTAACTTCTACAAATCTGAACCGGGTGGGTTGAAATTCAGTAGGGATCTTTAGTTTTACGTGCAGATTACAGAAAAAATATAGCGAACACGATTGACCTACATATTTTTGAAATAGAAGGGAAAGAAATTAAATTTTTTGAAAAAATTGCAAAAAATGACCCTGTTCCCCCCCCTTAACTTCTACAAATCTGAACCTGGTGAGCTGAAATTCTGTAGAGATATTCAGTTTTACGTGCAGATTACAGGAAAAATATAGCGAACACGATTGACCTACATATTTGCGAAATAGAATGGAAAGAAATTAAATTTTTTCGAAAAATTTGCAATAATGACCCTGTCCCCCTCCTTAACTTCTACAAATCTGAACCGGGTGAGCTGAAATTCGGTAGGGATCTTCAGTTTTACGTGCTGATTACAGAAAAAATATAGCGAACACGATTGGCCTACATATTTGCGAAATAGAAGGGAAAGAAATTAAATTTTTTTGAAAAAATTGCAAAAAATGACCCTGTCCCTCCCTTAACTTCTACAAATCTGAACCTGGTGAGCTGAAATTCCGCAGGGATCTTCAGTTTTAAGTGCAGATTACAGGAAAAATATAGCGAACACGATTGACCTACATATTTGCGAAATAGAAGGGAAAGAAATTAAATTTTTTCGAAAAAATTGCAAAAAATGACCCTGTCCCCCCCTTTAACTTCTACAAATCTGAACCGGGTAAGCTGAAATTCGGTAGGGATCTTCAGTTTTACGTGCAGATTACAGGAAAAATATAGCGAACACGATTTGCCTACATATTTGCGAAATAGAAGGGAAAGAAATTTAATTTTTTCGAAAAAATTGCAAAAAATGACCCTGTCCCCCCCCTTAACTTCTACAAATCTGAACCGGGTGAGCTGAAATTCGGTAGGGATCTTCAGTTTTACGTGCAGATTACAGGAAAAATATAGCGAACACGATTGGCCTACATATTTGCGAAATAGAAGGGAAAGAAATTAAATTTTTTTGAAAAAATTGCAAAAAATGACTCTGTCCCCCCCATAACTTGTACAAATCTGAACCTGGTGAGCTGAAATTCGGTAGGGATCTTCAGTTTTACGTGCAGATTACAGGAAAAATATAGCGAACATGATTGCCTTACATATTTGCGAAATAGAAGGGAAAGAAATTTAATTTTTTCGAAAAAATTGCAAAAAATGACTCTGTCCCCCCCCTTTAACTTCTACAAATCTGAACCGGGTGAGCTGAAATTCGGTAGGGATCTTCAGTTTTACGTGCAGATTACAGGAAAAATATAGCAAACACGATTGGCCTACATATTTGCGAAATAGAAGGGAAAGAAATTAAATTTTTTTGAAAAAATTGCAAAAAATGACCCTGTCCCCCCCTTAACTTCTACAAATCTGAACCTGGTGAGCTGAAATTCGGTAGGGATCTTCAGTTTTACGTACAGATTACAGGAAAAATATAGCAAACACGATTGACCTACATATTTGCGAAATAGAATGGAAAGAAATTAAATTTTTTCGAAAAAATTGCAATAATGACCCTGTCCCCCCCCTTATCTTCTACAAATCTGAACCGGGTGAGCTGAAATTCGGTAGGGATCTTCAGTTTTAGGTGCTGATTACAGAAAAAATATAGCGAACACGATTGGCCTACATATTTGCGAAATAGAAGGGAAAGAAATTAAATTTTTTTGAAAAAATTGCAAAAAATGACCCTGTTCCCCCCCTTAACTTGTACAAATCTGAACCTGGTGAGCTGAAATTCGGTAGGGATCTTCAGTTTTACGTGCAGATTACAGGAAAAATATAGCGAACATGATTGCCTTACATATTTGCGAAATAGAAGGGAAAGAAATTTAATTTTTTCGAAAAAATTGCAAAAAATGACCCTGTCCCCCCAATTAACTTCTACAAATCTGAACCGGGTGAGCTGAAATTCGGTAGGGATCTTCAGTTTTACGTGCAGATTACAGGAAAAATATAGCGAACACGAATGGCCTACATATTTGCGAAATAGAAGGGAAAAAAATTAAATTTTTTTGAAAAAATTGCAAAAAATGACACTGTCCCCCCCTTAACTTCTACAAATCTGAACCTGGTGAGCTGAAATTCGGTAGGGATCTTCAGTTTTACGTACAGATTACAGGAAAAATATAGCAAACACGATTGACCTACATATTTGCGAAATAGAAGGGAAAGAAATTAAATTTTTTCGAAAAAATTGCAAAAAATGACCCTGTTTCCCCCCCTTAACTTCTACAAATCTGAACCTGGTGAGCTGAAATTCGGTAGGGATCTTCAGTTTTAAGTGCAGATTACAGAAAAAATATAGCGAACACGATTGGCCCTAAATATTTGCGAAATATATGTGAAATATATTAAATTTTTTTTAAAAAATTCCAAAAAAATAACCTGTTCCCCCCCATTAACTTCTACAAATCTGAACCTGGTGAGCTGAAATTCAGCAGGGATCTTCAGTTTTAAGTGCAGATTACAGGAAAAATATAGCGAACACGATTGACCTACATATTTGCGAAATAGAAGGGAAAGAAATTAAATTTTTTCGAAAAAATTGCAAAAAATGACCCTGTCTCCCCCTTTAACTTCTACAAATCTGAACCGGGTGGGCTGAAATTCGGTAGGGATCTTCAGTTTTAAGTGCAGATTACAGGAAAAAAATAGCGAACAGGATTAGCCTACATATTTGCGAAATAGAAGGGAAAAAAATTAAATTTTTTCGAAAAAATTGCAAAAAATTACATTATTCCTCCCCCTTAACTCCTACAAATCTGAACCTGGTGAGCTGAAATTCAGCAGGGATCTTCAGTTTTAAGTGCAGATTACAGGAAAAATATAGCGAACACGATTGGTCTACATATTTGCGAAATAGAAGGGAAAGAAATTTAATTTTTTCGAAAAAATTGCAAAAAATGACTCTGTCCCCCCCCTTTAACTTCTACAAATCTGAACCGGGTGAGCTGAAATTCGGTAGGGATCTTCAGTTTTACGTGCAGATTACAGGAAAAATATAGCAAACACGATTGACCTACATATTTGCGAAATAGAAGGGAAAGAAATTAAATTTTTTCGAAAAAATTGTAAAAAATGACCATGTCTCCCCCACTTAACTTCTACAAATCTGAACCGGGTGGGTTGAAATTCAGTAGGGATCTTCAGTTTTACGTGCAGATTACAGAAAAAATATAGCGAACACGATTGACCTACATATTTGCGAAATAGAAGGGAAAGAAATTAAATTTTTTTGAAAAAATTGCAAAAAATGACCCTGTTCCCCCCCCTTAACTTCTACAAATCTGAACCTGGTGAGCTGAAATTCTGTAGAGATATTCAGTTTTACGTGCAGATTACAGGAAAAATATAGCGAACACGATTGACCTACATATTTGCGAAATAGAAGGGAAAGAAATTAAATTTTTTTGAAAAAATTGCAAAAATGACCCTGTCCCCCCCCTTAACTTCTACAAATCTGAACCGGGTGAGCTGAAATTCGGTAGGGATCTTCATTTTTACGTGCAGATTACAGAAAAAATATAGCGAACACGATTGACCTACATATTTGCGAAATAGAAGGGAAAGAAATTAAATTTTTTTGAAAAAATTGCAAAAAATGACCCTGTTCCCCCCCCTTAACTTCTACAAATCTGAACTGGGTGAGCTGAAATTCGGTAAGGATCTTTAGTTTTACCTCAGATTACAGGAAAAATATAGCGAACACGATTGACCTACATATTTGCGAAATAGAAGGGAAAGAAATTAAATTTTTTTGAAAAAATTGCAAAAAATGACCCTGTCCCCCCCTTAACTTCTACAAATCTGAACCTGGTGAGCTGAAATTCGGTAGGGATCTTCAGTTTTACGTGCAGATTACAGAAAAAATATAGCGAACACGATTGACCTACATATTTGCGAAATAGAAGGGAAAGAAATTAAATTTTTTTGAAAAAATTGCAAAAAATGACCCTGTTCCCCCCCCTTAACTTCTACAAATCTGAACTGGGTGAGCTGAAATTCGGTAAGGATCTTTAGTTTTACCTCAGATTACAGGAAAAATATAGCGAACACGATTGACCTACATATTTGCGAAATAGAAGGGAAAGAAATTAAATTTTTTTGAAAAAATTGCAAAAAATGACCCTGTCCCCCCCTTAACTTCTACAAATCTGAACCTGGTGAGCTGAAATTCGGTAGGGATCTTCAGTTTTACGTGCAGATTACAGGAAAAATATAGCGAACACGATTTACCTACATATTTGCGAAATAGAAGGGAAAGAAATTAAATTTTTTCGAAAAAATTGCAAAAAATGACCCTGTTCCCCCCCCTTAACTTCTACAAATCTGAACCGGGTGAGCTGAAATTCGGTAGGGATCTTCAGTTTTACGTGCAGATTACAGGAAAATTATAGCGAACACGATTGGTCTACATTATTGCGAAATAGAAGGGAAAGAAATTAAATTTTTTCGAAAAAATTGCAAAAAATGACCCTGTCCCCCCCCTTAACTTCTACAAATCTGAACCGGGTGAGCTGAAATTCGGTAGGAATCTTTAGTTTTACGTGCAGATTACAGGAAAATTATAGCGAACACGATTGGTCTACATATTTGCGAAATAGAAGGGAAAGAAATTAATTTTTTACGAAAAAATTGCAAAAAATGACCCTGTTCCCCCCCTTAACTTGTACAAATCTGAACCTGGTGAGTTGAAATTCGGTAGGGATCTTCAGTTTTACGTGCAGATTACAGGAAAAGTATAGCAAACACGATTGACCTACATATTTGCGAAATAGAAGGGAAAGAAATTAAATTTTTTCGAAAAAATTGCAAAAATGACCCTGTTCCCCCCCCTTAACTTTTACAAATCTGAACCGGGTGAGCTGAAATTCGGTAGGGATCTTCAGTTTTACGTGCAGATTACAGGAAAAATATAGCAAACATGATTGCCTTACATATTTGCGAAATAGAAGGGAAAGAAATTAAATTTTTTCGAAAAAATTGCAAAAAATGACCCTGTCCCCCCCCTTAACTTCTACAAATCTGAACCGGGTGAGCTGAAATTCGGTAGGGATCTTCATTTTTACGTGCAGATTACAGGAAAAATATAGCGAACACGATTTGCCTACATATTTGCGAAATAGAAGGGAAAGAAAATAAATTTTTTCGAAAAAATTGCAAAAAGTGACCCTGTTCCCCCCCTTAACTTCTACAAATCTGAACCTGGTGAGCTGAAATTCGGTAGGGATCTTCAGTTTTACGTGCAGATTACAGGAAAAATATAGCGAACACGATTGACCTACATATTTGCGAAATAGAAGGGAAAGAAATTAAATTTTTTCGAAAAAATTGCAAAAATGACCCTGTCCCCCCCCTTAACTTCTACAAATCTGAACCGGGTGAGCTGAAATTCGGTAAGAATCTTTAGTTTTAAGTGCAGATTACAGGAAAATTATAGCAAACCCTATAGGTCTACATATTTGCGAAATAGAAGGGAAAGAAATTAAATTTTTTTGAAAAAATTGCAAAAAATGACCCTCTCCCTCCCTTAACTTCTACAAATCTGAACCGGGTGAGCTGAAATTCGGTAGGGATCTTCAGTTTTACGTGCAGATTACAGGAAAAATATAGCGAACACGATTGACCTACATATTTGCGAAATAGAAGGGAAAGAAATTAAATTTTTTTGAAAAAATTGCAAAAAATGACCCTGTTCCCCCCCGTTAACTTCTACAAATCTGAACCTGGTGAGCTGAAATTCAGCAGGGATCTTCAGATTTAGGTGCAGATTACAGGAAAAATATAGCAAACACGATTGACCTACATATTTGCGAAATAGAAGGGAAAGAAATTAAATTTTTTCGAAAAAATTGCAAAAAATGACCCTGTTCCCCCCCCTTAACTTCTACAAATCTGAACCGGGTGAGCTGAAATTCGGTAGGGATCTTCAGTTTTACGTGCAGATTACAGGAAAATTATAGCGAACACGATTGGTCTACATATTTGCGAAATAGAAGGGAAAGAAATTAATTTTTTTCGAAAAAATTGCAAAAAATGACCCTGTTCCCCCCCTTAACTTCTACAAATCTGAACCGGGTGAGCTGAAATTCGGTAGGGATCTTCAGTTTTACGTGCAGATTACAGGAAAAATATAGCAAACACGATTGACCTACATATTTGCGAAATAGAAGGGAAAGAAATTAAATTTTTTCGAAAAAATTGCAAAAAATGACCCTGTTCCCCCCCCCTTAACTTCTACAAATCTGAACCTGGTGAGCTGAAATTCGGTAGGGATCTTCAGTTTTACGTGCAGATTACAGGAAAAATATAGCGAACACGATTGACCTACATATTTGCGAAATAGAAGGGAAAGAAATTAAATTTTTTTCGAAAAAAGAATTTCAAAAAAATGAAACCCTGTCTTTCCCTCCCCCCCCTTAACTTGTACAAATCTGAACCGGGTGAGCTGAAATTCGGTAGGGATCTTCAGTTTTACGTGCAGATTACAGGAAAATTATAGCGAACACGATTGGTCTACATATTTGCGAAATAGAAGGGAAAGAAATTAATTTTTTACGAAAAAATTGCAAAAAATGACCCTGTTCCCCCCCTTATCTTGTACAAATCTGAACCTGGTGAGCTGAAATTCGGTAGGGATCTTCAGTTTTACGTGCAGATTACAGGAAAAATATAGCAAACATGATTGCCTTACATATTTGCGAAATAGAAGGGAAAGAAATTAAATTTTTTTGAAAAAATTGCAAAAAATGACTCTGTCCCCCCCCTTTTAACTTCTACAAATCTGAACCGGGTGAGCTGAAATTCGGTAGGGATCTTCAGTTTTACGTGCAGATTACAGGAAATTTATAGCAAACCCAATAGGTCTACATATTTGCGAAATAGAAGGCAAAGAAGTTAAATTTTTTCGAAAAAATTGTAAAAAATGACCATTTCCCCCCCCTTAACTTCTACAAATCTGAACCTGGTGAGCTGAAATTCGGTAGGGATCTTCAGTTTTACGTGCAGATTACAGGAAAAATATAGCGAACACGATTGACCTACATATTTGCGAAATAGAAGGGAAAGAAATTAAATTTTTTCGAAAAAATGCAAAAAATGACTCTGTCCCCCCCCTTTAACTTGAACAAATCTGAACCTGGTGAGCTGAAATTCCGCAGGGATCTTCAGTTTTAAGTGCAGATTACAGGAAAATTATAGCGAACACGATTGGTCTACATAATTGCGAAATAGAAGGGAAAGAAATTAAATTTTTTTGAAAAAATTGCAAAAAATGACCCTGTCCCCCCCCTTTAACTTCTACAAATCTGAACCGGGTGAGCTGAAATTCGGTAGGGATCTTCAGTTTTAAGTGCAGATTACAGAAAAAATATAGCGAACACGATTGACCTACATATTTGCGAAATAGAGGGGAAAGAAATTAAATTTTTTCAAAAAAATTGCAAAAAATGACCCTGTCCCCCCCCTTAACTTCTACAAATCTGAACCTGGTGGGCTGAAATTTGGTAGAGATCTTTAGTTTTAAGTGCAGATTACAGGGAAATTATAGCGAACCTGATTGGTGAACATAAGTATAATTACAGAGAAATATAAAAATTTATTAATAAAATAAAATAATAAAAATATTATTCTAATCTTATGATAGTATATTACCATTTTGTTTAATTTGTTTTTAATTTTAAAAGAATTGTTAAAATGATTTTTAAAAAATTTGGTTTGAATATTTGTGTACGGAACCCTCGATCTTAGTGCTAGTGCAACTCGCACTTGTCCGATTTTTTTTATTGATAAATTTATTATTTCTGATCTAGTAGCTCGTTCTTTTATCGGTAAAATTTGTCGAAAATCTCCTCTTACGATAACAATTTTTCCACCAAAAACTTCATTTGATTTCATTATGTATCTTAATAACTTATCCATAACTTCTAAGGCATATTTTGCAGCCATTGGTGCTTCTTCCAAAATAAAAACATCAGTGTTTTTTAAAAAAAGTACTTCTTTTGACTGAACTTTAATATTTGAAAATAAATCACTGTACAGTGGAACAGGTAAGCCTAAAACTTTATGAACAGTTTTCCCGTTAGGAAGCAAAGTGGCAGCTATTCCTGTAAAAGCCGTGTTGCAAACATTTATTGCTTTACTCTTTAATAAATGCCATAAAGTAATATATAAAAAAGTTTTTCCAGATCCTTTACAACCATTAATATATAAGCATTTAAAACTATTAAAAGAAGAATCTTTTATGACTTCAAGTATATAATCAACTATATTTTTTGGTCAACATTTAATTTATTATAATTTTGTTCTCCTATCTCAATATGTTCAAAAATATTTACATCATCAACCAGTGCAGATAAATCTTCATTAACTTCTAATAATTCCTGAAAATCAGTTAGACTATATCCTTCATTTAATAACATTGATTTTATATTTTTATAAGCTGTTTTTACAGCATCAATATTGTCAAGTTTTGAATAGTCTTCTGACATTTGACCCTTAAATTTTTCCCAAAGTTTTTCCGGATGTACAGGATGACAACGAATTAGAATTCTTACAAATAATTGTCGAAGTAAATGAGGCATCATCCATAAGGTAGCTTCTTCCATTGTCCTAATCCACTCACTATCATATTCTATGAGTCCTAATTCTAAACAGGCAGATGTAAAAGATTCATGAATAACTCCATTAACTGTTCTTAAACTTTGGAATGAAGTTACTCCTTTTACTGTAACCAACAATAATCTAAGGTGAAATAACTCTAATTGACATGGATTAACTGAATACATTTTTCCTAATACTTTTTCTTTACGAACTCTTTTTTTCCATTCAAGAGATTTCGTTACCCACGTAAAATGTTCTGGTATTTCTGAATAATAATACTGACGAATAGAAATATCGCGTTCATTAAGTTTAAAAAAATCCAGCAATTTTGTATTTTTCTGCATATCAAATGAAACATTGTTATTATCTTTCTTTTCACGAATAATAACATTCTGTTCATTTGGTAAATGTATGGGTAAACGATTAATACTATGGCCCTTTTTCCCCAATGGTTTACTTAAAATTTACTCCAAATGAATAAAAAATTCCAATTTTTTGGGCCCATATTTTTCCTATATTTTGGCCATACTTCAAAATGGCAATTTTTTTTTAATCGAAAAGAATGAAAAATTCCAAGTTTTTGCTCCCATAATTTGGCCATACTTCAAAATTGTAAATTTTTTAACTAGTAAAGAATGAGACATTCCAATTTTTTGCTCCGATATTTTCCTCATATTGTGGCCATACTTCAAAATAGCAATTTTTTTTAATCGAAAAGAATTACAAATTCCAAGTTTTTGCTCCCATATTTTTTCTATATTATAGCCATACCTTAAAATAAAAATTTTATATACTCTAAATGAACGAAAAATTCCAATTTATTGCGCTCATATTTTTCCTATATTTTTGCCATACTTCAAAATAGCAATTTTATTTACTCCAAAAGAATAAAAAATTCCAATTTTTTGCTCTTATATTTTAGCCATTCTTCAAAATAGCACTTATTTTAACTAGAAAAGAATGAAAAATTTTAATTTCTTGCTCCCATATTTTCCGTATATTTTAAAATAGCAATTTTTTTTACTCGAAGACAATGAAAAATTTCAATTTTTTGCTCCCATATTTTTCCCATTTTTAAAATAGTAATTTTTTTTACTCAAAAAGAATGAAACATTCCAATTTTTTGCTCTCATATTTCCCCTCTTTTTCATTCTTTAAAATTTTAAATTTTTTTACTTAAAAAATGAAAAATTCCTATTCTTTACTCAAATATTTGCCTCTTTTTTCATACTTTAAAATAGCATTTTTTTTAACTCGAAAAGAATGAGACATTCCTACTTTTTTTTTCTCCTATATTTTCCCCATATTTTGGCTATACTTCAAAATTGCAAATTTTTTTATTCAAAAAGAATGAAAAATTCAATTTTTTGCTCCCATATTATAGCCATACTTTAAAATAACAATTTTATTTACTCCAAATGAATAAAAAATTCCAATTTTTTGCGCCCATATTTTGCCCATAGTTTGGCCATACTTAAAAATAGCCATTTTTTTACTCGAAAAGAATGAAAAATTCAAATTTTTGCGTCCATATTTTCCCCATATTTTAAAATAGCAATTTTTTTTAACTCGAAAAAAATGAAAAATTTCAATTGTTTGCTCCTATATTTTCCCCATATCTTAAAATAGCGAATTTTTTTGCGTAAAAAGAATGAAAAATATCAATTTTTTGTTCCCATATTTTTCCCAAATTTTGTCCATACTTTAAAATTGCTAATTTTTTTAGTCGAAAAGAATGAAAAATTCCAATCTTTGGCTGCCATATTTTCACCATATTTTGGCCATACTTCAAAGTAGCAATTTATTTTCTCGAAAAGAATAAAAAATTCCAATTTTTTGCTTTCATATTTTCCCCATATTTTGGCCATACTCCAAAATAGTAATTTTTTTTACTCGAAAAGAATGGAAAATTCCAATTTTTTGCTCCCATATTTTCTCTTTATTTTGGCCATACTTCAAAACAGCAATTTTTTTTCTCGAAAAGAATAAAAAATTCCAATTTTTTGCTTTCATATTTTCCCCATATTTTGGCATATTTTCCCTATATTATAATCATACTTCAAAATAGCAATCATTTTTACTCGAAAAGAATGAAAAATTCTAATTTTTTGGGCCCATATTTGCCCCATCTTCTAGCCTTTCTTCAAAATAAAATTTTTTTTTATTCGAAAGGAATTAAATATATTCTAATTTTTTGCTCCCATATTTTCCCTATATTTTGGCCATACTTCAAAAAAGCAATTTTTTTTAATCGAAAAAATGAAAAATTCTAATTTTTTGCTCCCATATTTTCCTTATATTTTGGCCATACTTAAAAATAGCAAATTTTTTTACTCGAAAAGAATGAAAAGTTTTAATTTTTTGCTCCTATTTTTCCCCATAGTTTGGCCATACTTAAAAATATCAATTTTTTTACTCGAAGAAAATGAAAAATTAAATTTTTTTTGCTCCATATTTTCCCTATATTTTGGCTATACTTCAAAATAGCAATTTTTTTTACTCCAAGAGAAATAAATATTCTAATTTTTGCTCCCATAGTTTCCCATATTTTGTCCATACTTCAAAATAGCAATTTTTTCCAAAAGAATGAAGTGTTACGGCCGAACTCCGTAACTTTTAAAATTAAAAATAATTATTTCCACATCTGAAAATCAAAATTATAAACAACAAATTACACAACATAAGATTTTGTTAACAAACTTTAAAACATTTACACAAAACAACCCTTTGTAATTTCACAAAAAAGGGACATTCTTCGCTTTGATAATTTTAATCCAATGCATTTCAATTAGATAAAAATCCAACTCTATTTTAAATAAGAGATTCATTTGAATTTAACATTCCTTCGCGTTTTGCAAAACAATACCATATTTCTTAATAAATTCCTTTTCTTTGACAACAGTTTATTAACCTTTTTGAGAAATAGTTAGAAAATATTAAAGTAAAGTAAATTGCTCAATATAAGGAGTGGTGCATCCAAGTCACTGAACTCGGATCACGCCACTGCCTAAATCTGCAAGCTTGCAGAATTGGCTTGGCAACAGTCAAGTGCAATAAACTTAATATACGATTTCCCCATTAAATCGTCTTTCAATAAAATTGATTGACACAAGGAAATCTGGGCAGTTGAGTTGAGGCCGTGTAGCCGACAGCTAGCCCAGGCAATTAAGCCTGTAGTTTTCTGTCTAGGCAATAGAAGCCTGAAGTTTAAGTCCGGCAAGTTAGCCGTGTTGATGTGAAATAATCTCAGAAGTTTAAAGAATTTAATAAGAAGTTTGTTGAGAAAAGTGAATTTTAATTGAGAAGAATATAAATAATTAAAATGTAAAGAAGGGTTGAATTTAAAAGATATATTGAAAAATAAAAGTAATAAAAGTGACAAGTGAAAAATAATTAAAGAATTGAAAAAGAATATTGAAAATACAGTGAATAAAAATAAACATAAAGAATTTGTAAAAGAGATAAAAATATTTAAAGAATTGAAAGGGTAAAATTGAAAATAAAGTTGATAAAAATAATTATAAAGAATTTGTGAAAGAGAAATAAAATAAAAGAAAATATTAAAAGAAGTCTAGCATCAGCAAAAATAAAAGTAATTGGATTAAAAGAATATCAATTTAGATATATTTTTAAAGACAGCCTTTATTTACGGGTTTTACGTCTTAATTTTGTGCAACAAAAGGAATATTAAAATTCATGGCGAAATATCAATCTAGTGAACCTAGATTGGGTATTTCTTTAGTTTTCCTAAAAAAACATTGAAAATCTACAAATCAGAACGTGCCATTGGATTACTATTTCAAGAAGATAGAATTACTGAGTAGTGAGTATAAAAGACTTACACCACATAACACACACTATAATTTCATTCACACGTATACAAAGTACTCTCTTTAACTCTCTTTTTTTTAAAATTAGTTTATTTGTATTAGGGATTTTTGGGCAAAATATACAATTTATTGATATTATCTTAATTTCGTGTTATAATTTCAAAGAACCTTTAATCTTTTTATCTTTTCCTTTTTTTAAGAATAAGGATCTCAACCTCTTAACTGAACAATAGTTAAGTAGAGGGGGATCCACTACCTTTTACGTTTTTCGTCCGAAGGACACGTTAGTTAGAGTCAAAATAACATCTTTTTTTATAAATTAATTAATATTAATTAATTTCTACTTTAACATAAAGAATTACTATTTTTTGCTTTCATATTTTCCCCATATTTTGTCCAAATTCCAAAATAGCAAATTTTTTTACTTTGAAAGAAGGAAAAATTCAAATTTTTGATGTCATATTTTCCCCATATTTTAAAATAGATCAAAAAAGCAAATATTTTTATTCCAAAAGAAAGCAAAATTTAAAAATTTTTCATCATATTTTCCCTATAGATTAGCCATACTTCAAAATAGCAGTTTACTTTCCCGCGTGGAAATTTAATAATGGGCATAATACTGCAAACATTGGGTCAAATATTTAGTAACAGTAGAAACGATTTGATCCATAATTTCAAACCATTGTTATAATATGAGCAATCTTTGCTCATGTCCGTTTCCCAGGGTTACAAATTAAGATTTTTACAAACTTACCATTGGTAAAATCTTCACAACCGGTGGAAAACATTATGCCCAAAAAAAAATTTAGATTTTTTAGACCGTTGGCAAAGTCGTGGTAATCATTGCAACATTTAAAAAAAATTTATAATAATATTTTGAGCATTGCAAAAAAATGATCAACCATTGAAAACTTATTAATGGGACATTCCAGTTCAAAATGTCAAAAAAATTGATTTTTTTGTTTTTATTTTCGGATTTCTTATAGTGTCAAGAATACTAATAAAATAATTATTGCAAAATTCAAAGTAAAACAAAAGTTATTTTTTTATTCTTCTCCATGTCAAAGATGTTTTTGTATGCGGATAAGCAATCGAATGATTTAAATGTTTTCTCTTAGGCATTTTTAAAAAAATACAAACAAAAATGTATTTGGCGTTGCTGATCACAAATTATATATCAAATTTTCAAAATGGCGGATTCAATATGGCGACATTTTGAAATAAATATGAAAAACAATTTTTTTTACAAATTTTTAAATAAATAATTTATTACCACAGGACAATTGGTTTTAATAGCCAAATCTTCACACCATCATGGAAAAACTGGTAATTACTGAAAAATTTTACCTTAAAAATGTAATCGACTTTTCTTAACTTTAAATAATTATATGTTATCGTTTTATAGAAATAACTTTAAAAATTTTATTTAATAATATGAGTACATTACAATGTTTTGACCGCAAAAAATTTAACACTAATATTTAAATTTATAACAAGAACACTACCAATTAGCACAAAATTACACAATAATACAATAATTAATGTTGATAACAAGGTGAACAGATTTAGTATATGTATAACGGTTTACAATAAGTTCATGATTTCAATTAAATTTAGTTAAAAAATGTAACTCTGAGCAAGTTCTGTTTAGTAAATGGAGAAGCTGTATGCGTAGTAGCTATTTATAAACCTTTTCTCAGTTTAGGAAATCATATCGTAAAGTTGGTTAATAAAGAAGAAAAATAAAAAGTTTTCGGTATCTAATTCATAAAATTAATGTGCTTCTTGATATAACTAGTTTGATTTAACAATTTTTTATCAAGTTAACTTATAATTAATATGTCGCATAATTTACGATAAATAATATATGATTTAAGATTACGACATACAATTTACGATTAAGAATATAATAATACGACAACGTAATACATAACATTTAAAATGAACTATTATTATTGACGAATAATCATAAACGGTTAACTACTGATGATATACGAATCACTATTAACAATATACGATTAGGATATACGATTAACGATTATCAATATAATAGATTACGATATGCGATTCACGATTAATATTATACGATTTACGATTACGACATACAATTCACGATTAAGAATATAAAATAAAATTACGATATGCGATTCACGCTTTACGATATATGATTTATTAGATTAACGAGAGATGATAATTAATTGTCGATTAACGATTGTCGATATATGATTTGCAAATATCAATATGACCTGACCTAGGAAAATAATCGAAAAAAATCGAAATTTATCGCTAATTTTACTAAAGGTCTTTACAACAATTTTGTAACCAATAGAGAACTCATTCTTGTTCTATTGTATTTATAGGTTCAACAGCGTACAGAAAATCAGTATCCTTGATTTCGATAAGAAAGCACAGTAAGATTAAGAAATTTACATTTACGATTTTAATTTCATTTTCATCAATCACAAGTTGATGAATGTAATTAAGCGGTGATAGACCAGGTATGCATGTGTTTGTATAAGCGATTCGAGAACGGCATTTTTTTATTACAGCATAATGATCTGCTCTACACTGGCAAATTCGATTGCATAGGCAGTTGGTAACTCTGACGAATGATTTTATAATTCCAAACATTGGTCCATTTAAATTTGTGTACTTCACACAAGTAGAATTTGTCACTTTGGGTAAAGTATATATTTCGGACATATATACTGTCTCGTCTTTTTTTAATCTTTTGAAAACGGTATATTTTTGGCCAACAATTCCATTCTGTTGAAATGCATTAAGTATTTCATCTGGAAGTGTAATTCTGAACAAGCCTCCAGCTATATAAAGAGAATGACCAATGTTTTGCAGCTTCAGTTGCTTTGTTGGACATAATAGATTTTTACAAAATTGAAAAGGCTTGCTCCCTTCATTTAAGTAATCCTTATTAAGAGTAAAAGTACCTATATATAAGGAAGCTGCGTTGCAAATTTGCAACTCTGCAGATTTACTTCCATGAACCAAAGCTTTTAATTTTCCATTGATGTCCTCGAAACAAAAACAGCTGTAAACCCAAAGTGGACCTAAATCGCGTACAATTTCTGGTAAATGAAGAAGAGAGTGTACGTTACATGACATATTTCTGAGGCCATATATATACTGATATCTCGAAACAAATTTATGTAACATTCGAGATGCCTGAATGATCATTTGTTCTGAAATGCTTTTCTGACAAAGTAGGTATACTGCTCCAATCAATAATTTAAAATGCTCAAAATTGTCTTTTTCCATAAGATCTTCCAAAATCGCAAGAGAATAGTAAAAAAAGAAATTTTTCAATTCTGAAGCCTTCCAATAGTTCAAATGTTTTTTAATAGATCTTGGTCTTCTTTGAACAAATGCAGGAGGTTTTATATGCTGCAACCTATTATCAACGATATCAACGTATTCGTAAAGTGACCAAGAGCTATCAGAAAACATTGGATTGAACCATAAATTTAGTAGAGCTTTCATGACCCCTTCAAAAATACAGTGCATTGGATCGAGAGCAGTTGTCCTTATCCACTGATGAACAAGAACAGACAAAATTGTTGGTCCTTTAACACCAAAAACAGGACGTTGATTAACCTGCATGGCTTGTTGCAAAGTTTCCTCTTCTGTTCTCATCCTCATATTTCGGTG
Source organism: Leptopilina drosophilae (assembly GCA_032873175.1). Lineage (NCBI taxonomy): Eukaryota > Metazoa > Arthropoda > Insecta > Hymenoptera > Figitidae > Leptopilina > Leptopilina drosophilae. Next base: position 16,055,573 of record CM065480.1, on the reverse strand, counting down.
GTAAGGATATACTTGCACTCTGCAAAATCTTAAACCCTCTTCTTGTCACTTGTGGCAACCACATTTACCATTATACTGAATCAAGTTCAAGAAGAGGGCTTTAGCAGGAAGATCACAGGTTCCGCAAATTATTATTCCTTTTACGTCAATTGGAACTTCAGTATCAGGGACATTAAATTCGACACCGGTTGCTAATTGGTCAATTTCATCACATAAGGGAAGAAGGAATAAGTTTGGAGAAGGCTTTTCATCACCAAACCACATTCCTGCTAAAATTAAATTTTCTTTTTTAAAACGCTCACAGTAAGGTAACTCATTGATGACTAGGTATAATGGCCAAAAAGAAAATTTGGATGATTTGAATACTTTAACACCATCCGTATTCCAGCAGAATGAAATATTGTTTGGGTCAGATAATACTTGTCCGTCTTCGCTTAACTCCTTATAGACGTCCCCATCATAGATGTCTTCAGTATTTTCGTCTACTACTTTGACTCTATTAAACTTATAATTTAATTCATCGCGAAATCCTCGTCTGCTATATAATGCTTTTAATTGATATATTATCGAAATCGTCATAAAATAATTTATTTCGGATCTATCTATGCAATTTGGACACTGCTGATTTTTGTCTTCAACATTTGTTAGGCATAACGTGCAATAGAAATGTCTCTTTACAGGGCTTTTTAAATGTTCAAAATATTTTTTAAACTTGTAAAGAGAATTAATACAATGATTAGGATCTGGACAATGCATTTTAATTACTTCCAAAATGGAAGCAAGTAATACGCCGGTAATAGTATAGCGTAATGTAAGAGAAAGTATAGAGAGTAAGCTTTCTGAAACTGTTAAAGGACATTCTCTAAATAAAGGAGGGTCCTGATTGTTTTCAAACTCATAATTTTCATTTTCTGAATCACTGCTTCCACTTTTATCATCTTCACTTTCTGAAAAACTGTTGCCATTTTCATCATCACTTTGATCCAGTGCGTCGTAAAATTCTATGCAATAATAAAATAATCCAAATTTATTATAAAAAATAGAAAAGTTAATTTAAAAATACAACGAAAAAAACAAAATGTCTTATAAAATAAAAAAGGTAAAAATAATACAAAACATGGTTAATAAAACGAATTTTCTTGTATATTAAACTGTGGAAAAAGTATGGGAACTATGGGGACAAGAAAAACTATTTTTAATATTTTAACTGTGGGAAATGTATGGGAAATTGTAAGAAATAAATTAAATTTCTCTTATATATTGACTATGGGAATCATGGTCGCAAGCTAAAATATTTGCAATATTTTAACTACGGGATAGGTATGGAGATCTATGGGGACAAGAATAGTATATTGTGCACCTAGGGTCGAAAATAGTGATTTTCCCGAGGGTGAAGTCGAGAACTGCAAACACACGAGGCGAAAATCTTTTTCCTTCCGTGGTGCACATACTATTTTTTCTAACACACGTAAACGAAAGTACAAATATGCAATAATTTAATGGAATTTTTTGTTGTCATATTTATTTAAAATCCATTATTAATAAAAAAAATAACAACATGATGCATATTTAATCTTAAAAAATATATAGCTCTTTTTATATTTTTAAAAAATTAAAAATTTTATAGCAGTAGGAAGAAAATAATACTTTCTCTCCCCGTGACATCACAGCGGGGAAAGAATACTACTTTCCCTCCCCGTTATGACGTCACGGGGAGGGAAAGTAACATTCTCTCCCTGCCTCCGGGAAAGACGTACTTTCCACCCTCTTTATAGGTGAGAAATGATGTACTTTCGGTGCGTGTGTTAGAAAAAAACTTTTTTCATTATTTTAACTATGGAAATTCATGCATGATAAAACTTAGTTTCTTGCATATTAAACTCTGGGAAAAGTATGGGAAGTATGGGTACAAAAAAGCTGTTTAAAATATTTTACCTATGGAAGACTATGGAAAATCACAGATAATTGAACGAATTTTCTTGTATATTAAACTGTGGAAAAAGTAAAGGAAGTATGGGTACAAAAAACTCTTTAAAATATTTTAACTATGTGAAAGTATGGGGATCATAGACACAAGCTAAACTATTTGCAAATTTTAACTATAGGAAAGGTAGGAAGATCTATGGGGACAAGAAAAACTATTTTTATTACTTTAACTATGGGAAATCATGCATAATAAAACTTAGTTTCTTGCATATTAAATTCTGGGAAAAGTATGGAAAGTATGGATACAAAAAAAGTGTTTAAAATATTTTAACTATGGGAGAGTATGGGAAATCATGGATAATAAAACTGATTTTTTTGCATATTAAACTGTTAAAAAAGTATGGAAACTATGGGGACTAGAAAAACTATTGCCATTACTTTAACTATGGGAAAGTATGAGAAATCATGGAAAATTGAACAAATTTTCTTGCATATTAAACTCTGGGAAAAGTATGAGAAGTATGGGTACAAAAAAACTGTTAAAAAAATTTTAACTATAGGAAAGTATGGGTAATCATGGATTTTTGAACGAATTTTCTTTTACACTAAACTGTTTAAAAAGTATGGGAAGTATGGTTACAAAAAACTGTTTAAAATATTTTCACTATGGGAAAGTATGGGAAATCACGGAAAATCAAGTAAATATCTCTTGTATATTGACTATGGGAAAAGTATGGGAATCATGGTCGCAAGCTAAACTATTTGCAATATTATAACTATGAAACAAGACGATCTTTTTAATGATATTTTAACTATGGGAAAAATATGCTAAATCATGGGAACAGAAAAAGTATTTCTAATATTTTAACTGTGAGATAGTATGGGAAATTGTGAAAAAAAATTTAATTTTTATTATATATTAATTCTGGGAAAAGTATAGGAATCATGGAGACTAAAAGAACTATGTTTAATATTTTAACAATTCCAAAAAGTATAGAAAATTAAGATTTACATTTTTTTGAATTCTTTCCTGTTAAGAAAAATTTATTTTCAAAAATACGTAAAAATAATTTAAAAATCTAAATTACATAATGGTTAAAAGAAAATCAAGAATGTTGAAAAATGTTAAATAACTTGAGAGAAGTTGAAAATTTAATAAAAGTCAACAAAATCAATTTTTTATACATTTAACATAAAACTTGGCATAATCTCTCTTCTTATGGTTTAATTAACATTTCATATGGTTGAACATAATGAAATAGGTAATTATTTGAATATTTAGGTCAACTTTTAGCTCTAGAAGGTAGAGGCACAGAATAAAGAAATAAGAAAGAAGAAAAAGAACACTGATAAATAAAAGAAATATGGAAAAATTAGAAAGTTTAAAAAGAAGAGTAAAGAGAAAAAAAGGTGTTTCTTTTGTCCAAGATAAATAAAAATTACAATCATCTGACGTTTCATTAGAATCATTTGAACCATCAGAAATAGTGTCACTATTACTATCAGCTGAGTCTGATGCGATGTAAGACCCCTCACTTTGATTGTCTGTCGAATCATTACTGCTGGAATAATTGTTCTGTAAATTCTGATCTTCAAATTCATTATTCAAATCAATGGCAGCCTGATTATTGTTATTATCGTCATCATTTTCCTAGGAAACGACAACGTAATCGATTTATACTAAAAATCTTGGACTAGTGTAAATATTTCAAAAAAGAAACATTTGTATAAAAGATTTATATTGAATCTTTAAGTTAACCAACGAGTTTATGCATTTATTCTCTTGTAGTTGTATATTAAAAAAGATTATTTTAATAAACATCAATTAAATAAAAAAATAATTTTGTAAATTAAATTCATGATAAAAAGCATACAAATATTTACATTACATTAGAATAAAAAATATAAAGAAGAAGAAAAATATGTCGCAAAAGTTATATTTACAGAACCAAAGTCGTTTGAATTATTTGAAAAATTCGAATTGTTTAATTCGTCAGAACTTGATTGGTCAGAGCTTGAATCTCTCAATGCTGCCACTATTCTTCTTTGATGTCTCGCAGAGTAAATTTCTAAATTTCTTTGAAACCTTGGTTCCATTACAAATTGAATTGTAAATTTAAAAATTTATTTCTCATTGAAGACTTTGACAGTGACAGAATAAAATATTTGAATTGACAGAGACGGAATGAAACAAATTGTTTTATTTGAACAAAGGTTTGAAATTATCAATTAGCAAATTACCGTTCTCTTTTGTTTTTACATAGCCTATGATTTGACAGGAAAAAAGACTCAAAACGATTTAAAGCGATTAGAAAAAATGTTTGTCCTAATAAAATGGATTGATTCGAATGAAGTAACAGTGATGGAAGAAACACCAGATTTGGAAAAGTCCAATGAAGAGGATACCGTAAAAGTACTATATGGCGATGATTATTATGAGGGAACTTTAATAAAACTAAGTGGTAGGATAATTAATTTTCTAAAACAATTTGTTGTACAAAAAATTAAATTAATTTTTCTGTCGTTTCTTTAATTACTGTAGTAGTGTAAATTAATAATTTTAAAAATAGTTTTTTTCGTAAAAGAGATAATGAAATAAATAGATAATTTTACGCAAGGAAAAGCAATATAAATAAATAAACAAATAAATAATTTGACACAATATAAATAAATAAATATAGTTAAATAATTTATAAAATAAACAATGAATAATAATTATATATATATATATATATATATATATATATATATATATAATAAATAAATAGTATAAATAGAAAGTGTTTTTATAATTTTAAATATACAGAGTTTATTTACAGGTTAAAAATTTTTTTTATATTTTTAATTTAATTAATTTAAAAATTAAGTAAATAAAAAATTAAATTAAAATAGATTGTTTTTACTTTCAGAAGAAAAACAATTTCTTGAAAAAATAGATGTTTCGGTTGAAGGAGAAATAATCAACAAAACAAGGAAAAAGATAAATGCAAATAAACCAAAAGTAAAGAAAACTACGGAAGAGGAAGAATTAAAAAAAATGAGAATTACGACAAACAAAATATTGAATAAAATCATCATCTCAAAACTTCCTATGCATGAAAATGATTCTCAAAGTAATTAAATATATTTTTTACTATTGATTTTAATATTACAAATAATAATTTTTATAAAAATTTCCATAAATAATTTAAATTTTTTTGTTTTTTATGGAATTTATAATAATTAATTGATATTAATTTAAATAATAACGAAGGAGACAGCCAAGCTGAATTTGGAATAACTGGAAAAGAAACAGATAAAAATAATGTCGAAGAAAATAATAAAAAAGAAGACAAAAAAGGAGCAAGTGAGAAAGGAAAAGTGGAAAATTATAAAGTGCAGAGAAACAAACAACAACAACAACAAGAGAAACAAGGCTTAGAGAAGAAAGAAAAAAAACAAGAAAATAAGAAAGAAATGCAGAGAAAGAAAGGAAAAGATGATGTAGAAAAGAAAGAGAGTGGAGATGCAATGGAAAAAAATAAGGAAATTGAGGAGAAAGATAACGAGGAAAAAAATGTGAAAACAAATGTAGGAAAAAGGAAAAATTTTGAAAAAGATGAAATAATGAAAAAGAAAAATATGGAAGAAAATTACATGGATACAAGGGAAATTGAAGTAAATGAGAAGAAAGGTAAGAAAATCTGTGACAGAGAAAAGAAAAAAAAAAGATGATAAAGGAGAGATGAAAGAGGTTAATAGAATTAAAGAGAAACAAAACTCGAACAACGAAAAGAATAAAGGTGAAGACAATAAGAAGAAAGAAAATGGAAAAAAAGATAATGAAAAGGAAAATTTGGACATAAATGAACAAATAGGGAGCAAAGAAAAAAATGAGCGTGAATATTCAAAGAAGAGTAAGAAAGAAGTAGAATATAAAAGTGATGAAGAGAATAAAGATGAAGAAAATAAGAAGAGAGAAAATGGAAAAAAAGAAAATAAGAAAGAAAATTTAGAAAGAAATGAACCGATAGGGAGCAAAGAAAAGAATAAGCGTGAATATTCAAAGAAAAGTAAGAAAGAAGTAGAATATGAAAGTGAAGAAGAGAATAAAGGTGAAGAAAATAAGAAGAGAGAAAATGGAAAAGAAGAAAATAAGAAAGAAAATTTAGAAAGAAATGAACCGGTAGGGAGCAAAGAAAAGAATAAGCATGAATATTCAAAAAAAAGTAAGAAAGAAGTAGAATATGAAAGTGAAGAAGAGAATAAAGATGAAGAAAATAAGAAGAGAGAAAATGGAAAAAAAGAAAATAAGAAAGAAAATTTGGAAAGAAATGAACGTGTAGAGAGCAAAGAAAAGAATGAGAGTGAATATTCAAAAAAAAGAAACAAAGAAGTAGAATATGAAAGTGAAGAAGAGAATAAAGACGAAGAAAATAAGAAAGAAAATGGAAAAAAAGAAAATGAGAAAGAAAATTTGGAAAGAAGTGAACGAATAGGGAGCAAAGAAAAGAATGAGCGTGAACATTCAAAGAAAAAAAGAAAGAAGTAGAATATAAAAATGATGAAGAGAATAAAGATAAAGAAAATAAGAAGAAAGAAAATGGAAAAAAAGATAATGAGAAAGTAAATTTGGAAAGAAATAAACAAATAGGGAGCAAAGAAAGGAATGAGTGTAAACATTCAAAGAAAAGAAAGATAGAAGTAGAATATGAAAGTGAAGAAGAGGATAAAGATGAAGAAAATAAGAAGAAAGAAAATTAGAAAGAATATTTGGAAAGAAATAATAAATGAATCAAAGAAACTGAAAGTAATAAAATTAAAAACAATAAAGACGAATTAAATACGAGTATGGAAGATGAAGATAATG